>RPFO01001598.1:442500-547568 GCA_009746045.1 Mesostigma viride | reverse complement strand
CCATGCCACACCAATAGGTGAGAATGCCAATGAGGGTGTGGGACCACAAAGAAGCAAGGGTCTATGTCATCATATCTAGCCCCTAACTTTTCAAACACAGCCTGAGCTGACATCCTGAAAATGCGAGGAGCTGATTGCAGCCCTTCAACACCTATGTTAGCTTTCAGGTACTGCTGAGGGATGTGTTTTGCCCAAACTCTGGGAGTGGAGACTACGTACACCTGACCATGCCACACTTGTTGTGCTATCTCAGGTGAGCCTTTCAGGAAAGCCCTTTTAATGTCTGTAGCCTTACAGATATAGTCATCCCCATCATTGAGATGACCCACAAAGACAGACAGCAAGATTTTTAGGGATGTTTGCTGAATGCCTGGCGTGTACAACTCTGCCTCTGTCAGATCAGTGGTGCCCTTGAACTCTGTCACACAAGGTCTAGCATGAAAGATGACTGACCCATCTGCTGCTGGCTTATGTTTACACACAAACTTCAGGCGCAAGTGCTTGCACCCTGCAGGCTTTTTGTCAATAGGTGTGACAGGGGGAGTATGAGAAGGACTAAGAGGATCTGGCACTACCCATTCTTCCCTGGCCTTGTTAAAGGCCTCCACCCATTTTAGGAATCCTATGTGTGTGCGACAGTCTTGCTCTATCTGTTCATAAGAAAGAGGAGACATTTTAGCCACATCATGCTTGCCCAATCCAAATGAGTTGGGATGAAGTTTTTGGTTGTGAACCAGGTCTGCCACACAGGGTTCTTGCCCTGGGGCATACTTGGGTGTAGCAAATTTTACAGAAGCAATGTTGGTGTTAAGAAGTTTTTCAAGAGAAATTTTGAAATGATTCAGATCAACACCACCCATGTCCTGGATGGATAGTCTATCACTGGATATGAGGACACCAGGGTAACAGAGAAAAGGATCCCCCAACAAAGCATTCCCTTTATAACCTTCCAAGACCTGAAAAGGAGTGGGGATACCAGTATAGTCAACATGACCTGACCTAATACCTTGAGGGATGACTGCCCTGAGAAATCAGCCACATGGTGCCAGGGTGAAGGTTCCAAAGGCAAATGGGGCACAGCCAGGGCACTGATAATGCTGACCTGGGCTTGTGTGTCCACTGCAACCATAAATGGGCTATTGTCATTCTGCCCAACCTTCCCCACCTTAGCTGATCCTGCAGCAGTTTGAGCTTTGGCTCTATGAGCTGCTTGTAAAATGCGAACAGCGTCTGCTAGGCTGCGTTTGGAAGGTGCAGCTAGTGGCTGAGCTATGTTCACACTTGTAGAGGTGATAGGTTGCTGATCACCTGTTTTGCCAATGTGACCCTCTGCTGCAGGGGGCCAATCCTGCAGTGACTGCCTGCAATCATCAAGGGTGACCTGGGTGTCACAGTGGGTGTGGCTCTCACACTCACCAGTGGGTGTTCCAAACAACCACTCACTGGGCAACGCTGGGATGCCAGGCAACTGTACAGGGCTGTCGGCCAACAGCTCTTCCTCCTCTGCCACGTCTGACACAGTTGGAAAATACAATTTCATCCTGTGAGGTGAACACCTGTGAATTTTTCCCGTGTCATTGTGTTTAACTAACACTGTCCTGCCAGTGGTGTTAAACTTTAGGATGGTGGCTGGCCCATGCCAGGTACCCACCTTGCCTAGTCCCGACTCCTTGTAGAATAGGACCTGATCCCCTTCTCTGAAGGTGGGACGTGGATGCTTTGCATCCTTGACAGCTAACCTGCTAGCTGTCTGTGCTCGCTGTGCGTTGTAGAGGGCTAGTACCTCAGGTGGATAAATGCCTGCATGCAATCCATCTGGTGTAATGACCACCCCTTGTGGGGTTTTCATGAGTGGCCTCCTGTTGAGGACTTGGCACAACCTGGTGGACCACAGAGCTCTGTCAGCATAGGACCCACTGTCAGCCAGCAGATTGCCATCTTCTTTGGCTACAAGGGTTTTAATGGACCTGATGGCCCTTTCAATAATGCCTTGCCTCTCATGATCTTCTAGCCCAGCCAGATCAATAGCCTCACACCCTGGTTCATTGGCAAGACATGTGAACTGCTGATCCAGTAACAATGCCTCCACAGGGTAGTACCTGGCCTGAGCAATCAAGAGAGCCCTGAGCAACTGTGTCTTGTCCATTCCAGGTAATGGTTCAATGGTTGTGTACCTTGACCATGCATCTTTAAGTGCCAAGTAAGATTGTCCTTTGATATGAAAGACATCTCCTACCACCCTGCCCTTGCTCTTAGGTGGGGTAGCTACATGCCACTTAGGGGGTTTGGGTGCATTGAACTGACAATGCTGGCAGTGGGATCTGACCACCTGGCATGCACGTCTGAGTGCTGCCCCCCCTATTGCTGCTGCCACCACCTCTGCACTCACTTCATGCCCATAAAGGAAATGCAACTGCAAAGCAAGCTCCTGAAAACTGATCTGAGCATCCTCTGCTGGGGACACTCTGCACACCTTGGGAACCATAGATGTGAAGGTTGGTTTAGAGACATAATCTTCTGAAACCAGCTGTAGCACCTTTCCAGAACTGCTCACTGCTCTGACAGTGGGGCATGCAGAAGAAAGAGGTGAAGCAGGCACACTCAAGCCAGCATGAGAGGGAGACTCACACTTCTTGCCGTAAGGAGGCCGCTTGCAGTCCTTGGGGTCACCGTGGGGCGGCCCGTGGCACTTGTGGCACAGGACGTCCAAATGCCCCAGCTCGTCCACGTTCTTGCGGCAGGTGGGCCGCAGGTGGTACTTCATGCCACAGCGGGTGCACCGCTGAGAAGACTTGTCCTCCTTGTCCTGCTTCTTGTTGTTGTTGTTGTTATTGTTGTTGTTGTTGTTGTTGTTGTTGTTGTTGTTGTTGTTACTGTTGTTGTTGTTGTTGCTGGAGCTGCCCCCCTTGGAGGGAGACTGCCCCTTACCCTTGCCCTTGCCCCAGCCCCTGCCCTTGCCCTTGCCCTTGCCCTTGCCCTTGCCCTTAAACATTTGTCCCAGCAGGGACTTGACTTCTGCCATAGTGACAGGTCTCTTGCTCCTGTCTTCCCTCTCCCTATCCTCCTCCTCCCTCTCTTCCCCCCTGACCCTCTTTACAGAGGTGCCCATGGCCCCCTGGCTAAGGGGAGCCAAGGCCAGCTTGATATAATCCAATGCCTCCTTCATGTCCTCCCAGTACTTTGCCATTCCTGTGCAAGCATAGCGTAGGTGTTTTTGTCAAGTTTGAGTTTCTCAAGGAAGAACGCAGCAAGAACTTGTGATCTAGCTGCTGGACATCAGGACGTGCTTTGATGGCTAGCTCATATTTCTTTGTCTCAGCCACATAGTCCACTGATGTGACCCTGTATTCCTCTACCCACCTGAATGCCCCATAGATATCCACAGATGAGGGGGTGGAGAGGAGGTCAGTTAGCTCCTTCATGAAAGCCTCCCAAACTGCCCTAGCCTGCGTGTCCTGCCACTTGGGATACCTACGCTGGAAGACAAGAATGAGATTCTGAATCTGAGAAGAGGACTGATGGTAAAATCCCCCTGCATGAGAGATCCAAACCAATTCTTGACATTCAGTTCCTCCCTAGCCAGCTGCAGAGAGAGAAGTGCATGATTCCCCTGCTCCCTAGTATACCCCTCAGGCAGCCCCCTGACATTAATCCTATCCACAGGACGGTTTTCATTGTAAGTGGGCAACCTAGAGGGGGATGCAGGGGGAGAGGGAGAAGATGGTGTTGCTGCTGCAGCATTCACAGGAGAGACCTGCTGAGAGGGAAGTGCTACTTGAGTGAGCTGAGCAGGATGGGCAAACATGGGCTGTGTAGGAGGGTTAGACAACATAGGGGGGGCTGGTGGGGGTGTGAGTGTGTGTCACTTCCCGCCTCCTGCTGCGGGCCTCCTCCCAATCATGGAAGGTGGGAGAGAGGGACACTTCATCGTCAGTAGGGTTAGTAAGATCATGATGCAACCAGGTAGGCAGAGTTAGCCACCTACCCGCCCCTCTCAGGATGGCGTTGTGCAGGAGCTCCAGCAAACGCACCAGACGCACCCTGCTGCCCTGCACCCTCCTCCCTGAGAGGAGAGCCTGCAGGGCAGGCAGCAGGTCGTCGCACACCCTACGTGTGCCCTCTTGGAGGTTGGGCAGGCCCAGGATGTGCGTGATGATTGCACACACCAGGCTGCCCGCCTCCGCGACGTGCATCTGCTGGCTCCTGTCGGCCAGCCCACGGAAGGAGGCTGTGGCTGTCTGTATGGCACGCCACACGGCCTCATCACCCAGGGTGATGAAGTCGCGACCTTGCAGGTCGCCCTCCAGCAGTGCTGGTTGCTGCCCAGCTGCGGTGGGACCCTGGGGCCCCTCCGGCCCTGCCAGGGACTTGTCCTTGTTGCGACTAGAGGGGGCCTGCCCCCCAGAGCCGCTGGAGGTGCCCGTGACACCCTCCATGGGGGCTGCATCCCCCGCCAGCGCCGGAGGCGCCGGCGTCGCTGCCGGGGTCCCTGCGACCCCGGGCGCTTGTGTCGCCGCCGGGGTCCCTGCGACCCCGGTGGCCTCCTCAGCCACCTGGCCCCCCACGCTGGGCGGGGGAGCCTGCGGCTGAGGTTGGACCCTCTGACCTGCCAGAGGGTCCTGGGTGGCTTCACCACCCATGGGCGTGTTGGGGGCTTCTGCCGCCCCGCGCCCCGTCGCAGGCGGCATCGCAGCCGCCTCACGCCTATCCGGGCCCCAGCCAACTGGCGTGACTTGGGGCCACGCTGGCAACGGAGTCAGCGCGATCTCTGGTCTGGAGACCACGCGCAGCGCCTCTCTCTGGCGCTGCCTGGACGCCCACTGATCAACAGTGCCGGGGTTGTGCCTCGGCCGATTGGCGAAACAGTACAGCCAAACCGCCACCTGAACCAGTGGGAGCTGCATCCTAAGACGCCCCTCGATCAGCGAGTGCACCCGATGAACCTCTATCGCGTGTATCGCCTCATCTGGAAGCAACTGAAAACGATCGAGCAAGATCCGGCCGTTCACCGCAATGAACGCCGGGATGTCGTCCTCCCCAAGGGGGAGAAAATGGGGTGGGCGCCCGAACATGACCGGGGGCGGAACATGTTCCCCATACCGGTCAATGTCCATGGTGGCCATCTGTCGGCCCACGGAAAGGTTGCCAGACGTCGCAGGTGTCTGCGACGAAAGCTCAAGCGAAGGCCGAGGCCTCGCAGGCGGCACCTCGCCATCCTCCTCGGAGGAATCACTCCGCTCACGACCCCCGTCACCTGCGACGGGTGAACGTCGTGCCCGGGGGACCTGCCCCCCAGGTGCCATGGCGGACAAACCGCCAGTGGCAAACGGCCGCCCGCTCGCCATCCCCCGGGCGCCGGGCCCCACCTGCGGGCCCCGACGCCTGGGTTGGTCAGCGACCACCGTGCGGAAGGGGACGTTGGGCGTCACCCTCGCATCGGTGGTGGAGGGCGTGCCCTCCGGCGAAAGGCGGGGTGAGGTGCGCCTGGCAGGCGCCTTCCCCTTGTTGTTGTTGCCGTTGTTGGAAGCCATATCTTTTTTTTTGCTTGTAAAAAAAATATCGAACTTTTCAGTCCAAGTTGGATGGAGACTAGGGACGACGAACAACTGCGAAAGCTGAGAGCGAATGATGATTGTATTACAATAATACAATGAGAGAGCGATGAAAGCTGAGGGCTCAGAATGGAACTGGGCAGACTCGGGTGCTGTGGCACTCCCCAGTGCTACGCCTATATGCCTATGGCGGTGCTACCTGCAGCACACGACCAGTGGACAAGTGTACACCGCAATGCCATGCGACCACGTCACTAGCAACCAGCTAAGACTCGGCCCGTCAGGCCCGGCTACACCGGACCTGGCGGGTCGAGCTAGCACCTAGGAACAGTCTGGCACTAACCGCACATCGGTCCACATGACACCTCAGTACCGTACACCCTGCCGTACTGTACTGAGGTGTCCCGCTCAGCCGCGGTAGGCAATACGCGGCGCGCAGGCCGGAAATCCGTGTGTCAGCCTAAGCATCTCATCTAACTGGGCCGGCTGCACACACACGTACATCCATCGCGCACGCAAGGGGCAAGTGCACACACACGTACATCCACCGCGCACGCAAGGAGCGACTGCACTCACATGTACACACACCATGCACGCAAGGGGCAACTGCACACACACGTACACACACCATGCACGCAAGGGCCGGCTGCACACACACGTACATACACCACGCACGCAAGGGACGCCTGCACACACACGTACATACACCGCGCACGCAAGGGGCGGCTGCACACACACGTACACACACCATGCACGCAAGGGGCAACTGCACACACACGTACACACACCATGCACGCTTGGGGCAACTGCACACACACGTACATACACCACGCACGCAAGGGACGCCTGCACACACACGTACATCCACCGCGCACGCAAGGGGCGAGTGCACACACACGTACATCCACCGCGCACGCAAGGGGCGAGTGCACACACACGTACATACACCGCGCACGCAAGGAGCGACTGCACTCACATGTACATACACCGCGCAAGCAAGGGGCAACTGCACACCCACGTACACACACCATGCACGCAAGGGCCGGCATGCACACACACGTACACACACCATGCACGCAAGGGCCGGCATGCACACACCCGTACACACACCATGCACGCAAGGAGCGACTGCACACACACGTACATACACCGCGCACGCAAGGGGCGGCTGCACACACACGTACACACACCATGCACGCAAGGGGCAACTGCACACACACGTACACACACCATGCACGCTTGGGGCGACGGCACTCACATGTACATACACCACGCACGCAAGGGACGCCTGCACACACACGTACATCCACCGCGCACGCAAGGGGCGAGTGCACACACACGTACACACACCATGCACGCAAGGGCCGGCATGCACACACCCGTACACACACCATGCACGCAAGGAGCGACTGCACACACACGTACATACACCGCGCACGCAAGGGGCGGCTGCACACACACGTACACACACCATGCACGCAAGGGGCAACTGCACACACACGTACACACACCATGCACGCTTGGGGCGACGGCACTCACATGTACATACACCACGCACGCAAGGGACGCCTGCACACACACGTACATCCACCGCGCACGCAAGGGGCGAGTGCACACACACGTACATCCACCGCGCACGCAAGGGGCGAGTGCACACACACGTACATCCACCGCGCACGCAAGGGGCAACTGCACACACACGTACACACACCATGCACGCTTGGGGCGACGGCACTCACATGTACATACACCGCGCACGCAAGGGGCGGCTGCACACACACGTACACACACCATGCACGCAAGGGCCGGCATGCACACACACGTACATACACCGCGCACGCAAGGGGCGGCTGCACACACACGTACACACACCATGCACGCAAGGGGCGGCTGCACACACACGTACATCCACCGCGCACGCAAGGGGCGGCTGCACACACACGTACACACACCATGCACGCAAGGGCCGGCTGCACACACACGTACACACACCATGCACGCTTGGGGCGACGGCACTCACATGTACATACACCGCGCACGCAAGGGGCGGCTGCACACACACGTACACACACCATGCACGCAAGGGCCGGCATGCACACACACGTACATACACCGCGCACGCAAGGGACGCCTGCACACACACGTACATCCACCGCGCACGCAAGGGGCGAGTGCACACACACATCCAATCATTGCTTTATCCCATTGGAGTGAGGGGCTGCCAGAAGAACCAGATTTATTACATATAAGTGATAAGCCCACGTCAAGGCCGTAGCCAATCTGAGACTCTAGACTAACTAGGCCACCCGACAGGTGGCTAGGACATCACATTACCAGGGCCAACTCACCTGGGCCAGTCATGAGGACCTGGACTTGTAATACCCTCAAGCAGCGAGGGAGGGCGGGTGGGAGCTGCAAAGAGGCCTAATTGTGGCAGTACCACAACCCTAAGTAGTCGGACCGCCCTGGGGTGGCGCGTGCCAGCCCACTGACCAAAAGGCCAGTGGCACCGTGACGCGCGCCAGCCCACTGACCAAAAAGGCCAGTGGTGCCGTGGCGCGCGCCAGCCCACTGACCAAAAGGCCAGTGGCGCCGCGCCACCCCCGGTCCACACTACCCCCCCCTCACTTCTAGTCGGACTGACTACTGCGGCCGCCCCTCCCCCTTTGAGTATGCCGCAAGTCATAGATAATACGAGCGTGAGCTCACAAAATCCAATCATTGCTTTATCCCATTGGAGTGAGGGGCTGCCAGAAGAACCAGATTTATTACATATAAGTGATAAGCCCACGTCAAGGCCGTAGCCAATCTGAGACTCTAGACTAACTAGGCCACCCGACAGGTGGCTAGGACATCACATTACCAGGGCCAACTCACCTGGGCCAGTCATGAGGACCTGGACTTGTAATACCCTACACCCCCAACCTGGCCCTCGGCCGCAGGCTGTCGCGTGACCCCGCCTCCCGTTGCCCCCCGTGTCCCCTGCCGCTACCAGCGGCTCCATCAGCCTAGCCAGGCGGCAATACAACGGGGGGAGCTAATAGTCTTCCTGAGCAGGATGATTCATCCCCAGGCCCAGCACACATCCCCTCACCCCAAAAGGTGCAGCTCGTCGAGGGTAAAGACACGCCGGATAAAACACAACCCCACGGGCCCGCCACACAGGTGGGTCCTTACCCGTCCCCCCCCTCGTGGGGGGCGGGGAAAACGCAAAGGCAGAGCGGAGCCCGCAGCCTTACCGCGGGCGAAGCGGAGCCTTCGCGTTTTCCACGCGGGGTGCGAGGGGAAAATTTTTTTGGAAACCTGCCAACCCGTGAGGGGTTTTCCACGCACCCTCCCCCGCACCCAAGCTGCGTCCTTGGATTCCCCCTCCGCCTGTACGCCATGCCCCGTCATCCCGTTTTTATGTTTTTGCACCATGGAAGCAGACCAACGATGTAACATAGCAGTAGCCGGGTGCCCGTTAAGGCACCGGACCCTACCCTCTCGTCTGCAGCACGAGGCTCCTCCTCCTCCATGCGTTGGGTAAAATTCTGCCCTTATATACTGCATGGACACTTCCCCCAACAATTCGTCACCTCGCCATACCCCGCACCTCCCCTTCTGGCCCACGCCGGCCGGAGGGAATACGCCAGGCGAACTGAATTTCAGGTTTCGGCAGCTTGGCCCACGCAATACTGTTTTACAGTGATTCCTGCACCATCTCACGATTTTTACCACCCGCCTGCACTACTCCACAGCTCCCGTCGACTGTGGCCTGGCCTGCCCAAATCATCTCGTGGCAGGAGATGATGTTCCATAGTGTCGGTCGGCGCCCAAATAATGCAGTGGAAATCGAGTCCTGTACTTCGAAAAACAGGGGCCCCGCCACCTTCCCCCCTCGGCGGCCAAAAATTTAAATCACTCTGGGCCCTCCCGAATAAACGGGAAGGCTGGTAGCCATCGACTAATTTGGGCTTGTGCCGCCATGGCCAGCCGCCACCGAATTTCGATGGTCGCGACAGCTGCAAAGAGGCCTAATTGTGGCAGTACCACAACCCTAAGTAGTCGGACCGCCCTGGGGTGGCGCGTGCCAGCCCACTGACCAAAAGGCCAGTGGCACCGTGACGCGCGCCAGCCCACTGACCAAAAAGGCCAGTGGTGCCGTGGCGCGCGCCAGCCCACTGACCAAAAGGCCAGTGGCGCCGCGCCACCCCCGGTCCACACTACCCCCCCCCTCACTTCTAGTCGGACTGACTACTGCGGCCGCCCCTCCCCCTTTGAGTATGCCGCAAGTCATAGATAATACGAGCGTGAGCTCACAAAGTACATCCACCGCGCACGCAAGGGGCGAGTGCACACACACGTACATCCACCGCGCACGCAAGGGGCGAGTGCACACACACGTACATACACCGCGCACGCAAGGAGCGACTGCACTCACATGTACATACACCGCGCACGCAAGGGGCAACTGCACACACACGTACACACACCATGCACGCAAGGGCCGGCATGCACACACACGTACACACACCATGCACGCAAGGGCCGGCATGCACACACCCGTACACACACCATGCACGCAAGGAGCGACTGCACACACACGTACATACACCGCGCACGCAAGGGGCGGCTGCACACACACGTACACACACCATGCACGCAAGGGGCAACTGCACACACACGTACACACACCATGCACGCTTGGGGCGACGGCACACACACGTACATACACCGCGCACGCAAGGGGCGGCTGCACACACACGTACACACACCATGCACGCAAGGGGCGGCTGCACACACACGTACATCCACCGCGCACGCAAGGGGCGGCTGCACACACACGTACACACACCATGCACGCAAGGGCCGGCTGCACACACACGTACACACACCATGCACGCTTGGGGCGACGGCACTCACATGTACATACACCGCGCACGCAAGGGGCGGCTGCACACACACGTACACACACCATGCACGCAAGGGCCGGCATGCACACACACGTACATACACCGCGCACGCAAGGGACGCCTGCACACACACGTACATCCACCGCGCACGCAAGGGGCGAGTGCACACACACGTACATCCACCGCGCACGCAAGGGGCGAGTGCACACACACGTACATCCACCGCGCACGCAAGGGGCGAGTGCACACACACGTACATACACCGCGCACGCAAGGAGCGACTGCACTCACATGTACATACACCGCGCACGCAAGGGGCAACTGCACACACACGTACACACACCATGCACGCAAGGGCCGGCATGCACACACACGTACACACACCATGCACGCAAGGGCCGGCATGCACACACCCGTACACACACCATGCACGCAAGGAGCGACTGCACACACACGTACATACACCGCGCACGCAAGGGGCGGCTGCACACACACGTACACACACCATGCACGCAAGGGGCAACTGCACACACACGTACACACACCATGCACGCTTGGGGCGACGGCACTCACATGTACATACACCACGCACGCAAGGGACGCCTGCACACACACGTACATCCACCGCGCACGCAAGGGGCGAGTGCACACACACGTACATCCACCGCGCACGCAAGGGGCGAGTGCACACACACGTACATCCACCGCGCACGCAAGGGGCAACTGCACACACACGTACACACACCATGCACGCTTGGGGCGACGGCACTCACATGTACATACACCGCGCACGCAAGGGGCGGCTGCACTCACATGTACATACACCATGCACGCAAGGGGCCGGCTGCACTCACATGTATACATACACCATGCACGCAAGGGGCGGCTGCACACACATGTACATACACCATGCACGCAAGGGGCGAGTGCACGCACACTTACACACACACCGCGCACGCAAGGGACGCCTGCACACACACGTACATCCACCATGCACGCAAGGGCCGGCTGCACACACACGTACACACACCATGCACGCTTGGGGCGACGGCACTCACATGTACATACACCGCGCACGCAAGGGGCGGCTGCACACACACGTACACACACCATGCACGCAAGGGGCGGCTGCACACACATGTAGATACACCATGCACGCAAGGGGCCGGCTGCACTCACATGTATACATACACCATGCACGCAAGGGGCGGCTGCACACACATGTACATACACCATGCACGCAAGGGGCGAGTGCACGCACACTTACACACACACCGCGCACGCAAGGGACGCCTGCACACACACGTACATCCACCATGCACGCAAGGGCCGGCTGCACACACACGTACACACACCATGCACGCTTGGGGCGACGGCACTCACATGTACATACACCGCGCACGCAAGGGGCGGCTGCACACACACGTACACACACCATGCACGCAAGGGGCGGCTGCACACACATGTACATACACCATGCACGCAAGGGGCCGGCTGCACTCACATGTACATACACCATGCACGCAAGGGGCGGCTGCACACACGTGTAAATACACCGCGCATGCAAGGGGCGGCTGCACACACACGTACACACACCGCGCACGCAAGGGGCGGCTGCACACACACGTACACACACCATGCACGCAAGGGGCGGCTGCACACACATGTACATACACCATGCACGCAAGGGGCCGGCTGCACTCACATGTACATACACCATGCACGTACATCCACCGCGCACGCAAGGGCCGGCTGCACGCACACTTACACACACACCGCGCACGCAAGGGACGCCTGCACACACTGTCACGTACATCCACCGCGCACGCAAGGGGCAACTGCACACACACGTACACACACCATGCACGCTTGGGGCGACGGCACTCACATGTACATACACCACGCACGCAAGGGACGCCTGCACACACACGTACATCCACCGCGCACGCAAGGAGCGACTGCACTCACATGTACACACACCATGCACGCAAGGGGCAACTGCACACACACGTACACACACCATGCACGCAAGGGGCAACTGCACACACACGTACACACACCATGCACGCTTGGGGCGACGGCACTCACACGTACATACACCGCGCACGCAAGGGGCGGCTGCACACACACGTACACACACCATGCACGCAAGGGGCAACTGCACACACACGTACACACACCATGCACGCTTGGGGCAACTGCACACACACGTACATACACCACGCACGCAAGGGACGCCTGCACACACACGTACATCCACCGCGCACGCAAGGGGCGAGTGCACACACACGTACATCCACCGCGCACGCAAGGGGCGAGTGCACACACACGTACATACACCGCGCACGCAAGGAGCGACTGCCACTAAGCGATTTTCCTACGCGTCGTAAAAGTATACTTAACTAGACACGCAAAGTATACTAATACGAAAGTATACTTTTACTATCTGTATGCGTCAGCGTAAGCTTACGTTTTGGATACTTTAACGTAGCTTTGGCGTACAAATTTACTTTACGTAGGTTTGGTCGTAGCAATGTCGTATCTTGCGTAAGATCTTTTGGTAATGTTGTACGTACCGTTATTAAATACGACACGGATACGGCAACGGATCTGCCAACGATCCGTCAAGTACAAGTTGAAGATCTTTTGTATTGTGATACGTTAAGTTTTAAGTTACGACACAGATACGGGAACGGATTTGTCATGGATTTGTTCAGTCCACGTTGAGGATCCCGATATAAAGTGATACGATACGTTTTTAATTACGGCGCGGATACGGCAACGGATTTGTCAAAGATCCATCAAGTGCACAGTTAACGGATCACAGCCGGAAGCAGGTTGACTACGCTTCTCGCGTTCACTACCGGTCCTACAATCATGTCGCTATGTCGTTCTAAATTGCAGCACTGATTAGACTTTCACTTATCATTTCGGTCAACCTAACCCCTAACACACATTTACCCGGGGAAAAAAAAAATGAATGGCGTTTGCAGCAAGGCTCATGCAAGACAAGTTTCTATTTCATAAACCATTTCATTATTACATGCAGGATTACATGTCATACACAAAAATCCAACGCCTTCACAGAAAAGAGCATATAAAGTCTTCTGACGACAATATCAAGTCAATATCAAACTCGTGGCTTCTCTTCGTGGCTTGAAATACTGTTTCCATGCGGTGCTTAGGACAGCTCCGGGGATGTCGGCACCGCACAGAAGCTCCATCCGGGAGCAAGTGCGCCGGGGGAAGAAGATGTTGTACATCCAGAGCTCGATATGTGCGGGAAGCCGTCGTGTTGGAAACCGAGGTGTCTGCACAGAATTCCGCGCGCAGGCAGCTTGTGCCTTTACGGGGGAAGACCTGCGACACAAAAACCGTGTCCGGACAAAGCAATACGGAGAAATGGCAACGGCAGATGGAGTCGGCAAAGGCCGCTTGTAAGGAAAGTGATTTTTAATGCACGAATAAATGTATAATGCATGCTACATCGCCATCTCTTGGGCGGTGAAAAGACAAGGACCAACCACATGCCCCCACCTACCCTTCGTGCATCCCGCCCTTGACGAGGCACAACCATGTGCCCCCACCTACCCTTTGTGCGTCCCTCCCTTGACAAGAAACAAGCACGTGCACCTATCTAACCTTTGTGCATCCCTCCCTTGGCAAGGAACAAGCACACCCACCCACCTACTCCACATGCATCCCTTCCTTGACAAGGAACAAGCACGATCACCCTGCTACCCACTAGCACGACAGCAAGGCAGACCTTACAATGGCAAGTGATGTTTATCAGTAGAAACTGTTAGACAACTAGCAAACGAGCCAGCCGGTGAAGAGCAAGGCACGCATGCAAGGAATTTGTCGTTGCCTATGTCTACGCTTGTGTTTGTCACTGCAGTTGAAATCTGCATTTGCATCAGCAGGCCCGATCGAAGCCCATGTCGCCACCCGCATTTCCACTTATACTTCACGGCCCCTTATTTTTCTCTTGTGCCTGCCTTTGCCCTAACTGTTACCCTAGCATCTGCCCTTGCCCCTATTGATCCCCAGTGTTTGCCGTTGCCCTCATCCTTTCCCTAGTGCCTGCCCTTGTCTTCATCTTTTCCCTTGTGCCTGCCCTTGCCCTTGTCCGTTCCCTCGTGCTAAACTTGTCCTTATCTCTTTCCCTTGCGCCTGCCCTTGCCCTTATCCGCTTCCCTTGTGCCTGCCCCTGCCCTTGCCCTTGTCCTTTCCTTTGAGCCTGCCCTTTTGGCAAGCACAAGTGCCTTTGTCCTTTCCTTGGCCTTGTGCTTGCTCTTCCAGTTTCCCTTTCCTTTGCTCGTGCGGTTGCCTTTGCTCTTACCCGGGTGCTTGCCCTTGCCCTTTGCAAGCTGCATTCTTGTCTTAGCAAGCTTGCAAGTGCAAACTGGCACTGAGCCAGAAATGCAAGCAAAGCAGCCCTTGTAAATAAGGATGGACAAGAACAGTAGAAAGCTAGGGTGGCAACGGTGCTAGAGCTCATGGCAACAAGGTGGTCCCATTCTTGCTGCATTGGGTGCGTTGCGTGGGTGGGATATTGCGATAGGGGGACATTCTTGCCTTGGTTGTGTTTTCACATGCACCCGGTGCTGGAATTTATGCGTGCAAGGGTGGCTGGTATCCCAACCAACCGCCTAAGAGGAAAAAGAGTGCTTAGAAAGCAAGAATGACTTAATGTTGGTAATAGCAGTGGTGGCGTCAGCAAAAACTGTTGTTGTAGATGCAAGCTACAACACTGCGGATGGTTTCTCGCACTAATGTGGATAATGATAATGCATGCCACTTAACGGGACCATATAAACCACAACAAGAATAAATCGTGAGAGCAAAAGAAAGGGGAGTACAAAATGGCCGGCTTACCTAGCTACAACAAAAAAATTGCATGAAAAACGAGATAACTCACCTTTGTCGCAGCAGTGACCATATCAGACAGCTCACAAAAACTTGTTGATCCTTGAAACTTCCTGCTTGAAGGCAGCCACCAACGGTCTGGAGTTTTCACCCCAGTCCTTCTCAACAGCCAAGGGAAAGGGAAAGAGAGACGAGGGGTGCGGGAGGGACAAGAGAGCGGGGGGTGGGAAGGGGGATATATATATATAGAGAGAGAGACAGAGAGAGAGACATAGGAGAGAGAGAGAGAGGGGGGAGAGAGAGAGAGAGAGAGAGAGAGAGAGAGAGAGAGAGAGAGAGAGAGAGGAGAGAGAGAGAGAGAGAGAGACAGAGGAGAGAGAGAGAGAGAGAGAGAGAGAGAGAGAGAGAGAGAGAGAGAGAGAGGAGAGAGAGAGAGAGAGAGAGAGAGAGAGAGAGAGAGAGAGAGAGAGAGAGAGAGAGAGAGAGAGAGAGAGAGAGAGAGAGAGAGAGAGAGAGAGAGAGAGAGAGAGAGAGAGAGAGAGAGAGAGAGACAGAGTAGGAGAAGTGCGGGTGGGGGTGGGGGTGGGATGGAAGATTCACTACGTTAGCAGGCGACTAAACTGCTACAATGACACAAAACCACGGAGCTAGGCCCTTAACTCCATCAGAGCAGAATGAAAACCAATGTTGTAACTGGGACAAATGCCATTAAAATGTTACTATGACCGTGGCTAGTAAACGTGAATTGACACCCAGGTTGTGACTTCAACGATTGGAGGCAACCTTGCCAAGTCTCCCAAATGTAGTTGGCTAGACAAGCTTCACAAAAAACGCAGCAAACATGTTAACGTTGCTAATATTCCAACGACGCGCATCCGCAGCCCGGCTGCCAATGAAGTCTTCTTGGTCGCCAGCTGTGCACAGAGGAGCAACCGCTAGAGACGCCAATTTGCGAACAATTCATTACAATTACAAAGCGCAGGAAGCAGATGGCTATGCATCAACAATTACTTCCGCTCGCCCTCGTGTTTAGCCAGGTCTATCTGCCCAAACTGGGTAAATGTTTTGCGATCGGTGAAATTGGCACTCTAGTGACCTACTTTCCCAGAAAGTGTCCATCCACACAGCAACCGACTCACGCTCACACGTCGTGAGGAGTTGCCGATAGGATAAAGAAGCCGAACGATGAATTGCTGTACATAAATGCCACGCTAACGGCGTCGTGAACTGACTTCTTGCAATCACGATTAAAGTGCCCGGCCCAACAACAAATTGGCGACACACGACCCCGCAACTGGAAAAGAATTCTGGCCACGTTGATATACATCGGTTTGATAAAGAAAAACCTCGCATTCGGTTCTGGCTAGCCTCAAACGCATGCGCCCTGAAACCTTTATCCACCTGGCGGCCACAGTTTCTCGGTTCTCTTGTTCCGTTGGTCGTGCCGCTAGCGTGCCAGCCGCTCCAGTCCCTAAAATTCAAATTCTAGTTGTTCGAGAAAACGTTGTCGGCACGGCGACGGCACGATGCCGGGCCGGGCTGCATGCACGTACACACCAATACCGCAGGTGATACATACACAACTATACCGTACGTGCGTTGCACTGTGCCCAGAATCCAGATAGCGACTTTCAGCTGTGGGACTAGATAGCGACTTTTTTTCCAGACAAATAGGTGTACGTTTATTCCAAATATATAGCTAGATAGCGACTTCCAGGTAAATAGGTGTACGTTTATTCCAAATATAGCCAGTAGTTAATCCCTGCTAAGCCTAGGCTAGATAGCGACTTTAAACTGACTGACTGATATGCCCGCGGTCAGGAGCTTGTTGTACTACCAGTGTACATAGCTGTACTAGCTATGGCAAGAATTAGGCAAAAGTATGCCTAACGTTTTCAAGAGTTTGAAAAGGACTTGGAGCGGTCCGGCGCTTATTGTACTTGCCATGGCAAGAATTTGGTAAAAGTATCCATAACGTTTTCAAGAGTTTTAGGGGACTCGGCGCGGCGAATATTTTCCGCGCCAAAAAAGTTCCGCGGTACCCTCCGTACCGTGAAAAGTGGGTGCACGGTGCGCGCACCCCTTGCGGAAGTGGCCATGGCGACTGCTTTTAGGCGAAACGTGACAAATCTGGCCCGCGGAAAGCAGAAACAATGCTCGATTGTTGGAGAAAATTAGTTACTGATTCTAATGTATGGTGGGATGGTTGCGAACTATAATGTCGCGGGCTTTTTTTCTTTGCCATCGGCAGGGGGGGTCCGGCCTGAATTTCTGTCGGGATGAATAAAGTATAATGGATGCCTGCCGGTGTGATTGTCGATTGTTGCCAGTTTTGATGGTCGTAAGGAAAGCTAGTTTAATGAAGTTTCTAAAGCCGTAAAAATTCCCGCTGTTATCTTTACCTTTCCCGTCATTTTGCGGTAAGATAACATTAGGCCTGCGCGATGCGCGCCCAACCTCTCCATGAAAGGGTGGCCTTTCTTGTCCGCCTGGGCACGAATAGATGCCCGTTATGGTACGTTCTTGTATTAAACGTCTTAATCTAGCGTTTTCCTGCTTTCTTAGCTCGTTGAGCGTAAGCTTTTTGCCTTCTTTCCGGCCAGATGCTGCCAGGAAGTTGCGGGTCCTGGCGCTGCATCGCTGGATTCCTGGATGTCTTTTAGCAAGTTCGTCTGTGACGTGGCTGGCTTTCTGCAGCGCGTGGCCCGCAACCTGTCGGGAAGGTGTAATGCTTTTATTTCCATGCTTCTCTGAAATTTCTTTTGCTTAATAGACAGTTGTGTTCGAGGAAATTCACGCGGTCTTCCTAAGCAGCGGCATCATTCCCCCAGCTGCAGACACTGACGAGCTGGCACCTGTCTCCTAAAGAAAGTGGCTCGTGCTTGTTAGAAAGGAGGCAGTGTGCATTTTGCGGGACACAATGCTTTGGTGGCACATGCGTCAGATAGGTTGTTCCAATGGTCTCTTCACCTTTCCCACTGAGTAAATGATAGCCTTTGTCATGCTAACCAGAGCAGCTAGCCACAGGTTGGCTGGATAAAAAGTCAGCTTATTTTCTCTTTATATACTGCGTGTGTGGTCCTCCACGTGTCCGGCTTGTTGGGCATTTTGGAAGAGGGTTTTGTTGAAGATGTGTTGAAGATGTGTTGTTGGGTGGAACAACTTGGTTGTTGGCACAAAATCACACATTATTAGCCTGAGATAGGCATTACATATGCTGCTCAGGCGTGTCGTCCTACCAGCCTTGTTGTTAAGGGTAGACTCACAAGGCTGGCTGTGCCGATGGAGGGGTGGGGCGTATGACGCTCCGGACATCCTCCTCACACTCCGTGATCAAAGTGGGCATGTTTTTGGGTGTCTAGGGTAGCAAAACAGATGTCATTTTGGCTCAGCACTAGCTCAATTGTCTTTTAGCGTCTACCCAGGTGGCATCACAGGAAAATCAATAACTTGAGCTACGCTTGTCAGAATGAGCTCAAACTTTGGGGTTGTGTTTCCCCCCACTCAGTGGAATTTCGCATGTATGGATGACCCCATTCGATGTGTTGATGATTTTATTTATTTTTTTTGGCTCAAAAAAGTACCGATTTTGCGGGGAAATTAATAACTCAAACAAATGTGATTATTTTGACCATGTGAATAGCCCAGATTTTTTAGAAGTGGGGGAACTTTGCAGGAATGTATGGGCAGGTCATTTGGATATATGGTTTGTCTTGGGCAAAATATCTCATAAATAGCGTCTTTTTCTATTTTTAGCTCGCCACCGGTGCGTGGTTGGGGGTAGTACCCCCAACAAGTGGTGGCATGAATGCCCAAACATCATATTTATGGTACTCAATCATCACTAGATGGTTCCCAAGTGCATTGGAACTGATATTCATTAAAGTCAGTTTTTCAGGCTTTTGGGCGTGCGAGTCCCCTTAAGAAGTATGTGAAGTGTTTTGTGCCCTGTGGTAATGAGCTGCACGACCTGACAGCTGGCAGTTCACACCAAGTACGTGGTAGCTGTGTACACAAGGTCGCAACTGTACGCGAAAGGCTTGGTGGCAAACTGGCAATAATCACCATGATAATCACTGAAAAAAAAAGTGATGCTTCCATGACGTAGCAACTGAACGTGCTTAAGCAAGTGAAAACGACGCAGGATTTTCGCCAAACTCCAAATACCCCCAACCAAGATGCTAGGAGTATCTACACTTCAAGGGCTTTCAGATTATATGCAATAATACCTTGGCTTTATCAAAGCATTTGGATGATAGCTCTACTCAAAGTTGGCCATGCAAAAGACGATCTTTTTTCCCCAAGGAAAAGTCTACCCCCCCTAACTTCCCAGGTAGGGTAGGGAATCTCAATATCAACATTGGACAACTTAGTTGGATAGTCCAATGGTGGTTTCCTTGGGTCAGACCACCCGGATAACCCATTAGACCTATATAAGGTGCTCATATACGTGCGTGGGTTACGCGCGCGTAAACAGCCAACTATGACATGCAATACAAGAATGCATTATAACAAGCTAAAAAAGTTTGCCAAAGGTGCTGGAATACAAACATGTTGCCTACCTGCACTAACGAAATGATATGCTCCAAAGAAATGCCATAAACTGGTCACTTTCAGGGCTAATACCGCTTTTTACAGCAGGCATGGAAGCTTGCTGAAAGGTGCACAAAAAATCTCGTCAAATATAATGCATGGGAGACGTAATCCGCTGCAAAGGACACGCAAACACGTCGCCGTACCTGGCTCGTTCACGTCCTGACCGGATTCCAATGGCCGGGACCCTCATATCTCACACATACCATTGCTTTACAGGCATAGTCGCCATAGCCGCATCATGCACGCATCGTTTATGATTACCAGTAGATGCTGCGTTCAAAGATTACCTATAAACGCGTCCGCATTCCCAGCAAACGCATCAGCGGACATCCCGTACCAAATCTGGATGCTTGGGCTGGCGCAGACTGCCCGGCCATGAGTATAAAATGGAAATATGATAAGCGATTACTCATCTGGCACTGACGACCAAGAAGGCAGTATTTTTCCACCTGAATTTTCCCAATCCTATAAGTGTAGCTCTGCGGTTGTTCCATCGGAAGATTCAGCGCGAACTGTCCACCTGGCGCGAGGTGGGGATTTCATTTCCACGCAGGCTTTCACCATTCGAATGGCGAAAGCCTGCGTGGAAATGATATTCTATTCACGAGATTGTGAAATAACCCTAATAGGATCGAATGGCTAAAGCCTGCGTGGACATAAAATTCTATTCACGAGGATGTGTAAACCCTGATAGCATCGACATTGATCGATAAACAGAATGCCCCCCTCGCCCAGACTCAAATGTCCCCACTTGCGCTGATAACCCGTTCTCGCGCAAGGTGCGGATTTCATCATGGCGTGTACCCTTCCGTGGCGTGACTCACGCACGTTGTAAATTACTCGTCCCCCTAAAAACGCCCAAGTCCCAATGCATCGAATATTTCTAGAAAAGGCTGCATGTTGCACCCTCGTTGTTGTTGTTGTGGGCGATCAGTATACGTTAAACGGATGCGTTGATTATCCTGAACCTTGAAAACTACAAATTGCAGCCAGTACTGGTACACCTGCAAGATGCGATGACAGTACACCTGCCTCTAAGTCATACGGACAAGAACATATTGTATATCTTACAAGTATCTTGGACGAAAAAAATACGATCCACATACAAGACATGACTCCAAGCGCCGTATCTGGGACCTAGTTGGCTACGAACTAAACACTTTTGTTTCGTTAACGAGTCGTAACGACAAAAGCGTTACACACTTTGAACGTCTCCGTGAAGTTCAGAAAATTGTTCAGGACACGAACAGCTAGTGTCAGGCACGAAAAAATTCTCGCTAGGGATACGGCTGTGCCGTATCTTTTCAGTACAAACAAACGTTACAACCACAAAATCAGATCCAGCCCGCGTACGTTAAAGTGTACCTGTCGAAACGGTATACTTTTCATGTACTTTTTCGTTTCCGCAACGTTAACAACTCGTATACCTTTACGACGCGTAGAAAAATCGCTTAGTGGCACTCACATGTACATACACCGCGCACGCAAGGGGCAACTGCACACACACGTACACACACCATGCACGCAAGGGCCGGCATGCACACACACGTACACACACCATGCACGCAAGGGCCGGCATGCACACACCCGTACACACACCATGCACGCAAGGAGCGACTGCACACACACGTACATACACCGCGCACGCAAGGGGCGGCTGCACACACACGTACACACACCATGCACGCAAGGGGCAACTGCACACACACGTACACACACCATGCACGCTTGGGGCGACGGCACTCACATGTACATACACCACGCACGCAAGGGACGCCTGCACACACACGTACATCCACCGCGCACGCAAGGGGCGAGTGCACACACACGTACATCCACCGCGCACGCAAGGGGCGAGTGCACACACACGTACATCCACCGCGCACGCAAGAGGCAACTGCACACACACGTACACACACCATGCACGCTTGGGGCGACGGCACTCACATGTACATACACCGCGCACGCAAGGGGCGGCTGCACACACACGTACACACACCATGCACGCAAGGGCCGGCATGCACACACACGTACATACACCGCGCACGCAAGGGGCGGCTGCACACACACGTACACACACCATGCACGCAAGGGGCGGCTGCACACACACGTACATCCACCGCGCACGCAAGGGGCGGCTGCACACACACGTACACACACCATGCACGCAAGGGCCGGCTGCACACACACGTACACACACCATGCACGC
The DNA here is from genome assembly GCA_009746045.1 of Mesostigma viride. Lineage (NCBI taxonomy): Eukaryota > Viridiplantae > Streptophyta > Mesostigmatophyceae > Mesostigmatales > Mesostigmataceae > Mesostigma > Mesostigma viride. The sequence continues at coordinate 525,447 of RPFO01001598.1, read as the reverse complement.
TTGGGGCGACGGCACTCACATGTACATACACCGCGCACGCAAGGGGCGGCTGCACACACACGTACACACACCATGCACGCAAGGGCCGGCATGCACACACACGTACATACACGGCGCACGCAAGGGGCGGCTGCACACACACGTACACACACCATGCACGCAAGGGGCGGCTGCACACACACGTACATCCACCGCGCACGCAAGGGGCGGCTGCACACACACGTACACACACCATGCACGCAAGGGCCGGCATGCACACACATGTACATACACCATGCACGCAAGGGGCCGGCTGCACACACACGTACACACACCATGCACGGAAGGGGCGGCTGCACACACATGTACATACACCATGCACGCAAGGGGCCGGCTGCACTCACATGTACATACACCGCGCACGCAAGGGGCGGCTGCACACACAAGTACACACACCATGCACGGAAGGGGCGGCTGCACACACATGTACATACACCATGCACGCAAGGGGCGGCTGCACACACGTGTACATACACCATGCACGCAAGGGGCGAGTGCACGCACACTTACAGCACGCAAGGGGCCGGCTGCACTCACATGTACATACACCGCGCACGCAAGGGGCAACTGCACACACACGTACACACACCATGCACGCTTGGGGCGACGGCACTCACATGTACATACACCGCGCACGCAAGGGGCGGCTGCACACACACGTACATCCACCATGCACGCAAGGGACGCCTGCACACACACGTACATCCACCGCGCACGCAAGGGGCAACTGCACACACACGTACACACACCGCGCACGCAAGGGGCCGGCTGCACTCACATGTACATACACCGCGCACGCAAGGGGCAACTGCACACACACGTACACACACCATGCACGCACACTTACACAACACACACCGCGCACGCAAGGGACGCCTGCACACACACGTACATCCACCATGCACGCAAGGGACGCCTGCACACACACGTACATCCACCGCGCACGCAAGGGGCAACTGCACACACACGTACACACACCGCGCACGCAAGGGGCCGGCTGCACTCACATGTACATACACCGCGCACGCAAGGGGCAACTGCACACACACGTACACACACCATGCACGCTTGGGGCGACGGCACTCACATGTACATACACCGCGCACGCAAGGGGCGGCTGCACACACACGTACACACACCATGCACGCAAGGGCCGGCATGCACACACACGTACGTCATACACCGCGCACGCCAGGGGCGGCTGCACACACACGTACACACACCATGCACGCAAGGGGCGGCTGCACACACACGTACATCCACCGCGCACGCAAGGGGCGGCTGCACACACACGTACACACACCATGCACGCAAGGGCCGGCATGCACACACATGTACATACACCATGCACGCAAGGGGCCGGCTGCATGCACACACACGTACACACACCATGCACGGAAGGGGCGGCTGCACACACATGTACATACACCATGCACGCAAGGGGCCGGCTGCACTCACACGTACACACACCGCGCACGTAGATCCACCGCGCACGCAAGGGACGGCTGCACTCACATGTACATACACCATGCACGCAAGGGGCGGCTGCACACACGTGTACATACACCATGCACGCAAGGGGCCGGCTGCACTCACATGTACATACACCATGCACGCAAGGGGCGAGTGCACGCACACTTACACACACACCGCGCACGCAAGGGGCAAGTGCACACACACGTACATCCACCGCGCACGCAAGGGGCAACTGCACACACACGTACACACACCATGCACGCTTGGGGCGACGGCACACACACGTACATACACCGCGCACGCAAGGGGCGGCTGCACACACACGTACACACACCATGCACGCAAGGGGCGGCTGCACACACACGTACATCCACCGCGCACGCAAGGGCCGGCTGCACTCACATGTACACACACCACGCACGCAAGGGACGCCTGCACACACACGTACACACACCATGCACGCTTGGGGCGACGGCACTCACATGTACATACACCACGCACGCAAGGGACGCCTGCACACACGTACATCCACCGCGCACGCAAGGGGCGAGTGCACACACACGTACATCCACCGCGCACGCAAGGGGCGAGTGCACACACACGTACATCCACCGCGCACGCAAGGGGCGGCTGCACACACACGTACATCCACCGCGCACGCAAGGGGCGGCTGCACACACACGTACACACACCATGCACGCAAGGAGCGACTTCACGCACACTTACACACACCGCGCACGCAAGGGCCGGCTGCACTCACGTGTACATACACCATGCACGCAAGGGGCGAGTGCGCACACACGTACATCCACCGCGCACGCAAGGGGCGAGTGCACACACACGTACATACACCGCGTACGCAAGGGCCGGCTGCACTCACATGTACATACACCATGCACGCAAGGGGCGGCTGCACACACATGTACACTAACCATGCACGGAAGGGACGGCTGCACACAAACGTACATACACCGCGCACGCAAGGGCCAGCTGCACACACACGTACACACACCATGCACGGAAGGGGCGGCTGCACACACATGTACACACACCATGCACGCAAGGAGCGACTGCAGGCACACTTACACACACCGCGCACTCAAGGGGCGGCTGCACACACACGTACACACACCATGCACGCAAGGAGCGACTGCACGCACACTTACACACACCGCGCACGCAAGGGCCGGCTGCACTCACGTGTACATACACCATGCACGCAAGGGGCCGGCTGCATGCACACACACGTACACACACCATGCACGGAAGGGGCGGCTTCACACACATGTACATACACCATGCACGCAAGGGGCCGGCTGCACTCACACGTACACACACCGCGCACGTAGATCCACCGCGCACGCAAGGGACGGCTACCCACACACGTACATCCACTGCGCACGCACGGGGCGACTGCACACACATGTACATACACCATGCACGCAAGGGCCGGCTGCACACACACGTACATACACCGCGCACGCAAGGGGCGGCTGCACACACACGTACATCCACCGCGCACGCAAGGGGCAACTGCACACACACGTACACACACCGCGCACGCAAGGGGCGGCTGCACACACATGTACATCCACCGCGCACGCAAGGGGCCGGCTGCACTCACATGTACATACACCATGCACGCAAGGGGCGGCTGCACACACGTGTACATACACCATGCACGCAAGGGGCGGCTGCACACACACGTACATCCACCGCGCACGCAAGGGGCGGCTGCACACACACGTACACACACCATGCACGCAAGGGCCGGCATGCACACACCCGTACACACACCATGCACGCAAGGAGCGACTGCACACACACGTACATACACCGCGCACGCAAGGGGCGGCTGCACACACACGTACACACACCATGCACGCAAGGGGCAACTGCACACACACGTACACACACCATGCACGCAAGGGGCGGCTGCACACACACGTACATCCACCGCGCACGCAAGGGGCGGCTGCACACACACGTACACACACCATGCACGCAAGGGCCGGCATGCACACACATGTACATACACCATGCACGCAAGGGGCCGGCTGCATGCACACACACGTACACACACCATGCACGGAAGGGGCGGCTGCACACACATGTACATACACCATGCACGCAAGGGGCCGGCTGCACTCACACGTACACACACCGCGCACGTAGATCCACCGCGCACGCAAGGGACGGCTACCCACACACGTACATCCACTGCGCACGCACGGGGCGACTGCACACACATGTACATACACCATGCACGCAAGGGCCGGCTGCACACACACGTACATACACCGCGCACGCAAGGGGCGGCTGCACACACACGTACATCCACCGCGCACGCAAGGGGCAACTGCACACACACACAGCGAGGGAGGGCGGGTAGTTACGTTAAATAGTGTCGGAACCTTTTGCCCACTGAGGCAAATCGGTCCGTCACACTATTTTGCCCGGAATAACCACTTCCGAGCACCCAAGTTAATTCGGCCGATTTGCCTCAGTGGGCAAAAGGTTCCGACACTATTTAACGTAACTAAAACCTGGCCTCGTGGAGGGGGGACGAAGAGCCCGAGACATCCGCCTAGGCCGCTGAGCACGCACCACTAAATGCGCCGGAGCTGCCTCAGTGAGGATTCGAACCCCTGACCTCCAAGGTGCACGGGTTTTAGTTACGTTAAATAGTGTCGGAACCTTTTGCCCACTGAGGCAAATCGGTCCGTCACACTATTTTGCCCGGAATAACCACTTCCGAGCACCCAAGTTAATTCGGCCGAATTAACTTGGGTGCTCGGAAGTGGTTATTCCGGGCAAAATAGTGTGACGGACCGATTTGCCTCAGTGGGCAAAAGGTTCCGACACTATTTAACGTAACTAAAACCCGTGCACCTTGGAGGTCAGGGGTTCGAATCCTCACTGAGGCAGCTCCGGCGCATTTAGTGGTGCGTGCTCAGCGGCCTAGGCGGATGTCTCGGGCTCTTCGTCCCCCTCCACGAGGCCAGGTTTTAGTTACGTTAAATAGTGTCGGAACCTTTTGCCCACTGAGGCAAATCGGTCCGTCACACTATTTTGCCCGGAATAACCACTTCCGAGCACCCAAGTTAATTCGGCCGAATTAACTTGGGTGCTCGGAAGTGGTTATTCCGGGCAAAATAGTGTGACGGACCGATTTGCCTCAGTGGGCAAAAGGTTCCGACACTATTTAACGTAACTCGGGTGGGAGCTGCAAAGAGGCCTAATTGTGGCAGTACCACAACCCTAAGTAGTCGGACCGCCCTGGGGTGGCGCGTGCCAGCCCACTGACCAAAAGGCCAGTGGCACCGTGACGCGCGCCAGCCCACTGACCAAAAAGGCCAGTGGTGCCGTGGCGCGCGCCAGCCCACTGACCAAAAGGCCAGTGGCGCCGCGCCACCCCCGGTCCACACTACCCCCCCCCTCACTTCTAGTCGGACTGACTACTGCGGCCGCCCCTCCCCCTTTGAGTATGCCGCAAGTCATAGATAATACGAGCGTGAGCTCACAAAATCCAATCATTGCTTTATCCCATTGGAGTGAGGGGCTGCCAGAAGAACCAGATTTATTACATATAAGTGATAAGCCCACGTCAAGGCCGTAGCCAATCTGAGACTCTAGACTAACTAGGCCACCCGACAGGTGGCTAGGACATCACATTACCAGGGCCAACTCACCTGGGCCAGTCATGAGGACCTGGACTTGTAATACCCTACACCCCCAACCTGGCCCTCGGCCGCAGGCTGTCGCGTGACCCCGCCTCCCGTTGCCCCCCGTGTCCCCTGCCGCTACCAGCGGCTCCATCAGCCTAGCCAGGCGGCAATACAACGGGGGGAGCTAATAGTCTTCCTGAGCAGGATGATTCATCCCCAGGCCCAGCACACATCCCCTCACCCCAAGAGGTGCAACTCGTCGAGGGTAAAGACACGCCGGATAAAACACAACCCCAGTGACGGGCCCGCCACACAGGTGGGTCCTTACACGTCCCCCCCCTCGTGGGGGGCGGGGAAAACGCAAAGGCAGAGCGGAGCCCGCAGCCTTACCGCGGGCGAGGCGGAGCCTTCGCGTTTTCCACGCGGGGTGCGAGGGGAAAATTTTTTTGGAAACCTGCCAACCCGTGAGGGGTTTTCCACGCACCCTCCCCCGCACCCAAGCTGCGTCCTTGGATTCCCCCTCCGCCTGTACGCCATGCCCCGTCATCCCGTTTTTATGTTTTTGCACCATGGAAGCAGACCAACGATGTAACATAGCAGTAGCCGGGTGCCCGTTAAGGCACCGGACCCTACCCTCTCGTCTGCAGCACGAGGCTCCTCCTCCTCCATGCGTTGGGTAAAATTCTGCCCTTATATACTGCATGGACACTTCCCCCAACAATTCGTCACCTCGCCATACCCCGCACAGTTACGTTAAATAGTGCCGGAACCTTTTGCCGCCTGAGGCAAATCGGTCCGTAACACTATTTTGCCCGGAATAACCACTTCCGAGCACCCAAGTTAATTCGGCCGAATTAACTTGGGTGCTCGGAAGTGGTTATTCCGGGCAAAATAGTGTTACGGACCGATTTGCCTCAGGCGGCAAAAGGTTCCGGCACTATTTAACGTAACTAAAACCTGGCCTCGTGGAGGGGGACGAAGAGCCCGAGACATCCGCCTAGGCCGCTGAGCACGCACCACTAAATGCGCCGGAGCTGCCTCAGTGAGGATTCGAACCCCTGACCTCCAAGGTGCACGGGTTTTAGTTACGTTAAATAATGCCGGAACCTTTTGCCGCCTGAGGCAAATCGGTCCGTAACACTATTTTGCCCGGAATAACCACTTCCGAGCACCCAAGTTAATTCGGCCGAATTAACTTGGGTGCTCGGAAGTGGTTATTCCGGGCAAAATAGTGTTACGGACCGATTTGCCTCAGGCGGCAAAAGGTTCCGGCACTATTTAACGTAACTAAAACCTGTGCACCTTGGAGGTCAGGGGTTCGAATCCTCACTGAGGCAGCTCCGGCGCATTTAGTGGTGCGTGCTCAGTGGCCTAGGCGGATGTCTCGGGCTCTTCGTCCCCCCTCCACGAGGCCAGGTTTTAGTTACGTTAAATAGTGCCGGAACCTTTTGCCGCCTGAGGCAAATCGGTCCGTAACACTATTTTGCCCGGAATAACCACTTCCGAGCACCCAAGTTCATTCGGCCGAATTAACTTGGGTGCTCGGAAGTGGTTATTCCGGGCAAAATAGTGTTACGGACCGATTTGCCTCAGGCGGCAAAAGGTTCTGGCACTATTTAACGTAACTAAAACCTGTGCACCTTGGAGGTCAGGGGTTCGAATCCTCACTGAGGCAGCTCCGGCGCATTTAGTGGTGCGTGCTCAGCGGCCTAGGCGGATGTCTCGGGCTCTTCGTCCCCCCTCCACGAGGCCAGGTTTTAGTTACGTTAAATAGTGCCAGAACCTTTTGCCGCCTGAGGCAAATCGGTCCGTAACACTATTTTGCCCGGAATAACCACTTCCGAGCACCCAAGTTAATTCGGCCGAATTAACTTGGGTGCTCGGAAGTGGTTATTCCGGGCAAAATAGTGTTACGGACCGATTTGCCTCAGGCGGCAAAAGGTTCTGGCACTATTTAACGTAACTCGCACCTCCCCTTCTGGCCCACGCCGGCCGGAGGGAATACGCCAGGCGAACTGAATTTCAGGTTTCGGCAGCTTGGCCCACGCAATACTGTTTTACAGTGATTCCTGCACCATCTCACGATTTTTACCACCCGCCTGCACTACTCCACAGCTCCCGTCGACTGTGGCCTGGCCTGCCCAAATCATCTCGTGGCAGGAGATGATGTTCCATAGTGTCGGTCGGCGCCCAAATAATGCAGTGGAAATCGAGTCCTGTACTTCGAAAAACAGGGGCCCCGCCACCTTCCCCCCTCGGCGGCCAAAAATTTAAATCACTCTGGGCCCTCCCGAATAAACGGGAAGGCTGGTAGCCATCGACTAATTTGGGCTTGTGCCGCCATGGCCAGCCGCCACCGAATTTCGATGGTCGCGACAGCTGCAAAGAGGCCTAATTGTGGCAGTACCACAACCCTAAGTAGTCGGACCGCCCTGGGGTGGCGCGTGCCAGCCCACTGACCAAAAGGCCAGTGGCACCGTGACGCGCGCCAGCCCACTGACCAAAAAGGCCAGTGGTGCCGTGGCGCGCGCCAGCCCACTGACCAAAAGGCCAGTGGCGCCGCGCCACCCCCGGTCCACACTACCCCCCCCCTCACTTCTAGTCGGACTGACTACTGCGGCCGCCCCTCCCCCTTTGAGTATGCCGCAAGTCATAGATAATACGAGCGTGAGCTCACAAAACACCGCGCACGCAAGGGGCGGCTGCACACACATGTACATCCACCGCGCACGCAAGGGGCCGGCTGCACTCACATGTACATACACCATGCACGCAAGGGGCGGCTGCACACACGTGTACATACACCATGCACGCAAGGGGCGAGTGCACGCACACTTACACACACACCGCGCACGCAAGGAGCGACTGCACTCACACGTACATACACCGCGCACGCAAGGGCCGGCTGCACTCACATGTACACACACCATGCACGCAAGGGGCGGCTGCACACACATGTACATACACCGCGCACGTAGATCCACCGCGCACGCAAGGGACGGCTACCCACACACGTACATCCACTGCGCACGCACGGGTCGACTGCACACACATGTACATACACCATGCACGCAAGGGGCGGCTGCACACACATGTACACTAACCATGCACGGAAGGGACGGCTGCACACAAACGTACATACACCGCGCACGCAAGGGCCAGCTGCACACACACGTACACACACCATGCACGGAAGGGGCGGCTGCACACACATGTACACACACCATGCACGCAAGGAGCGACTGCAGGCACACTTACACACACCGCGCACTCAAGGGGCGGCTGCACACACACGTACACACACCATGCACGCAAGGAGCGACTGCACGCACACTTACACACACCGCGCACGCAAGGGCCGGCTGCACTCACGTGTACATACACCATGCACGCAAGGGCCGGCTGCATGCACACACACGTACACACACCATGCACGGAAGGGGCGGCTGCACACACATGTACATACACCATGCACGCAAGGGGCCGGCTGCACTCACACGTACACACACCGCGCACGTAGATCCACCGCGCACGCAAGGGACGGCTACCCACACACGTACATCCACTGCGCACGCACGGGGCGACTGCACACACATGTACATACACCATGCACGCAAGGGCCGGCTGCACACACACGTACATACACCGCGCACGCAAGGGGCGGCTGCACACACACGTACATCCACCGCGCACGCAAGGGGCAACTGCACACACACGTACACACACCGCGCACGCAAGGGGCGGCTGCACACACATGTACATCCACCGCGCACGCAAGGGGCCGGCTGCACTCACATGTACATACACCATGCACGCAAGGGGCGGCTGCACACACGTGTACATACACCATGCACGCAAGGGGCGAGTGCACGCACACTTACACACACACCGCGCACGCAAGGAGCGACTGCACTCACACGTACATACACCGCGCACGCAAGGGCCGGCTGCACTCACATGTACACACACCATGCACGCAAGGGGCGGCTGCACACACATGTACATACACCGCGCACGTAGATCCACCGCGCACGCAAGGGACGGCTACCCACACACGTACATCCACTGCGCACGCACGGGTCGACTGCACACACATGTACATACACCATGCACGCAAGGGGCGGCTGCACACACATGTACATACACCGCGCACGCAAGGGGCAACTGCCCACACATGTACATCCACCGCGCACGCAAGGGTCGGCTGCACTCACATGTACATACTCGCGCACGCAAGGGGCGGCTGCACACCCACGTACACACACCATGCACGCAAGGGCCGGCATGCACACACAGTTACGTTAAATAGTGCCGGAACCTTTTGCCGCCTGAGGCAAATCGGTCCGTAACACTATTTTGCCCGGAATAACCACTTCCGAGCACCCAAGTTAATTCGGCCGAATTAACTTGGGTGCTCGGAAGTGGTTATTCCGGGCAAAATAGTGTGACGGACCGATTTGCCTCAGTGGGCAAAAGGTTCCGGCATTATTTAACGTAACTAAAACCCGTGCACCTTGGAGGTCAGGGGTTCGAATCCTCACTGAGGCAGCTCCGGCGCATTTAGTGGTGCGTGCTCAGCGGCCTAGGCGGATGTCTCGGGCTCTTCGTCCCCCCTCCACGAGGCCAGGTTTTAGTTACGTTAAATAGTGTCGGAACCTTTTGCCGCCTGAGGCAAATCGGTCCGTAACACTATTTTGCCCGGAATAACCACTTCCGAGCACCCAAGTTCATTCGGCCGAATTAACTTGGGTGCTCGGAAGTGGTTATTCCGGGCAAAATAGTGTTACGGACCGATTTGCCTCAGGCGGCAAAAGGTTCCGACACTATTTAACGTAACTCACACACGTACATACACCGCGCACGCAAGGGGCGGCTGCACACACACGTACACACACCATGCACGGAAGGGGCGGCTGCACACACATGTACATACACCATGCACGCAAGGGGCCGGCTGCACTCACATGTACATACACCGCGCACGCAAGGGGCGGCTGCACACACACGTACACACACCATGCACGGAAGGGGCGGCTGCACACACATGTACATACACCATGCACGCAAGGGGCGGCTGCACACACGTGTACATACACCATGCACGCAAGGGCCGGCATGCACACACATGTACATACACCATGCACGCAAGGGGCGGCTGCACACACGTGTACATACACCATGCACGCAAGGGGCGAGTGCACGCACATGTACATACACCATGCACGCAAGGGGCCAGTTACGTTAAATAGTGACGGAACCTTTTGCCGCCTGAGGCAAATCGGTCCGTAACACTATTTTTGCCCGGAATAACCACTTCCGAGCACCCAAGTTAATTCGGCCGAATTAACTTGGGTGCTCGGAAGTGGTTATTCCGGGCAAAAATAGTGTTACGGACCGATTTGCCTCAGGCGGCAAAAGGTTCCGTCACTATTTAACGTAACTAAAACCTGGCCTCGTGGAGGGGGACGAAGAGCCCGAGACATCCGCCTAGGCCGCTGAGCACGCACCACTAAATGCGCCGGAGCTGCCTCAGTGAGGATTCGAACCCCTGACCTCCAAGGTGCACGGGTTTTAGTTACGTTAAATAGTGACGGAACCTTTTGCCGCCTGAGGCAAATCGGTCCGTAACACTATTTTTGCCCGGAATAACCACTTCCGAGCACCCAAGTTAATTCGGCCGAATTAACTTGGGTGCTCGGAAGTGGTTATTCCGGGCAAAAATAGTGTTACGGACCGATTTGCCTCAGGCGGCAAAAGGTTCCGTCACTATTTAACGTAACTAAAACCCGTGCACCTTGGAGGTCAGGGGTTCGAATCCTCACTGAGGCAGCTCCGGCGCATTTAGTGGTGCGTGCTCAGCGGCCTAGGCGGATGTCTCGGGCTCTTCGTCCCCCCTCCACGAGGCCAGGTTTTAGTTACGTTAAATAGTGACGGAACCTTTTGCCGCCTGAGGCAAATCGGTCCGTAACACTATTTTGCCCGGAATAACCACTTCCGAGCACCCAAGTTAATTCGGCCGAATTAACTTGGGTGCTCGGAAGTGGTTATTCCGGGCAAAAATAGTGTTACGGACCGATTTGCCTCAGGCGGCAAAAGGTTCCGTCACTATTTAACGTAACTAAAACCCGTGCACCTTGGAGGTCAGGGGTTCGAATCCTCACTGAGGCAGCTCCGGCGCATTTAGTGGTGCGTGCTCAGCGGCCTAGGCGGATGTCTCGGGCTCTTCGTCCCCCTCCACGAGGCCAGGTTTTAGTTACGTTAAATAGTGACGGAACCTTTTGCCGCCTGAGGCAAATCGGTCCGTAACACTATTTTGCCCGGAATAACCACTTCCGAGCACCCAAGTTAATTCGGCCGAATTAACTTGGGTGCTCGGAAGTGGTTATTCCGGGCAAAATAGTGTTACGGACCGATTTGCCTCAGGCGGCAAAAGGTTCCGTCACTATTTAACGTAACTGGGCCGGCTGCACTCACATGTACATACACCGCGCACGCAAGGGGCGGCTGCACACACACGTACACACACCATGCACGGAAGGGGCGGCTGCACACACATGTACATACACCATGCACGCAAGGGGCGGCTGCACACACGTGTACATACACCATGCACGCAAGGGGCGAGTGCACGCACACTTACACACACACCGCGCACGCAAGGGACGCCTGCACACACACGTACATCCACCATGCACGCAAGGGACGCCTGCACACACACGTACATCCACCGCGCACGCAAGGGGCAACTGCACACACACGTACATCCACCGCGCACGCAAGGGGCCGGCTGCACTCACATGTACATACACCGCGCACGCAAGGGGCAACTGCACACACACGTACATACACCATGCACGCAAGGGGCGACGGCACTCACATGTACATACACCGCGCACGCAAGGGGCGGCTGCACACACACGTACACACACCATGCACGCAAGGGCCGGCATGCACACACACGTACATACACCGCGCACGCCAGGGGCGGCTGCACACACACGTACACACACCATGCACGCAAGGGGCGGCTGCACACACACGTACATCCACCGCGCACGCAAGGGGCGGCTGCACACACACGTACACACACCATGCACGCAAGGGCCGGCATGCACACACATGTACATACACCATGCACGCAAGGGGCCGGCTGCATGCACACACACGTACACACACCATGCACGGAAGGGGCGGCTGCACACACATGTACATACACCATGCACGCAAGGGGCCGGCTGCACTCACACGTACACACACCGCGCACGTAGATCCACCGCGCACGCAAGGGACGGCTACCCACACACGTACATCCACTGCGCACGCACGGGGCGACTGCACACACATGTACATACACCATGCACGCAAGGGCCGGCTGCACACACACGTACATACACCGCGCACGCAAGGGGCGGCTGCACACACACGTACGTCCACCGCGCACGCAAGGGGCAACTGCACACACACGTACACACACCGAGCACGCAAGGGGCGGCTGCACACACATGTACATCCACCGCGCACGCAAGGGGCCGGCTGCACTCACATGTACATACACCATGCACGCAAGGGGCGGCTGCACACACGTGTACATACACCATGCACGCAAGGGGCGAGTGCACGCACACTTACACACACACCGCGCACGCAAGGAGCGACTGCACTCACACGTACATACACCGCGCACGCAAGGGCCGGCTGCACTCACATGTACACACACCATGCACGCAAGGGGCGGCTGCACACACATGTACATACACCGCGCACGTAGATCCACCGCGCACGCAAGGGACGGCTACCCACACACGTACATCCACTGCGCACGCACGGGTCGACTGCACACACATGTACATACACCATGCATGCAAGGGGCGGCTGCACACACATGTACATACACCGCGCACGCAAGGGGCAACTGCCCACACATGTACATCCACCGCGCACGCAAGGGTCGGCTGCACTCACATGTACATACTCGCGCACGCAAGGGGCGGCTGCACACCCACGTACACACACCATGCACGCAAGGGCCGGCATGCACACACACGTACATCCACCGCGCACGCAAGGGGCGGCTGCACACACACGTACACACACCATGCACGCAAGGGCCGGCATGCACACACATGTACATACACCATGCACGCAAGGGGCCGGCTGCACACACACGTACACACACCATGCACGCAAGGGGCGGCTGCACACACACGTACATCCACCGCGCACGCAAGGGCCGGCTGCACTCACATGTACATCCACCATGCACGCAAGGGCCGGCGGCACACACACGTACATCCATCGCGCACGCAAGGGGCAACTGCACACACACGTACATACACCACGCACGCAAGGGCCGTTGGAGTTTGGAAATCTTATAATTGTTGAGTGCCAACGGCCGTTGGAGTTTGGAAATGTGCTGTGATGTTGTTTCATGGATTTACAATTGCAGATTCCCACGTCCGGTAAGGAGCGAGGCCCGATCCGAGATATCTCCACGGCACACCAGTGGCGACTGGACAAAAAGGGCGAGCAGGTCGAGGTGGTTCAGCTCAGGCGTTTTTCATGCTTCAGTTGTGCGGAGTGCCGAGAGGGCAAGTGGAGGACATGCCCAAATGATTGGAGCAGCTCGTCGTGGACTGTAAAACTCCAGGCGAGTAAGTCGCGGAACCCCACGCGATATCCGGGAACCCGCCTGAACCACCTTCAAACGGCAAGAAACGAGTTGGGGCGTGGTTTGCAGGAGGGGGAGGCCGTCGCAGTCGCATCTGAGAGGGGGCACAAGGACCATGTGCCCGACCACCCGTACTGGTTGGCGAAAGTTGTTCGAGTCGCCCACCAACTCGACAAGGATGAGTGTTTAAACAAACATACCGGGGGGGGGGGCGAGGTTTTTAAGAAAGGCAACTGGGTAATGTACGTAAAATACTTCGAGAGGTGCTCCTCCTCCGGATCGGACGCCCGACGCTTCTTCTGGAACCCAGACGACCAAGAACCCTTAACTGCAATCGTGTGCTACCTGAGCGTGGCAAAGGTCACGAAGGGCAAGTGGGAAGGACATCCGGACAACACGCGACAGGGCTGGTTCACAATTGCGAAGAAGGTGGACGCCGAAATTACGGTACGTCATTCCAAACATAACTGTGTAAAATCGGTGTTTGTATGTCCCATGTGTTTTTTTGTCGACGTTCGTTCACCTTACTACTACATTACATACGGGGCAATGGCAGCCTATACTTTAGCTTGGCTGAATGGCGCAGTTCGCATATCTTAATTTCTCAAAGCCAACGGCCGTTGGACTTACGAAACTGGACAAGTGCCAAGTGCGGATTGGGTACTATTCTTGTTGAGGATTCAACCAGTTGTGTTTATATATTTTTGCATGGTGGCGGATGACTTGGCGTGTTGTTGCATTTTTACATACGGGTGTATGGTAGGCCTTAAACCCTAAACCCCTACACTCCTAAACCATGTTTACCCTTATATGTTGGGTGTGTTGGGTGAATGTTGGGTATGTGTGTTGGGGCGTGTGTGGTGTGTGTGTGTTGGGTGCATTCATAAAGGTGTGGGGGGGTGTAGGGTGTGTGCAAAGTGTCTTGTGTGTTGATGTTGGGTGTGGGGGGGGGGAGGTACATGTGTGTTGTGTGTGTGTCTTAGTAGGTGTGTTGTGTGTGTGACTTAGGTGTGTGTGTTGTTTGTGTTGGATATGTGTTGTGTGTGTGTGTGTTGTGTGTGTAGGGTGTCTTGTGTGTTGGTGTCTTGTTTTTAGTAGGTGTTGGGTGTGTGTATGTCGGGTGCAAACATAGTGTGTGTGTGTGTGTGTTCGGTATGTGTGTTGGGTGTCTTTTGTGTGTGTTGTGTGTGTTGGGGCGTGTGTGTGTGGCACACGGGGCGTGTGTGTGAGCAGCTCTGTGTATGTATGTTGTGTGTGTGTGTGTGTGTTGGGGCGTGTGCCTGTGTGTGTTGTGTGCATGTTAATTGTCATGTATTGGTGTTGAGTGTGTGGGGGGGGATGGACGTGTGTGTTGTGTGTGACTTAGGTGTGTTATGTGTGTGTTGTGTGTGACTTTTGTGTGTGTTGTGTGTGTTGGATGTGTGGTGTGGGTGTGGGTGTGGGTGTGTGGGTGTGGGGGGGGGTGCCAAGTGTCTTGTGTGTTGGTATTGGGTGTGTGTGGGGGGGTGTACGTGTGTGTTGTGTGTGACTTAGGTGTGTTTTGTGTGTGTTGTGTGTGATTGACCTAGGTGTGTGTTGCGTGTGTGTGTACGTGTTGTGTGGTGTGTTGTTTGCATGTTATTTGTCATGTGTTGGTGTTGTGGGGGGGGGGGGATGTACGTGTGTTGTGTGTTGGTGTCTTATTTTTAGGTGTTGGTGTGTGTGTCGTGGGTGCAAACATTGTGTGTGTGTGTGTGTGTGTTGGGTGTCTTGTGTGTTGGTGTCTTATTTTTAGGTGTTGGGTGTGTGTGTCGTGGGTGCAAACATTGTGTGTGTGTGTGTTGGGTGTGTGTTGGGTGTCTTGTGTGTTGGTGTCTTGTTTTTAGTAGGTGTTGTGTGTGCGTGTTTTCGGTATGTGTGTTGGGTGTCTTGTGTGTGTGTGGTGTGTGTTTGGGTGTTGTTGTGTGTGCAGTGTTGGGGCATGTGTGTGTGTGTTGGGGCATGTGTGTGTGTGTTGGGGCATGTGTGTCAGTGTGTGTGTTGTGGCATGTTATAATTGTCATGTGTTGGTGTTGTGTGTGGGGGGGAGGGATGTACATGTGTGTTGTGTGTTACTTAGGTGTGTTCTGTGTGTGTTGCGTGTGTGTGATTGTGTGTCTTGGGTGTGTGTTGGGTGTCTTGTGTGTTGGTGTCTTGTTTTTAGGTGTTGGTGTGTGTCTTGGGTGCAAACATAGCGTGTGTGTGTTGGGTGTGTTGTTCGTGTGTGTATGAAAATATAGAAAATTGTTATGTTTGACGATAGTCATAGTGTACTACTAAAAACTTGTACATACATATGCTGGAATGATTTTCTTTTTACTATTCCATTCACTATTGCTTATTTCTTCAAACATGTACATGCACGCAAGGGGCGGCTGCACACACACGTACACACACCGAGCACGCAAGGAGCGACTGCACTCACATGTACACACACCATGCACGCAAGGGGCGGCTGCACACACACGTACACACACCATGCACGCAAGGGCCGGCATGCACACACACGTACATCCACCGCGCACGCAAGGGGCAACTGCACACACACGTACACACACCATGCACGCAAGGGGCGAGTGCACACACACGTACATCCACCGCGCACGCAAGGAGCGACTGCACGCACACTTACACACACACCGCGCACGCAAGGGGCGACTGCACACACACGTACATCCACCATGCACGCAAGGAGCGGCTGCACTCACATGTACACACACCGCGCACGCAAGGGGCGGCTGCACACACACGTACACACACCATGCACGCAAGGGGCGAGTGCACGCACACTTACACACACACCGCGCACGCAAGGGCCGGCTGCACTCACATGTACATACACCATGCACGCAAGGGGCCGGCTGCACTCACATGTATACATACACCATGCACGCAAGGGGCGGCTGCACACACATGTACATACACCATGCACGCAAGGGGCGAGTGCACGCACACTTACACACACACCGCGCACGCAAGGGACGCCTGCACACACACGTACATCCACCATGCACGCAAGGGCCGGCTGCACACACACGTACACACACCATGCACGCTTGGGGCGACGGCACTCACATGTACATACACCGCGCACGCAAGGGGCGGCTGCACACACACGTACACACACCATGCACGCAAGGGGCGGCTGCACACACATGTACATACACCATGCACGCAAGGGGCCGGCTGCACTCACATGTACATACACCATGCACGCAAGGGGCGGCTGCACACACGTGTAAATACACCGCGCATGCAAGGGGCGGCTGCACACACACGTACACACACCGCGCACGCAAGGGGCGGCTGCACACACACGTACACACACCATGCACGCAAGGGGCGGCTGCACACACATGTACATACACCATGCACGCAAGGGGCCGGCTGCACTCACATGTACATACACCATGCACGTACATCCACCGCGCACGCAAGGGCCGGCTGCACGCACACTTACACACACACCGCGCACGCAAGGGACGCCTGCACACACTGTCACGTACATCCACCGCGCACGCAAGGGGCAACTGCACACACACGTACACACACCATGCACGCTTGGGGCGACGGCACTCACATGTACATACACCACGCACGCAAGGGACGCCTGCACACACACGTACATCCACCGCGCACGCAAGGGGCGAGTGCACACACACGTACATCCACCGCGCACGCAAGGGGCGAGTGCACACACACGTACATCCACCGCGCACGCAAGGGGCAACTGCACACACACGTACACACACCATGCACGCTTGGGGCGACGGCACTCACATGTACATACACCGCGCACGCAAGGGGCGGCTGCACACACACGTACACACACCATGCACGCAATGGGCAAGTGCAAACACATGTACATACACCGCGCACGATAGGGGCAACTGCCCACACATGTACATCCACCGCGCACGCAAGGGTCGGCTGCACTCACATGTACATACTCGCGCACGCAAGGGGCGGCTGCACACACACGTACACACACCATGCACGCAAGGGCCGGCATGCACACACACGTACATACACCGCGCACGCAAGGGGCGGCTGCACACACACGTACACACACCATGCACGCAAGGGGCCGGCTGCACTCACATGTACATACACCATGCACGCAAGGGGCGGCTGCACACACGTGTAAATACACCGCGCATGCAAGGGGCGGCTGCACACACACGTACACACACCGCGCACGCAAGGGGCGGCTGCACACACACGTACACACACCATGCACGCAAGGGGCGGCTGCACACACATGTACATACACCATGCACGCAAGGGGCCGGCTGCACTCACATGTACATACACCATGCACGTACATCCACCGCGCACGCAAGGGCCGGCTGCACGAACACTTACACACACACCGCGCACGCAAGGGACGCCTGCACACACTGTCACGTACATCCACCGCGCACGCAAGGGGCGAGTGCACGCACACTTACACACACACCGCGCACGCAAGGGACGCCTGCACACACACGTACATCCACCATGCACGCAAGGGCCGGCTGCACACACACGTACATCCACCGCGCACGCAAGGGGCAACTGCACACACACGTACACACACCATGCACGCTTGGGGCGACGGCACTCACATGTACATACACCGCGCACGCAAGGGGCGGCTGCACACACACGTACATCCACCGCGCACGCAAGGGGCAACTGCACACACACGTACACACACCGCGCACGCAAGGGGCGGCTGCACACACATGTACATCCACCGCGCACGCAAGGGGCCGGCTGCACTCACATGTACATACACCATGCACGCAAGGGGCGGCTGCACACACGTGTACATACACCATGCACGCAAGGGGCGGCTGCACACACACGTACATCCACCGCGCACGCAAGGGGCGGCTGCACACACACGTACACACACCATGCACGCAAGGGCCGGCATGCACACACCCGTACACACACCATGCACGCAAGGGGCGGCTGCACACCCACGTACACACACCATGCACGCAAGGGCCGGCATGCACACACACGTACACACACCATGCACGCAAGGGCCGGCATGCACACACCCGTACACACACCATGCACGCTTGGGGCGACGGCACTCACACGTACATACACCGCGCACGCAAGGGGCGGCTGCACACACACGTACACACACCATGCACGCAAGGGGCAACTGCACACACACGTACACACACCATGCACGCTTGGGGCGACGGCACTCACATGTACATACACCACGCACGCAAGGGACGCCTGCACACACACGTACATCCACCGCGCACGCAAGGGGCGAGTGCACACACACGTACATCCACCGCGCACGCAAGGGGCGAGTGCACACACACGTACATCCACCGCGCACGCAAGGGGCAACTGCACACACACGTACACACACCATGCACGCTTGGGGCGACGGCACTCACATGTACATACACCGCGCACGCAAGGGGCGGCTGCACACACACGTACACACACCATGCACGCAAGGGCCGGCATGCACACACACGTACATACACCGCGCACGCAAGGGGCGGCTGCACACACACGTACACACACCATGCACGCAAGGGGCGGCTGCACACACACGTACATCCACCGCGCACGCAAGGGGCGGCTGCACACACACGTACACACACCATGCACGCAAGGGCCGGCTGCACACACACGTACACACACCATGCACGCTTGGGGCGACGGCACTCACATGTACATACACCGCGCACGCAAGGGGCGGCTGCACACACACGTACACACACCATGCACGCAAGGGCCGGCATGCACACACACGTACATACACCGCGCACGCAAGGGGCGGCTGCACACACACGTACACACACCATGCACGCAAGGGGCGGCTGCACACACACGTACATCCACCGCGCACGCAAGGGGCGGCTGCACACACACGTACACACACCATGCACGCAAGGGCCGGCATGCACACACATGTACATACACCATGCACGCAAGGGCCGGCTGCACACACACGTACACACACCATGCACGGAAGGGGCGGCTGCACACACATGTACATACACCATGCACGCAAGGGGCCGGCTGCACTCACATGTACATACACCGCGCACGCAAGGGGCGGCTGCACACACACGTACACACACCATGCACGGAAGGGGCGGCTGCACACACATGTACATACACCATGCACGCAAGGGGCGGCTGCACACACGTGTACATACACCATGCACGCAAGGGGCGAGTGCACGCACACTTACACACACACCGCGCACGCAAGGGACGCCTGCACACACACGTACATCCACCATGCACGCAAGGGACGCCTGCACACACACGTACATCCACCGCGCACGCAAGGGGCAACTGCACACACACGTACACACACCGCGCACGCAAGGGGCCGGCTGCACTCACATGTACATACACCGCGCACGCAAGGGGCAACTGCACACACACGTACACACACCATGCACGCTTGGGGCGACGGCACTCACATGTACATACACCGCGCACGCAAGGGGCGGCTGCACACACACGTACACACACCATGCACGCAAGGGCCGGCATGCACACACACGTACATACACCGCGCACGCCAGGGGCGGCTGCACACACACGTACACACACCATGCACGCAAGGGGCGGCTGCACACACACGTACATCCACCGCGCACGCAAGGGGCGGCTGCACACACACGTACACACACCATGCACGCAAGGGCCGGCATGCACACACATGTACATACACCATGCACGCAAGGGGCCAGCTGCATGCACACACACGTACACACACCATGCACGGAAGGGGCGGCTGCACACACATGTACATACACCATGCACGCAAGGGGCCGGCTGCACTCACACGTACACACACCGCGCACGTAGATCCACCGCGCACGCAAGGGACGGCTGCACTCACATGTACATACACCATGCACGCAAGGGGCGGCTGCACACACGTGTACATACACCATGCACGCAAGGGGCCGGCTGCACTCACATGTACATACACCATGCACGCAAGGGGCGAGTGCACGCACACTTACACACACACCGCGCACGCAAGGGGCAAGTGCACACACACGTACATCCACCGCGCACGCAAGGGGCAACTGCACACACACGTACACACACCATGCACGCTTGGGGCGACGGCACACACACGTACATACACCGCGCACGCAAGGGGCGGCTGCACACACACGTACACACACCATGCACGCAAGGGGCGGCTGCACACACACGTACATCCACCGCGCACGCAAGGGCCGGCTGCACTCACATGTACACACACCACGCACGCAAGGGACGCCTGCACACACACGTACACACACCATGCACGCTTGGGGCGACGGCACTCACATGTACATACACCACGCACGCAAGGGACGCCTGCACACACGTACATCCACCGCGCACGCAAGGGGCGAGTGCACACACACGTACATCCATCGCGCACGCAAGGGGCAAGTGCACACACACGTACATCCACCGCGCACGCAAGGGACGCCTGCACACACTGTCACGTACATCCACCGCGCACGCAAGGGGCGAGTGCACGCACACTTACACACACACCGCGCACGCAAGGGACGCCTGCACACACACGTACATCCACCATGCACGCAAGGGCCGGCTGCACACACACGTACATCCACCGCGCACGCAAGGGGCAACTGCACACACACGTACACACACCATGCACGCTTGGGGCGACGGCACTCACATGTACATACACCGCGCACGCAAGGGGCGGCTGCACACACACGTACACACACCATGCACGCAAGGGCCGGCATGCACACACACGTACATACACCGCGCACGCAAGGGGCGGCTGCACACACACGTACACACACCATGCACGCAAGGGGCGGCTGCACACACACGTACATCCACCGCGCACGCAAGGGCCGGCTGCACTCACATGTACATCCACCATGCACGCAAGGGCCGGCTGCACACACACGTACATCCATCGCGCACGCAAGGGGCAAGTGCACACACACGTACATCCACCGCGCACGCAAGGAGCGACTGCACTCACATGTACACACACCATGCACGCAAGGGGCAACTGCACACACACGTACACACACCATGCACGCAAGGGCCGGCTGCACACACACGTACATACACCACGCACGCAAGGGACGCCTGCACACACACGTACATACACCGCGCACGCAAGGGGCGGCTGCACACACACGTACACACACCATGCACGCAAGGGGCAACTGCACACACACGTACACACACCATGCACGCTTGGGGCAACTGCACACACACGTACATACACCACGCACGCAAGGGACGCCTGCACACACACGTACATCCACCGCGCACGCAAGGGGCGAGTGCACACACACGTACATCCACCGCGCACGCAAGGGGCGAGTGCACACACACGTACATACACCGCGCACGCAAGGAGCGACTGCACTCACATGTACATACACCGCGCACGCAAGGGGCAACTGCACACACACGTACACACACCATGCACGCAAGGGCCGGCATGCACTTTGTGAGCTCACGCTCGTATTATCTATGACTTGCGGCATACTCAAAGGGGGAGGGGCAGCCGCAGTAGTCAGTCCGACTAGAAGTGAGGGGGGGGGTAGTGTGGACCGGGGGTGGCGCGGCGCCACTGGCCTTTTGGTCAGTGGGCTGGCGCGCGCCACGGCACCACTGGCCTTTTTGGTCAGTGGGCTGGCGCGCGTCACGGTGCCACTGGCCTTTTGGTCAGTGGGCTGGCACGCGCCACCCCAGGGCGGTCCGACTACTTAGGGTTGTGGTACTGCCACAATTAGGCCTCTTTGCAGCTCTCGCGACCATCGAAATTCGGTGGCGGCTGGCCATGGCGGCACAAGCCCAAATTAGTCGATGGCTACCAGCCTTCCCGTTTATTCGGGAGGGCCCAGAGTGATTTAAATTTTTGGCCGCCGAGGGGGGAAGGTGGCGGGGCCCCTGTTTTTCGAAGTACAGGACTCGATTTCCACTGCATTATTTGGGCGCCGACCGACACTATGGAACATCATCTCCTGCCACGAGATGATTTGGGCAGGCCAGGCCACAGTCGACGGGAGCTGTGGAATAGTGCAGGCGGGTGGTAAAAATCGTGAGATGGTGCAGGAATCACTGTAAAACAGTATTGCGTGGGCCAAGCTGCCGAAACCTGAAATTCAGTTCGCCTGGCGTATTCCCTCCGGCCGGCGTGGGCCAGAAGGGGAGGTGCGGGGTATGGCGAGGTGACGAATTGTTGGGGGAAGTGTCCATGCAGTATATAAGGGCAGAATTTTACCCAACGCATGGAGGAGGAGGAGCCTCGTGCTGCAGACGAGAGGGTAGGGTCCGGTGCCTTAACGGGCACCCGGCTACTGCTATGTTACATCGTTGGTCTGCTTCCATGGTGCAAAAACATAAAAACGGGATGACGGGGCATGGCGTACAGGCGGAGGGGGAATCCAAGGACGCAGCTTGGGTGCGGGGGAGGGTGCGTGGAAAACCCCTCACGGGTTGGCAGGTTTCCAAAAAAATTTTCCCCTCGCACCCCGCGTGGAAAACGCGAAGGCTCCGCTTCGCCCGCGGTAAGGCTGCGGGCTCCGCTCTGCCTTTGCGTTTTCCCCGCCCCCCACGAGGGGGGGGACGGGTAAGGACCCACCTGTGTGGCGGGCCCGTGGGGTTGTGTTTTATCCGGCGTGTCTTTACCCTCGACGAGCTGCACCTTTTGGGGTGAGGGGATGTGTGCTGGGCCTGGGGATGAATCATCCTGCTCAGGAAGACTATTAGCTCCCCCCGTTGTATTGCCGCCTGGCTAGGCTGATGGAGCCGCTGGTATAGCGGCAGGGGACACGGGGGGCAACGGGAGGCGGGGTCACGCGACAGCCTGCGGCCGAGGGCCAGGTTGGGGGTGTGGGGTATTACAAGTCCAGGTCCTCATGACTGGCCCAGGTGAGTTGGCCCTGGTAATGTGATGTCCTAGCCACCTGTCGGGTGGCCTAGTTAGTCTAGAGTCTCAGATTGGCTACGGCCTTGACGTGGGCTTATCACTTATATGTAATAAATCTGGTTCTTCTGGCAGCCCCTCACTCCAATGGGATAAAGCAATGATTGGATTTTGTGAGCTCACGCTCGTATTATCTATGACTTGCGGCATACTCAAAGGGGGAGGGGCGGCCGCAGTAGTCAGTCCGACTAGAAGTGAGGGGGGGTAGTGTGGACCGGGGGTGGCGCGGCGCCACTGGCCTTTTGGTCAGTGGGCTGGCGCGCGCCACGGCACCACTGGCCTTTTTGGTCAGTGGGCTGGCGCGCGTCACGGTGCCACTGGCCTTTTGGTCAGTGGGCTGGCACGCGCCACCCCAGGGCGGTCCGACTACTTAGGGTTGTGGTACTGCCACAATTAGGCCTCTTTGCAGCTCCCACCCGCCCTCCCTCGCTGCTTGAGGGTATTACAAGTCCAGGTCCTCATGACTGGCCCAGGTGAGTTGGCCCTGGTAATGTGATGTCCTAGCCACCTGTCGGGTGGCCTAGTTAGTCTAGAGTCTCAGATTGGCTACGGCCTTGACGTGGGCTTATCACTTATATGTAATAAATCTGGTTCTTCTGGCAGCCCCTCACTCCAATGGGATAAAGCAATGATTGGATACACACGTACACACACCATGCACGCAAGGGCCGGCATGCACACACCCGTACACACACCATGCACGCAAGGAGCGACTGCACACACACGTACATACACCGCGCACGCAAGGGGCGGCTGCACACACACGTACACACACCATGCACGCAAGGGGCAACTGCACACACACGTACACACACCATGCACGCTTGGGGCGACGGCACTCACATGTACATACACCACGCACGCAAGGGACGCCTGCACACACACGTACATCCACCGCGCACGCAAGGGGCGAGTGCACACACACACGTACATCCACCGCGCACGCAAGGGGCGAGTGCACACACACGTACACACACCATGCACGCAAGGGCCGGCATGCACACACCCGTACACACACCATGCACGCAAGGGGCGGCTGCACACCCACGTACACACACCATGCACGCAAGGGCCGGCATGCACACACACGTACACACACCATGCACGCAAGGGCCGGCATGCACACACCCGTACACACACCATGCACGCAAGGAGCGACTGCACACACACGTACATACACCGCGCACGCAAGGGGCGGCTGCACACACACGTACACACACCATGCACGCAAGGGGCAACTGCACACACACGTACACACACCATGCACGCTTGGGGCGACGGCACTCACATGTACATACACCACGCACGCAAGGGACGCCTGCACACACACGTACATCCACCGCGCACGCAAGGGGCGAGTGCACACACACGTACATCCACCGCGCACGCAAGGGGCGAGTGCACACACACGTACATCCACCGCGCACGCAAGGGGCAACTGCACACACACGTACACACACCATGCACGCTTGGGGCGACGGCACTCACATGTACATACACCGCGCACGGAAGGGGCGGCTGCACACACACGTACACACACCATGCACGCAAGGGCCGGCATGCACACACACGTACATACACCGCGCACGCAAGGGGCGGCTGCACACACACGTACACACACCATGCACGCAAGGGGCGGCTGCACACACACGTACATCCACCGCGCACGCAAGGGGCGGCTGCACACACACGTACACACACCATGCACGCAAGGGCCGGCTGCACACACACGTACACACACCATGCACGCTTGGGGCGACGGCACTCACATGTACATACACCGCGCACGCAAGGGGCGGCTGCACACACACGTACACACACCATGCACGCAAGGGCCGGCATGCACACACACGTACATACACCGCGCACGCAAGGGGCGGCTGCACACACACGTACACACACCATGCACGCAAGGGGCGGCTGCACACACACGTACATCCACCGCGCACGCAAGGGGCGGCTGCACACACACGTACACACACCATGCACGCAAGGGCCGGCATGCACACACATGTACATACACCATGCACGCAAGGGGCCGGCTGCACACACACGTACACACACCATGCACGGAAGGGGCGGCTGCACACACATGTACATACACCATGCACGCAAGGGGCCGGCTGCACTCACATGTACATACACCGCGCACGCAAGGGGCGGCTGCACACACACGTACACACACCATGCACGGAAGGGGCGGCTGCACACACATGTACATACACCATGCACGCAAGGGGCGGCTGCACACACGTGTACATACACCATGCACGCAAGGGGCGAGTGCACGCACACTTACACACACACCGCGCACGCAAGGGACGCCTGCACACACACGTACATCCACCATGCACGCAAGGGACGCCTGCACACACACGTACATCCACCGCGCACGCAAGGGGCAACTGCACACACACGTACACACACCGCGCACGCAAGGGGCCGGCTGCACTCACATGTACATACACCGCGCACGCAAGGGGCAACTGCACACACACGTACACACACCATGCACGCTTGGGGCGACGGCACTCACATGTACATACACCGCGCACGCAAGGGGCGGCTGCACACACACGTACACACACCATGCACGCAAGGGCCGGCATGCACACACACGTACATACACCGCGCACGCCAGGGGCGGCTGCACACACACGTACACACACCATGCACGCAAGGGGCGGCTGCACACACACGTACATCCACCGCGCACGCAAGGGGCGGCTGCACACACACGTACACACACCATGCACGCAAGGGCCGGCATGCACACACATGTACATACACCATGCACGCAAGGGGCCGGCTGCATGCACACACACGTACACACACCATGCACGGAAGGGGCGGCTGCACACACATGTACATACACCATGCACGCAAGGGGCCGGCTGCACTCACACGTACACACACCGCGCACGTAGATCCACCACGCACGCAAGGGACGGCTGCACTCACATGTACATACACCATGCACGCAAGGGGCGGCTGCACACACGTGTACATACACCATGCACGCAAGGGGCCGGCTGCACTCACATGTACATACACCATGCACGCAAGGGGCGAGTGCACGCACACTTACACACACACCGCGCACGGGGGCAAGGGCCGGCTGCATGCACACACACGTACACACACCATGCACGGAAGGGGCGGCTGCACACACATGTACATACACCATGCACGCAAGGGGCCGGCTGCACTCACACGTACACACACCGCGCACGTAGATCTACCGCGCACGCAAGGGACGGCTGCACTCACATGTACATACACCATGCACGCAAGGGGCGGCTGCACACACGTGTACATACACCATGCACGCAAGGGGCCGGCTGCACTCACATGTACATACACCATGCACGCAAGGGGCAAGTGCACACACACGTACATCCACCGCGCACGCAAGGGGCAACTGCACACACACGTACACACACCATGCACGCTTGGGGCGACGGCACACACACGTACATACACCGCGCACGCAAGGGGCGGCTGCACACACACGTACACACACCATGCACGCAAGGGGCGGCTGCACACACACGTACATCCACCGCGCACGCAAGGGCCGGCTGCACTCACATGTACACACACCACGCACGCAAGGGACGCCTGCACACACACGTACACACACCATGCACGCTTGGGGCGACGGCACTCACATGTACATACACCGCGCACGCAAGGGGCGGCTGCACACACACGTACACACACCATGCACGCAAGGGCCGGCATGCACACACACGTACATACACCGCGCACGCAAGGGGCGGCTGCACACACACGTACACACACCATGCACGCAAGGGGCGGCTGCACACACACGTACATCCACCGCGCACGCAAGGGGCGAGTGCACACACACGTACATACACCGCGCACGCAAGGAGCGACTGCACTCACATGTACATACACCGCGCAAGCAAGGGGCAACTGCACACCCACGTACACACACCATGCACGCAAGGGCCGGCATGCACACACACGTACACACACCATGCACGCAAGGAGCGACTGCACACACACGTACATACACCGCGCACGCAAGGGGCGGCTGCACACACACGTACACACACCATGCACGCAAGGGGCAACTGCACACACACGTACACACACCATGCACGCTTGGGGCGACGGCACTCACATGTACATACACCACGCACGCAAGGGACGCCTGCACACACACGTACATCCACCGCGCACGCAAGGGGCGAGTGCACACACACGTACACACACCATGCACGCAAGGGCCGGCATGCACACACCCGTACACACACCATGCACGCAAGGAGCGACTGCACACACACGTACATACACCGCGCACGCAAGGGGCGGCTGCACACACACGTACACACACCATGCACGCAAGGGGCAACTGCACACACACGTACACACACCATGCACGCTTGGGGCGACGGCACTCACATGTACATACACCACGCACGCAAGGGACGCCTGCACACACACGTACATCCACCGCGCACGCAAGGGGCGAGTGCACACACACGTACATCCACCGCGCACGCAAGGGGCGAGTGCACACACACGTACATCCACCGCGCACGCAAGGGGCAACTGCACACACACGTACACACACCATGCACGCTTGGGGCGACGGCACTCACATGTACATACACCGCGCACGCAAGGGGCGGCTGCACACACACGTACACACACCATGCACGCAAGGGCCGGCATGCACACACACGTACATACACCGCGCACGCAAGGGGCGGCTGCACACACACGTACACACACCATGCACGCAAGGGGCGGCTGCACACACACGTACATCCACCGCGCACGCAAGGGGCGGCTGCACACACACGTACACACACCATGCACGCAAGGGCCGGCTGCACACACACGTACACACACCATGCACGCTTGGGGCGACGGCACTCACATGTACATACACCGCGCACGCAAGGGGCGGCTGCACACACACGTACACACACCATGCACGCAAGGGCCGGCATGCACACACACGTACATACACCGCGCACGCAAGGGACGCCTGCACACACACGTACATCCACCGCGCACGCAAGGGGCGAGTGCACACACACATCCAATCATTGCTTTATCCCATTGGAGTGAGGGGCTGCCAGAAGAACCAGATTTATTACATATAAGTGATAAGCCCACGTCAAGGCCGTAGCCAATCTGAGACTCTAGACTAACTAGGCCACCCGACAGGTGGCTAGGACATCACATTACCAGGGCCAACTCACCTGGGCCAGTCATGAGGACCTGGACTTGTAATACCCTCAAGCAGCGAGGGAGGGCGGGTGGGAGCTGCAAAGAGGCCTAATTGTGGCAGTACCACAACCCTAAGTAGTCGGACCGCCCTGGGGTGGCGCGTGCCAGCCCACTGACCAAAAGGCCAGTGGCACCGTGACGCGCGCCAGCCCACTGACCAAAAAGGCCAGTGGTGCCGTGGCGCGCGCCAGCCCACTGACCAAAAGGCCAGTGGCGCCGCGCCACCCCCGGTCCACACTACCCCCCCCTCACTTCTAGTCGGACTGACTACTGCGGCCGCCCCTCCCCCTTTGAGTATGCCGCAAGTCATAGATAATACGAGCGTGAGCTCACAAAATCCAATCATTGCTTTATCCCATTGGAGTGAGGGGCTGCCAGAAGAACCAGATTTATTACATATAAGTGATAAGCCCACGTCAAGGCCGTAGCCA
Organism: Mesostigma viride; assembly: GCA_009746045.1. Lineage (NCBI taxonomy): Eukaryota > Viridiplantae > Streptophyta > Mesostigmatophyceae > Mesostigmatales > Mesostigmataceae > Mesostigma > Mesostigma viride. The sequence continues at coordinate 495,903 of RPFO01001598.1, read as the reverse complement.
ATCTGAGACTCTAGACTAACTAGGCCACCCGACAGGTGGCTAGGACATCACATTACCAGGGCCAACTCACCTGGGCCAGTCATGAGGACCTGGACTTGTAATACCCTACACCCCCAACCTGGCCCTCGGCCGCAGGCTGTCGCGTGACCCCGCCTCCCGTTGCCCCCGTGTCCCCTGCCGCTACCAGCGGCTCCATCAGCCTAGCCAGGCGGCAATACAACGGGGGAGCTAATAGTCTTCCTGAGCAGGATGATTCATCCCCAGGCCCAGCACACATCCCCTCACCCCAAGAGGTGCAACTCGTCGAGGGTAAAGACACGCCGGATAAAACACAACCCCAGTGACGGGCCCGCCACACAGGTGGGTCCTTACACGTCCCCCCCCTCGTGGGGGGCGGGGAAAACGCAAAGGCAGAGCGGAGCCCGCAGCCTTACCGCGGGCGAGGCGGAGCCTTCGCGTTTTCCACGCGGGGTGCGAGGGGAAAATTTTTTTGGAAACCTGCCAACCCGTGAGGGGTTTTCCACGCACCCTCCCCCGCACCCAAGCTGCGTCCTTGGATTCCCCCTCCGCCTGTACGCCATGCCCCGTCATCCCGTTTTTATGTTTTTGCACCATGGAAGCAGACCAACGATGTAACATAGCAGTAGCCGGGTGCAGTTAGATGAGATGCTTAGGCTGACACACGGATTTCCGGCCTGCGCGCCGCGTATTGCCTACCGCGGCTGAGCGGGACACCTCAGTACAGTACGGCAGGGTGTACGGTACTGAGGTGTCATGTGGACCGATGTGCGGTTAGTGCCAGACTGTTCCTAGGTGCTAGTTCGACCCGCCAGGTCCGGTGTAGCCGGGCCTGACGGGCCGAGTCTTAGCTGGATGCTAGTGACGTGGTCGCATGGCATTGCAGTGTACACTTGTCCACTGGTCGTGTGCTGCAGGTAGCACCGCCATAGGCATATAGGCGTAGCACTGGGGAGTGCCACAGCACCCGAGTCTGCCCAGTTCCATTCTGAGCCCTCAGCTTTCACCGCTCTCTCATTGTATTATTGTAATACAATCATCATTCGCTCTCAGCTTTCGCAGTTGTTCGTCGTCCCTAGTCTCCATCCAACTTGGACTGAAAAGTTCGATATTTTTTTTAAGCAAAAAAAAGATATGGCGTCCAACAACGGCAACAACGGCAACAACAACAAGGGGAAGGCGCCTGCCAGGCGCACCTCACCCCGCCTTTCGCCGGAGGGCACGCCCTCCACCACCGATGCGAGGGTGACGCCCAACGTCCCCTTCCGCACGGTGGTCGCTGACCAACCCAGGCGTCGGGGCCCGCAGGTGGGGCCCGGCGCCCGGGGATGGCGAGCGGGCGGCCGTTTGCCACTGGCGGTTTGTCCGCCATGGCACCTGGGGGGCAGGTCCCCGGGCACGACGTTCACCCGTCGCAGGTGACGGGGGTCGTGAGCGGAGTGATTCCTCCGAGGAGGATGGCGAGGTGCCGCCTGCGAGGCCTCGGCCTTCGCTTGAGCTTTCGTCGCAGACACCTGCGACGTCTGGCAACCTTTCCGTGGGCCGACAGATGGCCACCATGGACATTGACCGGTATGGGGAACATGTTCCGCCCCCGGTCATGTTCGGGCGCCCACCCCATCTTCTCCCCCTTGGAGAGGACGACATCCCGGCGTTCATTGCGGTGAACGGCCGGATCTTGCTCGATCGTTTTCAGTTGCTTCCAGATGAGCAGATACACGCCAACCCTGCCCCATAGGGGGGACGCCTAGCAGGGTCCTGTCCACCAGGGCTGCCTAGGTCACCCAGTACCCCTTGGGCAGGTCCAAGGGGTAGGTTGTGGCTTCCAGCAAGGGGGGTTGGTTGGAGTCTGTTTTCATACATTTGCGTGCCCTATGCCCAATAAAATCTGTTTTGATTTTCTCAACACCATGGAATTTCGTTATGCACACCTTCATAGGTGGGCATGGGATGTATCTCACACCTTTATTCCCTAGGGCGTATGCCTTGGTGGAATGGCCTTGAGCTCAGGCTCAGGTGCCCCCATTCAAGTGGAGGGTCAAAGCTCCCTTGACAGGTGGTTACCCAGGACCCCAGTTCACTGTGGCTATCCTGGGCCACCTGGCCTTACTGTTCAGTGGCAGTACAGGCATGGGTGCTGTCATGTTGTATAGTACAACGTGCTCAGCACAGGTGCAGGATGAAATATTCCTGTCACCTGTCACCAGGACTTCAGTCACCCATGTGCAGGGCAGGGGTGGCTGGTCTCCCACGTTGTGCAGGTGCAATGTGGCCAGGTTCAGGATGTCATAGTCCTGTCACCTGTCACTCGGACTTCAGCCCCTCTGTGCAGGGCAGGGGTGGCTGGTCCTCACATGTTGTGCAGGTACAACATGGACAGTGCAGGGTGCAATAAACCTGTCCACTGTCACTCCTCAGGTTGCAGGTAACCTGAGCTCAGTTGACCCAGCCTGGCTGGGTATTTTCTCTCTGAGTGGGCGATGATGATGGAACAACATGGAACCTCTTAAACGGTTACCTTGGCATTTTTTTTTACAAGGGCTCTCTTGGCTGGTGGTGCACTCCCTGGATAGGCAGACAGGCATAGCTATCTCCCTTGTGAGCTCGCGAGGAGGAGGAACTCCCCGGGCATGTTGAGCTAAACGTGATGCCATCACAAGTATTGCACGAGTTCTGGGGCCCATCTTTTTCAGTCCAGATGTTGCAGTATGGGTGTCAGTTGCTCAGCACCTCAGTCAGCTTGGAGTCAGTCTCCTAGCTGGGCAGGGTCAGGCTTGAAGTCGCTAGCCTTCAACCTGAAAGGAAAACATAATGGGAGTTAGATGAGATGCTTAGGCTGACACACGGATTTCCGGCCTGCGCGCCGCGTATTGCCTACCGCGGCTGAGCGGGACACCTCAGTACAGTACGGCAGGGTGTACGGTACTGAGGTGTCATGTGGACCGATGTGCGGTTAGTGCCAGACTGTTCCTAGGTGCTAGTTCGACCCGCCAGGTCCGGTGTAGCCGGGCCTGACGGGCCGAGTCTTAGCTGGATGCTAGTGACGTGGTCGCATGGCATTGCAGTGTACACTTGTCCACTGGTCGTGTGCTGCAGGTAGCACCGCCATAGGCATATAGGCGTAGCACTGGGGAGTGCCACAGCACCCGAGTCTGCCCAGTTCCATTCTGAGCCCTCAGCTTTCACCGCTCTCTCATTGTATTATTGTAATACAATCATCATTCGCTCTCAGCTTTCGCAGTTGTTCGTCGTCCCTAGTCTCCATCCAACTGGTGCCCGTTAAGGCACCGGACCCTACCCTCTCGTCTGCAGCACGAGGCTCCTCCTCCTCCATGCGTTGGGTAAAATTCTGCCCTTATATACTGCATGGACACTTCCCCCAACAATTCGTCACCTCGCCATACCCCGCACCTCCCCTTCTGGCCCACGCCGGCCGGAGGGAATACGCCAGGCGAACTGAATTTCAGGTTTCGGCAGCTTGGCCCACGCAATACTGTTTTACAGTGATTCCTGCACCATCTCACGATTTTTACCACCCGCCTGCACTACTCCACAGCTCCCGTCGACTGTGGCCTGGCCTGCCCAAATCATCTCGTGGCAGGAGATGATGTTCCATAGTGTCGGTCGGCGCCCAAATAATGCAGTGGAAATCGAGTCCTGTACTTCGAAAAACAGGGGCCCCGCCACCTTCCCCCCTCGGCGGCCAAAAATTTAAATCACTCTGGGCCCTCCCGAATAAACGGGAAGGCTGGTAGCCATCGACTAATTTGGGCTTGTGCCGCCATGGCCAGCCGCCACCGAATTTCGATGGTCGCGACAGCTGCAAAGAGGCCTAATTGTGGCAGTACCACAACCCTAAGTAGTCGGACCGCCCTGGGGTGGCGCGTGCCAGCCCACTGACCAAAAGGCCAGTGGCACCGTGACGCGCGCCAGCCCACTGACCAAAAAGGCCAGTGGTGCCGTGGCGCGCGCCAGCCCACTGACCAAAAGGCCAGTGGCGCCGCGCCACCCCGGTCCACACTACCCCCCCCTCACTTCTAGTCGGACTGACTACTGCGGCCGCCCCTCCCCCTTTGAGTATGCCGCAAGTCATAGATAATACGAGCGTGAGCTCACAAAACACCGCGCACGCAAGGGGCGGCTGCACACACATGTACATCCACCGCGCACGCAAGGGGCCGGCTGCACTCACATGTACATACACCATGCACGCAAGGGGCGGCTGCACACACGTGTACATACACCATGCACGCAAGGGGCGAGTGCACGCACACTTACACACACACCGCGCACGCAAGGAGCGACTGCACTCACACGTACATACACCGCGCACGCAAGGGCCGGCTGCACTCACATGTACACACACCATGCACGCAAGGGGCGGCTGCACACACATGTACATACACCGCGCACGTAGATCCACCGCGCACGCAAGGGACGGCTACCCACACACGTACATCCACTGCGCACGCACGGGTCGACTGCACACACATGTACATACACCATGCACGCAAGGGGCGGCTGCACACACATGTACACTAACCATGCACGGAAGGGACGGCTGCACACAAACGTACATACACCGCGCACGCAAGGGCCAGCTGCACACACACGTACACACACCATGCACGGAAGGGGCGGCTGCACACACATGTACACACACCATGCACGCAAGGAGCGACTGCAGGCACACTTACACACACCGCGCACTCAAGGGGCGGCTGCACACACACGTACACACACCATGCACGCAAGGAGCGACTGCACGCACACTTACACACACCGCGCACGCAAGGGCCGGCTGCACTCACGTGTACATACACCATGCACGCAAGGGGCCGGCTGCATGCACACACACGTACACACACCATGCACGGAAGGGCGGCTGCACACACATGTACATACACCATGCACGCAAGGGGCCGGCTGCACTCACACGTACACACACCGCGCACGTAGATCCACCGCGCACGCAAGGGACGGCTACCCACACACGTACATCCACTGCGCACGCACGGGGCGACTGCACACACATGTACATACACCATGCACGCAAGGGCCGGCTGCACACACACGTACATACACCGCGCACGCAAGGGGCGGCTGCACACACACGTACATCCACCGCGCACGCAAGGGGCAACTGCACACACACGTACACACACCGCGCACGCAAGGGGCGGCTGCACACACATGTACATCCACCGCGCACGCAAGGGGCCGGCTGCACTCACATGTACATACACCATGCACGCAAGGGGCGGCTGCACACACGTGTACATACACCATGCACGCAAGGGGCGAGTGCACGCACACTTACACACACACCGCGCACGCAAGGAGCGACTGCACTCACACGTACATACACCGCGCACGCAAGGGCCGGCTGCACTCACATGTACACACACCATGCACGCAAGGGGCGGCTGCACACACATGTACATACACCGCGCACGTAGATCCACCGCGCACGCAAGGGACGGCTACCCACACACGTACATCCACTGCGCACGCACGGGTCGACTGCACACACATGTACATACACCATGCACGCAAGGGGCGGCTGCACACACATGTACATACACCGCGCACGCAAGGGGCAACTGCCCACACATGTACATCCACCGCGCACGCAAGGGTCGGCTGCACTCACATGTACATACTCGCGCACGCAAGGGGCGGCTGCACACCCACGTACACACACCATGCACGCAAGGGCCGGCATGCACACACACGTACATACACCGCGCACGCAAGGGGCGGCTGCACACACACGTACACACACCATGCACGGAAGGGGCGGCTGCACACACATGTACATACACCATGCACGCAAGGGGCCGGCTGCACTCACATGTACATACACCGCGCACGCAAGGGGCGGCTGCACACACACGTACACACACCATGCACGGAAGGGGCGGCTGCACACACATGTACATACACCATGCACGCAAGGGGGGGCTGCACACACGTGTACATACACCATGCACGCAAGGGCCGGCATGCACACACATGTACATACACCATGCACGCAAGGGCGGCTGCACACACGTGTACATACACCATGCACGCAAGGGGCGAGTGCACGCACATGTACATACACCATGCACGCAAGGGGCCGGCTGCACTCACATGTACATACACCGCGCACGCAAGGGGCGGCTGCACACACACGTACACACACCATGCACGGAAGGGGCGGCTGCACACACATGTACATACACCATGCACGCAAGGGGCGGCTGCACACACGTGTACATACACCATGCACGCAAGGGGCGAGTGCACGCACACTTACACACACACCGCGCACGCAAGGGACGCCTGCACACACACGTACATCCACCATGCACGCAAGGGACGCCTGCACACACACGTACATCCACCGCGCACGCAAGGGGCAACTGCACACACACGTACACACACCGCGCACGCAAGGGGCCGGCTGCACTCACATGTACATACACCGCGCACGCAAGGGGCAACTGCACACACACGTACACACACCATGCACGCTTGGGGCGACGGCACTCACATGTACATACACCGCGCACGCAAGGGGCGGCTGCACACACACGTACACACACCATGCACGCAAGGGCCGGCATGCACACACACGTACATACACCGCGCACGCCAGGGCGGCTGCACACACACGTACACACACCATGCACGCAAGGGGCGGCTGCACACACACGTACATCCACCGCGCACGCAAGGGGCGGCTGCACACACACGTACACACACCATGCACGCAAGGGCCGGCATGCACACACATGTACATACACCATGCACGCAAGGGGCCGGCTGCATGCACACACACGTACACACACCATGCACGGAAGGGGCGGCTGCACACACATGTACATACACCATGCACGCAAGGGGCCGGCTGCACTCACACGTACACACACCGCGCACGTAGATCCACCGCGCACGCAAGGGACGGCTACCCACACACGTACATCCACTGCGCACGCACGGGGCGACTGCACACACATGTACATACACCATGCACGCAAGGGCCGGCTGCACACACACGTACATACACCGCGCACGCAAGGGGCTGCATGCACACACACGTACATCCACCGCGCACGCAAGGGGCAACTGCACACACACGTACACACACCGAGCACGCAAGGGGCGGCTGCACACACATGTACATCCACCGCGCACGCAAGGGGCCGGCTGCACTCACATGTACATACACCATGCACGCAAGGGGCGGCTGCACACACGTGTACATACACCATGCACGCAAGGGGCGAGTGCACGCACACTTACACACACACCGCGCACGCAAGGAGCGACTGCAATCACACGTACATACACCGCGCACGCAAGGGCCGGCTGCACTCACATGTACACACACCATGCACGCAAGGGGCGGCTGCACACACATGTACATACACCGCGCACGTAGATCCACCGCGCACGCAAGGGACGGCTACCCACACACGTACATCCACTGCGCACGCACGGGTCGACTGCACACACATGTACATACACCATGCACGCAAGGGGCGGCTGCACACACATGTACATACACCGCGCACGCAAGGGGCAACTGCCCACACATGTACATCCACCGCGCACGCAAGGGTCGGCTGCACTCACATGTACATACTCGCGCACGCAAGGGGCGGCTGCACACCCACGTACACACACCATGCACGCAAGGGCCGGCATGCACACACACGTACATCCACCGCGCACGCAAGGGGCGGCTGCACACACACGTACACACACCATGCACGCAAGGGCCGGCATGCACACACATGTACATACACCATGCACGCAAGGGGCGGGCTGCACACACACGTACACACACCATGCACGCAAGGGGCGGCTGCACACACACGTACATCCACCGCGCACGCAAGGGCCGGCTGCACTCACATGTACATCCACCATGCACGCAAGGGGCGGCTGCACACACACGTACATCCATCGCGCACGCAAGGGGCAACTGCACACACACGTACATACACCACGCACGCAAGGGACGCCTGCACACACACGTACACACACCATGCACGGAAGGGGCGGCTGCACACACATGTACATCCACCGCGCACGCAAGGGGCGAGTGCACACACACGTACATACACCGCGCACGCAAGGGGCGGCTGCACACACACGTACATCCACCGCGCACGCAAGGGGCCGGCTGCACTCACATGTACATACACCATGCACGCAAGGGGCAACTGCACACACACGTACACCCACCGCGCACGCAAGGGGCGGCTGCACACACATGTACATCCACCGCGCACGCAAGGGGCCGGCTGCACTCACATGTACATACACCATGCACGCAAGGGGCGGCTGCACACACGTGTACATACACCATGCACGCAAGGGGCGAGTGCACGCACACTTACACACACACCGCGCACGCAAGGGGCAAGTGCACACACACGTACATCCACCGCGCACGCTAGGGGCAACTGCACACACACGTACACACACCATGCACGCTTGGGGCGACGGCACACACACGTACATACACCGCGCACGCAAGGGGCGGCTGCACACACACGTACACACACCATGCACGCAAGGGCGGCTGCACACACACGTACATACACCGCGCACGCAAGGGCCGGCTGCACTCACATGTACACACACCACGCACGCAAGGGACGCCTGCACACACACGTACACACACCATGCACGCTTGGGCGACGGCACTCACATGTACATACACCACGCACGCAAGGGACGCCTGCACACACGTACATCCACCGCGCACGCAAGGGGCGAGTGCACACACACGTACATCCACCGCGCACGCAAGGGGCGAGTGCACACACACGTACATCCACCGCGCACGCAAGGGCGGCTGCACACACACGTACATCCACCGCGCACGCAAGGGGCGGCTGCACACACACGTACACACACCATGCACGCAAGGAGCGACTGCACGCACACTTACACACACCGCGCACGCAAGGGCCGGCTGCACTCACGTGTACATACACCATGCACGCAAGGGGCGAGTGCGCACACACGTACATCCACCGCGCACGCAAGGGGCGAGTGCACACACACGTACATACACCGCGTACGCAAGGGCCGGCTGCACTCACATGTACATACACCATGCACGCAAGGGGCGGCTGCACAAACATGTACACTAACCATGCACGGAAGGGACGGCTGCACACAAACGTACATACACCGCGCACGCAAGGGCCAGCTGCACACACACGTACACACACCATGCACGGAAGGGGCGGCTGCACACACATGTACACACACCATGCACGCAAGGAGCGACTGCAGGCACACTTACACACACCGCGCACTCAAGGGGCGGCTGCACACACACGTACACACACCATGCACGCAAGGAGCGACTGCACGCACACTTACACACACCGCGCACGCAAGGGCCGGCTGCACTCACGTGTACATACACCATGCACGCAAGGGGCGAGTGCGCACACACGTACATCCACCGCGCACGCAAGGGGCGAGTGCGCACACACGTACATCCACCGCGCACGGAAGGGGCGGCTGCACACACATGTACATACACCATGCACGCAAGGGGCCGGCTGCACTCACACGTACACACACCGCGCACGTAGATCCACCGCGCACGCAAGGGACGGCTGCACTCACATGTACATACACCATGCACGCAAGGGGCGGCTGCACACACGTGTACATACACCATGCACGCAAGGGGCCGGCTGCACTCACATGTACATACACCATGCACGCAAGGGGCGAGTGCACGCACACTTACACACACACCGCGCACGCAAGGGGCAAGTGCACACACACGTACATCCACCGCGCACGCAAGGGGCAACTGCACACACACGTACACACACCATGCACGCTTGGGGCGACGGCACACACACGTACATACACCGCGCACGCAAGGGGCGGCTGCACACACACGTACACACACCATGCACGCAAGGGGCGGCTGCACACACACGTACATCCACCGCGCACGCAAGGGCCGGCTGCACTCACATGTACACACACCACGCACGCAAGGGACGCCTGCACACACACGTACACACACCATGCACGCTTGGGGCGACGGCACTCACATGTACATACACCACGCACGCAAGGGACGCCTGCACACACGTACATCCACCGCGCACGCAAGGGGCGAGTGCACACACACGTACATCCACCGCGCACGCAAGGGGCGAGTGCACACACACGTACATCCACCGCGCACGCAAGGGGCGGCTGCACACACACGTACATCCACCGCGCACGCAAGGGCGGCTGCACACACACGTACACACACCATGCACGCAAGGAGCGACTTCACGCACACTTACACACACCGCGCACGCAAGGGCCGGCTGCACTCACGTGTACATACACCATGCACGCAAGGGGCGAGTGCGCACACACGTACATCCACCGCGCACGCAAGGGGCGAGTGCACACACACGTACATACACCGCGTACGCAAGGGCCGGCTGCACTCACATGTACATACACCATGCACGCAAGGGGCGGCTGCACACACATGTACACTAACCATGCACGGAAGGGACGGCTGCACACAAACGTACATACACCGCGCACGCAAGGGCCAGCTGCACACACACGTACACACACCATGCACGGAAGGGGCGGCTGCACACACATGTACACACACCATGCACGCAAGGAGCGACTGCAGGCACACTTACACACACCGCGCACTCAAGGGGCGGCTGCACACACACGTACACACACCATGCACGCAAGGAGCGACTGCACGCACACTTACACACACCGCGCACGCAAGGGCCGGCTGCACTCACGTGTACATACACCATGCACGCAAGGGGCCGGCTGCATGCACACACACGTACACACACCATGCACGGAAGGGGCGGCTGCACACACATGTACATACACCATGCACGCAAGGGGCCGGCTGCACTCACACGTACACACACCGCGCACGTAGATCCACCGCGCACGCAAGGGACGGCTACCCACACACGTACATCCACTGCGCACGCACGGGGCGACTGCACACACATGTACATACACCATGCACGCAAGGGCCGGCTGCACACACACGTACATACACCGCGCACGCAAGGGGCGGCTGCACACACACGTACATCCACCGCGCACGCAAGGGGCAACTGCACACACACGTACACACACCGCGCACGCAAGGGGCGGCTGCACACACATGTACATCCACCGCGCACGCAAGGGGCCGGCTGCACTCACATGTACATACACCATGCACGCAAGGGGCGGCTGCACACACGTGTACATACACCATGCACGCAAGGGGCGGCTGCACACACACGTACATCCACCGCGCACGCAAGGGGCGGCTGCACACACACGTACACACACCATGCACGCAAGGGCCGGCATGCACACACCCGTACACACACCATGCACGCAAGGAGCGACTGCACACACACGTACATACACCGCGCACGCAAGGGGCGGCTGCACACACACGTACACACACCATGCACGCAAGGGGCAACTGCACACACACGTACACACACCATGCACGCAAGGGGCGGCTGCACACACACGTACATCCACCGCGCACGCAAGGGGCGGCTGCACACACACGTACACACACCATGCACGCAAGGGCCGGCATGCACACACATGTACATACACCATGCACGCAAGGGGCCGGCTGCATGCACACACACGTACACACACCATGCACGGAAGGGGCGGCTGCACACACATGTACATACACCATGCACGCAAGGGGCCGGCTGCACTCACACGTACACACACCGCGCACGTAGATCCACCGCGCACGCAAGGGACGGCTACCCACACACGTACATCCACTGCGCACGCAAGGGGCGACTGCACACACATGTACATACACCATGCACGCAAGGGCCGGCTGCACACACACGTACATACACCGCGCACGCAAGGGGCGGCTGCACACACACGTACATCCACCGCGCACGCAAGGGGCAACTGCACACACACGTACACACACCGCGCACGCAAGGGGCGGCTGCACACACATGTACATCCACCGCGCACGCAAGGGGCCGGCTGCACTCACATGTACATACACCATGCACGCAAGGGGCGGCTGCACACACGTGTACATACACCATGCACGCAAGGGCGAGTGCACGCACACTTACACACACACCGCGCACGCAAGGAGCGACTGCACTCACACGTACATACACCGCGCACGCAAGGGCCGGCTGCACTCACATGTACACACACCATGCACGCAAGGGGCGGCTGCACACACATGTACATACACCGCGCACGTAGATCCACCGCGCACGCAAGGGACGGCTACCCACACACGTACATCCACTGCGCACGCACGGGTCGACTGCACACACATGTACATACACCATGCACGCAAGGGCGGCTGCACACACATGTACACTAACCATGCACGGAAGGGATGGCTGCACACAAACGTACATACACCGCGCACGCAAGGGCCAGCTGCACACACACGTACACACACCATGCACGGAAGGGGCGGCTGCACACACATGTACACACACCATGCACGCAAGGAGCGACTGCAGGCACACTTACACACACCGCGCACTCAAGGGGCGGCTGCACACACACGTACACACACCATGCACGCAAGGAGCGACTGCACGCACACTTACACACACCGCGCACGCAAGGGCCGGCTGCACTCACGTGTACATACACCATGCACGCAAGGGCCGGCTGCATGCACACACACGTACACACACCATGCACGGAAGGGGCGGCTGCACACACATGTACATACACCATGCACGCAAGGGGCCGGCTGCACTCACACGTACACACACCGCGCACGTAGATCCACCGCGCACGCAAGGGACGGCTACCCACACACGTACATCCACTGCGCACGCACGGGGCGACTGCACACACATGTACATACACCATGCACGCAAGGGCCGGCTGCACACACACGTACATACACCGCGCACGCAAGGGGCGGCTGCACACACACGTACATCCACCGCGCACGCAAGGGGCAACTGCACACACACGTACACACACCGCGCACGCAAGGGGCGGCTGCACACACATGTACATCCACCGCGCACGCAAGGGGCCGGCTGCACTCACATGTACATACACCATGCACGCAAGGGGCGGCTGCACACACGTGTACATACACCATGCACGCAAGGGGCGAGTGCACGCACACTTACACACACACCGCGCACGCAAGGAGCGACTGCACTCACACGTACATACACCGCGCACGCAAGGGCCGGCTGCACTAGTTGGATGGAGACTAGGGACGACGAACAACTGCGAAAGCTGAGAGCGAATGATGATTGTATTACAATAATACAATGAGAGAGAGATGAAAGCTGAGGGCTCAGAATGGAACTGGGCAGACTCGGGTGCTGTGGCACTCCCCAGTGCTACGCCTATATGCCTATGGCGGTGCTACCTGCAGCACACGACCAGTGGACAAGTGTACACTGCAATGCCATGCGACCACGTCACTAGCATCCAGCTAAGACTCGGCCCGTCAGGCCCGGCTACACCGGACCTGGCGGGTCGAGCTAGCACCTAGGAACAGTCTGGCACTAACCGCACATCGGTCCACATGACACCTCAGTACCGTACACCCTGCCGTACTGTACTGAGGTGTCCCGCTCAGCCGCGGTAGGCAATACGCGGCGCGCAGGCCGGAAATCCGTGTGTCAGCCTAAGCATCTCATCTAACTCCCATTATGTTTTCCTTTCAGGTTGAAGGCTAGCGACTTCAAGCCTGACCCTGCCCAGCTAGGAGACTGACTCCAAGCTGACTGAGGTGCTGAGCAACTGACACCCATACTGCAACATCTGGACTGAAAAAGATGGGCCCCAGAACTCGTGCAATACTTGTGATGGCATCACGTTTAGCTCAACATGCCCGGGGAGTTCCTCCTCCTCGCGAGCTCACAAGGGAGATAGCTATGCCTGTCTGCCTATCCAGGGAGTGCACCACCAGCCAAGAGAGCCCTTGTAAAAAAATGCCAAGGTAACCGTTTAAGAGGTTCCATGTTGTTCCATCATCATCGCCCACTCAGAGAGAAAATACCCAGCCAGGCTGGGTCAACTGAGCTCAGGTTACCTGCAACCTGAGGAGTGACAGTGGACAGGTTTATTGCACCCTGCACTGTCCATGTTGTACCTGCACAACATGTGAGGACCAGCCACCCCTGCCCTGCACAGAGGGGGCTGAAGTCCGAGTGACAGGTGACAGGACTATGACATCCTGGACCTGGCCACATTGCACCTGCACAACGTGGGAGACCAGCCACCCCTGCCCTGCACATGGGTGACTGAAGTCCTGGTGACAGGTGACAGGAATATTTCATCCTGCACCTGTGCTGAGCACGTTGTACTAGACAACATGACAGCACCCATGCCTTTACTGCCACTGAACAGTAAGGCCAGGTGGCCCAGGATAGCCACAGTGAACTGGGGTCCTGGGTAACCACCTGTCAAGGGAGCTTTGACCCTCCACTTGAATGGGGGCACCTGAGCCACTGAGCTCAAGGCCATTCCACCAAGGCATACGCCCTAGGGAATAAAGGTGTGAGATACATCCCATGCCCACCTATGAAGGTGTGCATAACGAAATTCCATGGTGTTGAGAAAATCAAAACAGATTTTATTGGGCATAGGGCACGCAGATGTATGAAAACAGACTCCAACCAACCCCCCTTGCTGGAAGCCACAACCTACCCCTTGGACCTGCCCAAGGGGTACTGGGTGACCTAGGCAGCCCTGGTGAACAGGACCCTGCTAGGCGTCCCCCCTATGGGGCAGGGTTGCCTGCTTGCCATAGGGGTTCATCAAGTGGTACAACAGCTGATATTGTTCAGCTGCCTGCTGAGGCACTTTAGTGAGTGCATCAGCAGCGTTGTGTTTGTCCTCCACGTGACGGGTGGACTCCCAGTAGGTGGACTCCTGTTTCAGGACCACCCAGTCAAGATCAGTGTGGACAGCATAGGGGTTAGCAAGGAAACTGAGGACTGACTGACTGTCAGTGAGCAAGTGTGCCACCACCCCAGCATTGCTGCCTGCTTGCATCTGCAACCAAACCAGCACATGATTCAAGTACCTGGCATGAAGCACTGCTGACACCACTGCCCTGCACTCAGCAGCATTGCTGCTGACAGCCTTGCGTCTATGCAACCGGCTGTACCATGAAATGAGAGACAAGGGTGCATCATCATTCTGCACAAAATACAAGCCTGACTCCCTTGCCTGCATCTTGGTAATCTGCCTGGACTCCATGGAACTATCCATCATAGCTTGGATGTGAATGGTTTTGTGGAGATCCAAGGAGTGCAAGATAAGGGGAGGGCCCTCCTGGAGAGTTTTGGTGATGGCTTTGTGACCTACTTGCATCAAGACATCATCATCAACTCTGCTAACCACAGCCAGGTGAGGTGCACACGTTGAGCACAACCACCCCAGCTTGCCTCTAATGGTAGGACAGGCTCCAGGTTTGATTTTTGTTTGCAAAACCTCCAAGCAGCTGTGCATGTAATCATTGGGAGAGTAGAGTGCACACACCCACTGGTTTTGATGCTGCTGGAGTTGTAACATTGTGCCACAAAATTTTATGGCAGTGGTGCCCAGCTCTACTTGCTTGCCAATCTCAAAATGCTGTGACACTTGTTGAATAAAATCATCCACAGCACGCCTTGGCCCAGCAATCAGCTGATCATCCCCATGCCACACAAAGGTGAGAATGCCATGAGGGTGTGGGACCACAAAGAAGCAAGGGTCTATGTCATCATATCTAGCCCCTAACTTTTCAAACACAGCCTGAGCTGACATCCTGAAAATGCGAGGAGCTGATTGCAGCCCTTCAACACCTATGTTAGCTTTCAGGTACTGCTGAGGGATGTGTTTTGCCCAAACTCTGGGAGTGGAGACTACGTACACCTGACCATGCCACACTTGTTGTGCTATCTCAGGTGAGCCTTTCAGGAAAGCCCTTTTAATGTCTGTAGCCTTACAGATATAGTCATCCCCATCATTGAGATGACCCACAAAGACAGACAGCAAGATTTTTAGGGATGTTTGCTGAATGCCTGGCGTGTACAACTCTGCCTCTGTCAGATCAGTGGTGCCCTTGAACTCTGTCACACAAGGTCTAGCATGAAAGATGACTGACCCATCTGCTGCTGGCTTATGTTTACACACAAACTTCAGGCGCAAGTGCTTGCACCCTGCAGGCTTTTTGTCAATAGGTGTGACAGGGGGAGTATGAGAAGGACTAAGAGGATCTGGCACTACCCATTCTTCCCTGGCCTTGTTAAAGGCCTCCACCCATTTTAGGAATCCTATGTGTGTGCGACAGTCTTGCTCTATCTGTTCATAAGAAAGAGGAGACATTTTAGCCACATCATGCTTGCCCAATCCAAATGAGTTGGGATGAAGTTTTTGGTTGTGAACCAGGTCTGCCACACAGGGTTCTTGCCCTGGGGCATACTTGGGTGTAGCAAATTTTACAGAAGCAATGTTGGTGTTAAGAAGTTTTTCAAGAGAAATTTTGAAATGATTCAGATCAACACCACCCATGTCCTGGATGGATAGTCTATCACTGGATATGAGGACACCAGGGTAACAGAGAAAAGGATCCCCCAACAAAGCATTCCCTTTATAACCTTCCAAGACCTGAAAAGGAGTGGGGATACCGAGTATAGTCAACATGACCTGACCTAATACCTTGAGGGATGACTGCCCTGAGAAATCAGCCACATGGTGCCAGGGTGAAGGTTCCAAAGGCAAATGGGGCACAGCCAGGGCACTGATAATGCTGACCTGGGCTTGTGTGTCCACTGCAACCATAAATGGGCTATTGTCATTCTGCCCAACCTTCCCCACCTTAGCTGATCCTGCAGCAGTTTGAGCTTTGGCTCTATGAGCTGCTTGTAAAATGCGAACAGCGTCTGCTAGGCTGCGTTTGGAAGGTGCAGCTAGTGGCTGAGCTATGTTCACACTTGTAGAGGTGATAGGTTGCTGATCACCTGTTTTGCCAATGTGACCCTCTGCTGCAGGGGGCCAATCCTGCAGTGACTGCCTGCAATCATCAAGGGTGACCTGGGTGTCACAGTGGGTGTGGCTCTCACACTCACCAGTGGGTGTTCCAAACAACCACTCACTGGGCAACGCTGGGATGCCAGGCAACTGTACAGGGCTGTCGGCCAACAGCTCTTCCTCCTCTGCCACGTCTGACACAGTTGGAAAATACAATTTCATCCTGTGAGGTGAACACCTGTGAATTTTTCCCGTGTCATTGTGTTTAACTAACACTGTCCTGCCAGTGGTGTTAAACTTTAGGATGGTGGCTGGCCCATGCCAGGTACCCACCTTGCCTAGTCCCGACTCCTTGTAGAATAGGACCTGATCCCCTTCTCTGAAGGTGGGACGTGGATGCTTTGCATCCTTGACAGCTAACCTGCTAGCTGTCTGTGCTCGCTGTGCGTTGTAGAGGGCTAGTACCTCAGGTGGATAAATGCCTGCATGCAATCCATCTGGTGTAATGACCACCCCTTGTGGGGTTTTCATGAGTGGCCTCCTGTTGAGGACTTGGCACAACCTGGTGGACCACAGAGCTCTGTCAGCATAGGACCCACTGTCAGCCAGCAGATTGCCATCTTCTTTGGCTACAAGGGTTTTAATGGACCTGATGGCCCTTTCAATAATGCCTTGCCTCTCATGATCTTCTAGCCCAGCCAGATCAATAGCCTCACACCCTGGTTCATTGGCAAGACATGTGAACTGCTGATCCAGTAACAATGCCTCCACAGGGTAGTACCTGGCCTGAGCAATCAAGAGAGCCCTGAGCAACTGTGTCTTGTCCATTCCAGGTAATGGTTCAATGGTTGTGTACCTTGACCATGCATCTTTAAGTGCCAAGTAAGATTGTCCTTTGATATGAAAGACATCTCCTACCACCCTGCCCTTGCTCTTAGGTGGGGTAGCTACATGCCACTTAGGGGGTTTGGGTGCATTGAACTGACAATGCTGGCAGTGGGATCTGACCACCTGGCATGCACGTCTGAGTGCTGCCCCCCCTATTGCTGCTGCCACCACCTCTGCACTCACTTCATGCCCATAAAGGAAATGCAACTGCAAAGCAAGCTCCTGAAAACTGATCTGAGCATCCTCTGCTGGGGACACTCTGCACACCTTGGGAACCATAGATGTGAAGGTTGGTTTAGAGACATAATCTTCTGAAACCAGCTGTAGCACCTTTCCAGAACTGCTCACTGCTCTGACAGTGGGGCATGCAGAAGAAGAAGGTGAAGCAGGCACACTCAAGCCAGCATGAGAGGGAGACTCACACTTCTTGCCGTAAGGAGGCCGCTTGCAGTCCTTGGGGTCACCGTGGGGCGGCCCGTGGCACTTGTGGCACAGGACGTCCAAATGCCCCAGCTCGTCCACGTTCTTGCGGCAGGTGGGCCGCAGGTGGTACTTCATGCCACAGCGGGTGCACCGCTGAGAAGACTTGTCCTCCTTGTCCTGCTTCTTGTTGTTGTTGTTGTTATTGTTGTTGTTGTTGTTGTTGTTGTTGTTGTTGTTGTTGTTGTTGTTACTGTTGTTGTTGTTGTTGCTGGAGCTGCCCCCCTTGGAGGGAGACTGCCCCTTACCCTTGCCCTTGCCCCAGCCCCTGCCCTTGCCCTTGCCCTTGCCCTTGCCCTTGCCCTTGCCCTTAAACATTTGTCCCAGCAGGGACTTGACTTCTGCCATAGTGACAGGTCTCTTGCTCCTGTCTTCCCTCTCCCTATCCTCCTCCTCCCTCTCTTCCCCCCTGACCCTCTTTACAGAGGTGCCCATGGCCCCCTGGCTAAGGGGAGCCAAGGCCAGCTTGATATAATCCAATGCCTCCTTCATGTCCTCCCAGTACTTTGCCATTCCTGTTGCAAGCATAGCGTAGGTGTTTTTGTCAAGTTTGAGTTTCTCAAGGAAGGAACGCAGCAAGAACTTGTGATCTAGCTGCTGGACATCAGGACGTGCTTTGATGGCTAGCTCATATTTCTTTGTCTCAGCCACATAGTCCACTGATGTGACCCTGTATTCCTCTACCCACCTGAATGCCCCATAGATGTCCACAGATGAGGGGGTGGAGAGGAGGTCAGTTAGCTCCTTCATGAAAGCCTCCCAAACTGCCCTAGCCTGCGTGTCCTGCCACTTGGGATACCTACGCTGGAAGACAAGAATGAGATTCTGAATCTGAGAAGAGGACTGATGGTAAAATCCCCCTGCATGAGAGATCCAAACCAATTCTTGACATTCAGTTCCTCCCTAGCCAGCTGCAGAGAGAGAAGTGCATGATTCCCCTGCTCCCTAGTATACCCCTCAGGCAGCCCCCTGACATTAATCCTATCCACAGGACGGTTTTCATTGTAAGTGGGCAACCTAGAGGGGGATGCAGGGGGAGAGGGAGAAGATGGTGTTGCTGCTGCAGCATTCACAGGAGAGACCTGCTGAGAGGGAAGTGCTACTTGAGTGAGCTGAGCAGGATGGGCAAACATGGGCTGTGTAGGAGGGTTAGACAACATAGGGGTGGGCTGGTTGGGGGTGTGAGTGTGTGTCACTTCCCGCCTCCTGCTGCGGGCCTCCTCCCAATCATGGAAGGTGGGAGAGAGGGACACGTCATCGTCAGTAGGGTTAGTAAGATTGTGATGCAACCAGGTAGGCAGAGTTAGCCACCTACCCGCCCCTCTCAGGATGGCGTTGTGTAGGAGCTCCAGCAAACGCACCAGACGCACCCTGCTGCCCTGCACCCTCCTCCCTGAGAGGAGAGCCTGCAGGGCAGGCAGCAGGTCGTCGCACACCCTGCGTGTGCCCTCTTGGAGGTTGGGCAGGCCCAGGATGTGCGTGATGATTGCACACACCAGGCTGCCCGCCTCCGCGATGCATCTGCTGGCTCCTGTCGGCCAGCCCACGGAAGGAGGCTGTGGCTGTCTGTATGGCACGCCACACGGCCTCATCACCAGGGTGATGAAGTCGCGACCTTGCAGGTCGCCCTCCAGCAGTGCTGGTTGCTGCCCAGCTGCGGTGGGACCCTGGGGCCCCTCCGGCCCTGCCAGGGACTTGTCCTTGTTGCGACTAGAGGGGGCCTGCCCCCCAGAGCCGCTGGAGGTGCCCGTGACACCCTCCATGGGGGCTGCATCCCCCGCCAGCGCCGGAGGCGCCGGCGTCGCTGCCGGGGTCCCTGCGACCCCGGGCGCTTGTGTCGCCGCCGGGGTCCCTGCGACCCCGGTGGCCTCCTCAGCCACCTGGCCCCCCACGCGGGGCGGGGGAGCCTGCGGCTGAGGTTGGACCCTCTGACCTGCCAGAGGGTCCTGGGTGGCTTCACCACCCATGGGCGTGTTGGGGGCGTCTGCCGCCCCGCGCCCCGTCGCAGGCGGCATCGCAGCCGCCTCACGCCTATCCGGGCCCCAGCCAACTGGCGTGACTTGGGGCCACGCTGGCAACGGAGTCAGCGCGATCTCTGGTCTGGAGACCACGCGCAGCGCCTCTCTCTGGCGCTGCCTGGACGCCCACTGATCAACAGTGCCGGGGTTGTGCCGCGGCCGATTGGCGAAACAGTACAGCCAAACCGCCACCTGAACCAGTGGGAGCTGCATCCTAAGACGCCCCTCGATCAGCGAGTGCACCCGATGAACCTCTATCGCGTGTATCTGCTCATCTGGAAGCAACTGAAAACGATCGAGCAAGATCCGGCCGTTCACCGCAATGAACGCCGGGATGTCGTCCTCCCCAAGGGGGAGAAAATGGGGTGGGCGCCCGAACATGACCGGGGGCGGAACATGTTCCCCATACCGGTCAATGTCCATGGTGGCCATCTGTCGGCCCACGGAAAGGTTGCCAGACGTCGCAGGTGTCTGCGACGAAAGCTCAAGCGAAGGCCGAGGCCTCGCAGGCGGCACCTCGCCATCCTCCTCGGAGGAATCACTCCGCTCACGACCCCCGTCACCTGCGACGGGTGAACGTCGTGCCCGGGGGACCTGCCCCCCAGGTGCCATGGCGGACAAACCGCCAGTGGCAAACGGCCGCCCGCTCGCCATCCCCCGGGCGCCGGGCCCCACCTGCGGGCCCCGACGCCTGGGTTGGTCAGCGACCACCGTGCGGAAGGGACGTTGGGCGTCACCCTCGCATCGGTGGTGGAGGGCGTGCCCTCCGGCGAAAGGCGGGGTGAGGTGCGCCTGGCAGGCGCCTTCCCCTTGTTGTTGTTGCCGTTGTTGCCGTTGTTGGACGCCATATCTTTTTTTTTGCTTAAAAAAAATATCGAACTTTTCAGTCCAAGTTGGATGGAGACTAGGGACGACGAACAACTGCGAAAGCTGAGAGCGAATGATGATTGTATTACAATAATACAATGAGAGAGAGATGAAAGCTGAGGGCTCAGAATGGAACTGGGCAGACTCGGGTGCTGTGGCACTCCCCAGTGCTACGCCTATATGCCTATGGCGGTGCTACCTGCAGCACACGACCAGTGGACAAGTGTACACTGCAATGCCATGCGACCACGTCACTAGCATCCAGCTAAGACTCGGCCCGTCAGGCCCGGCTACACCGGACCTGGCGGGTCGAGCTAGCACCTAGGAACAGTCTGGCACTAACCGCACATCGGTCCACATGACACCTCAGTACCGTACACCCTGCCGTACTGTACTGAGGTGTCCCGCTCAGCCGCGGTAGGCAATACGCGGCGCGCAGGCCGGAAATCCGTGTGTCAGCCTAAGCATCTCATCTAACTGCACTCACATGTACACACACCATGCACGCAAGGGGCGGCTGCACACACATGTACATACACCGCGCACGTAGATCCACCGCGCACGCAAGGGACGGCTACCCACACACGTACATCCACTGCGCACGCACGGGTCGACTGCACACACATGTACATACACCATGCACGCAAGGGGCGGCTGCACACACATGTACATACACCGCGCACGCAAGGGGCAACTGCCCACACATGTACATCCACCGCGCACGCAAGGGTCGGCTGCACTCACATGTACATACTCGCGCACGCAAGGGGCGGCTGCACACCCACGTACACACACCATGCACGCAAGGGCCGGCATGCACACACACGTACATACACCGCGCACGCAAGGGGCGGCTGCACACACACGTACACACACCATGCACGGAAGGGGCGGCTGCACACACATGTACATACACCATGCACGCAAGGGGCCGGCTGCACTCACATGTACATACACCGCGCACGCAAGGGGCGGCTGCACACACACGTACACACACCAAGCACGGAAGGGGCGGCTGCACACACATGTACATACACCATGCACGCAAGGGGCGGCTGCACACACGTGTACATACACCATGCACGCAAGGGCCGGCATGCACACACATGTACATACACCATGCACGCAAGGGGCGGCTGCACACACGTGTACATACACCATGCACGCAAGGGGCGAGTGCACGCACATGTACATACACCATGCACGCAAGGGGCCGGCTGCACTCACATGTACATACACCGCGCACGCAAGGGGCGGCTGCACACACACGTACACACACCATGCACGGAAGGGGCGGCTGCACACACATGTACATACACCATGCACGCAAGGGGCGGCTGCACACACGTGTACATACACCATGCACGCAAGGGGCGAGTGCACGCACACTTACACACACACCGCGCACGCAAGGGACGCCTGCACACACACGTACATCCACCATGCACGCAAGGGACGCCTGCACACACACGTACATCCACCGCGCACGCAAGGGGCAACTGCACACACACGTACACACACCGCGCACGCAAGGGGCCGGCTGCACTCACATGTACATACACCGCGCACGCAAGGGGCAACTGCACACACACGTACATACACCATGCACGCAAGGGGCGACGGCACTCACATGTACATACACCGCGCACGCAAGGGGCGGCTGCACACACACGTACACACACCATGCACGCAAGGGCCGGCATGCACACACACGTACATACACCGCGCACGCCAGGGGCGGCTGCACACACACGTACACACACCATGCACGCAAGGGGCGGCTGCACACACACGTACATCCACCGCGCACGCAAGGGGCGGCTGCACACACACGTACACACACCATGCACGCAAGGGCCGGCATGCACACACATGTACATACACCATGCACGCAAGGGGCCGGCTGCATGCACACACACGTACACACACCATGCACGGAAGGGGCGGCTGCACACACATGTACATACACCATGCACGCAAGGGGCCGGCTGCACTCACACGTACACACACCGCGCACGTAGATCCACCGCGCACGCAAGGGACGGCTACCCACACACGTACATCCACTGCGCACGCACGGGGCGACTGCACACACATGTACATACACCATGCACGCAAGGGCCGGCTGCACACACACGTACATACACCGCGCACGCAAGGGGCGGCTGCACACACACGTACGTCCACCGCGCACGCAAGGGGCAACTGCACACACACGTACACACACCGAGCACGCAAGGGGCGGCTGCACACACATGTACATCCACCGCGCACGCAAGGGGCCGGCTGCACTCACATGTACATACACCATGCACGCAAGGGGCGGCTGCACACACGTGTACATACACCATGCACGCAAGGGGCGAGTGCACGCACACTTACACACACACCGCGCACGCAAGGAGCGACTGCACTCACACGTACATACACCGCGCACGCAAGGGCCGGCTGCACTCACATGTACACACACCATGCACGCAAGGGGCGGCTGCACACACATGTACATACACCGCGCACGTAGATCCACCGCGCACGCAAGGGACGGCTACCCACACACGTACATCCACTGCGCACGCACGGGTCGACTGCACACACATGTACATACACCATGCACGCAAGGGGCGGCTGCACACACATGTACATACACCGCGCACGCAAGGGGCAACTGCCCACACATGTACATCCACCGCGCACGCAAGGGTCGGCTGCACTCACATGTACATACTCGCGCACGCAAGGGGCGGCTGCACACCCACGTACACACACCATGCACGCAAGGGCCGGCATGCACACACACGTACATCCACCGCGCACGCAAGGGGCGGCTGCACACACACGTACACACACCATGCACGCAAGGGCCGGCATGCACACACATGTACATACACCATGCACGCAAGGGGCCGGCTGCACACACACGTACACACACCATGCACGCAAGGGGCGGCTGCACACACACGTACATCCACCGCGCACGCAAGGGCCGGCTGCACTCACATGTACATCCACCATGCACGCAAGGGCCGGCATGCACACACACGTACATCCATCGCGCACGCAAGGGGCAACTGCACACACACGTACATACACCACGCACGCAAGGGACGCCTGCACACACACGTACACACACCATGCACGGAAGGGGCGGCTGCACACACATGTACATCCACCGCGCACGCAAGGGGCGAGTGCACACACACGTACATACACCGCGCACGCAAGGGGCGGCTGCACACACACGTACATCCACCGCGCACGCAAGGGGCCGGCTGCACTCACATGTACATACACCATGCACGCAAGGGGCAACTGCACACACACGTACACCCACCGCGCACGCAAGGGGCGGCTGCACACACATGTACATCCACCGCGCACGCAAGGGGCCGGCTGCACTCACATGTACATACACCATGCACGCAAGGGGCGGCTGCACACACGTGTACATACACCATGCACGCAAGGGGCGAGTGCACGCACACTTACACACACACCGCGCACGCAAGGGGCAAGTGCACACACACGTACATCCACCGCGCACGCAAGGGGCAACTGCACACACACGTACACACACCATGCACGCTTGGGGCGACGGCACACACACGTACATACACCGCGCACGCAAGGGGCGGCTGCACACACACGTAAACACACCATGCACGCAAGGGGCGGCTGCACACACACGTACATACACCGCGCACGCAAGGGCCGGCTGCACTCACATGTACACACACCACGCACGCAAGGGACGCCTGCACACACACGTACACACACCATGCACGCTTGGGGCGACGGCACTCACATGTACATACACCACGCACGCAAGGGACGCCTGCACACACGTACATCCACCGCGCACGCAAGGGGCGAGTGCACACACACGTACATCCACCGCGCACGCAAGGGGCGAGTGCACACACACGTACATCCACCGCGCACGCAAGGGGCGGCTGCACACACACGTACATCCACCGCGCACGCAAGGGGCGGCTGCACACACACGTACACACACCATGCACGCAAGGAGCGACTGCACGCACACTTACACACACCGCGCACGCAAGGGCCGGCTGCACTCACGTGTACATACACCATGCACGCAAGGGGCGAGTGCGCACACACGTACATCCACCGCGCACGCAAGGGGCGAGTGCACACACACGTACATACACCGCGTACGCAAGGGCCGGCTGCACTCACATGTACATACACCATGCACGCAAGGGGCGGCTGCACACACATGTACACTAACCATGCACGGAAGGGACGGCTGCACACAAACGTACATACACCGCGCACGCAAGGGCCAGCTGCACACACACGTACACACACCATGCACGGAAGGGGCGGCTGCACACACATGTACACACACCATGCACGCAAGGAGCGACTGCAGGCACACTTACACACACCGCGCACTCAAGGGGCGGCTGCACACACACGTACACACACCATGCACGCAAGGAGCGACTGCACGCACACTTACACACACCGCGCACGCAAGGGCCGGCTGCACTCACGTGTACATACACCATGCACGCAAGGGGCGAGTGCGCACACACGTACATCCACCGCGCACGCAAGGGGCGAGTGCACACACACGTACATACACCGCGTACGCAAGGGCCGGCTGCACTCACACGTACACACACCGCGCACGTAGATCCACCGCGCACGCAAGGGACGGCTACCCACACACGTACATCCACTGCGCACGCACGGGGCGACTGCACACACATGTACATACACCATGCACGCAAGGGCCGGCTGCACACACACGTACATACACCGCGCACGCAAGGGGCGGCTGCACACACACGTACATCCACCGCGCACGCAAGGGGCAACTGCACACACACGTACACACACCGCGCACGCAAGGGGCGGCTGCACACACATGTACATCCACCGCGCACGCAAGGGGCCGGCTGCACTCACATGTACATACACCATGCACGCAAGGGGCGGCTGCACACACGTGTACATACACCATGCACGCAAGGGGCGGCTGCACACACACGTACATCCACCGCGCACGCAAGGGGCGGCTGCACACACACGTACACACACCATGCACGCAAGGGCCGGCATGCACACACCCGTACACACACCATGCACGCAAGGAGCGACTGCACACACACGTACATACACCGCGCACGCAAGGGGCGGCTGCACACACACGTACACACACCATGCACGCAAGGGGCAACTGCACACACACGTACACACACCATGCACGCAAGGGGCGGCTGCACACACACGTACATCCACCGCGCACGCAAGGGGCGGCTGCACACACACGTACACACACCATGCACGCAAGGGCCGGCATGCACACACATGTACATACACCATGCACGCAAGGGGCCGGCTGCATGCACACACACGTACACACACCATGCACGGAAGGGGCGGCTGCACACACATGTACATACACCATGCACGCAAGGGGCCGGCTGCACTCACACGTACACACACCGCGCACGTAGATCCACCGCGCACGCAAGGGACGGCTACCCACACACGTACATCCACTGCGCACGCACGGGGCGACTGCACACACATGTACATACACCATGCACGCAAGGGCCGGCTGCACACACACGTACATACACCGCGCACGCAAGGGGCGGCTGCACACACACGTACATCCACCGCGCACGCAAGGGGCAACTGCACACACACGTACACACACCGCGCACGCAAGGGGCGGCTGCACACACATGTACATCCACCGCGCACGCAAGGGGCCGGCTGCACTCACATGTACATACACCATGCACGCAAGGGGCGGCTGCACACACGTGTACATACACCATGCACGCAAGGGGCGAGTGCACGCACACTTACACACACACCGCGCACGCAAGGAGCGACTGCACTCACACGTACATACACCGCGCACGCAAGGGCCGGCTGCACTCACATGTACACACACCATGCACGCAAGGGGCGGCTGCACACACATGTACATACACCGCGCACGTAGATCCACCGCGCACGCAAGGGACGGCTACCCACACACGTACATCCACTGCGCACGCACGGGTCGACTGCACACACATGTACATACACCATGCACGCAAGGGGCGGCTGCACACACATGTACACTAACCATGCACGGAAGGGATGGCTGCACACAAACGTACATACACCGCGCACGCAAGGGCCAGCTGCACACACACGTACACACACCATGCACGGAAGGGGCGGCTGCACACACATGTACACACACCATGCACGCAAGGAGCGACTGCAGGCACACTTACACACACCGCGCACTCAAGGGGCGGCTGCACACACACGTACACACACCATGCACGCAAGGAGCGACTGCACGCACACTTACACACACCGCGCACGCAAGGGCCGGCTGCACTCACGTGTACATACACCATGCACGCAAGGGGCCGGCTGCATGCACACACACGTACACACACCATGCACGGAAGGGGCGGCTGCACACACATGTACATACACCATGCACGCAAGGGGCCGGCTGCACTCACACGTACACACACCGCGCACGTAGATCCACCGCGCACGCAAGGGACGGCTACCCACACACGTACATCCACTGCGCACGCACGGGGCGACTGCACACACATGTACATACACCATGCACGCAAGGGCCGGCTGCACACACACGTACATACACCGCGCACGCAAGGGGCGGCTGCACACACACGTACATCCACCGCGCACGCAAGGGGCAACTGCACACACACGTACACACACCGCGCACGCAAGGGGCGGCTGCACACACATGTACATCCACCGCGCACGCAAGGGGCCGGCTGCACTCACATGTACATACACCATGCACGCAAGGGGCGGCTGCACACACGTGTACATACACCATGCACGCAAGGGGCGAGTGCACGCACACTTACACACACACCGCGCACGCAAGGAGCGACTGCACTCACACGTACATACACCGCGCACGCAAGGGCCGGCTGCACTCACATGTACACACACCATGCACGCAAGGGGCGGCTGCACACACATGTACATACACCGCGCACGTAGATCCACCGCGCACGCAAGGGACGGCTACCCACACACGTACATCCACTGCGCACGCACGGGTCGACTGCACACACATGTACATACACCATGCACGCAAGGGGCGGCTGCACACACATGTACATACACCGCGCACGCAAGGGGCAACTGCCCACACATGTACATCCACCGCGCACGCAAGGGTCGGCTGCACTCACATGTACATACTCGCGCACGCAAGGGGCGGCTGCACACCCACGTACACACACCATGCACGCAAGGGCCGGCATGCACACACACGTACATACACCGCGCACGCAAGGGGCGGCTGCACACACACGTACACACACCATGCACGGAAGGGGCGGCTGCACACACATGTACATACACCATGCACGCAAGGGGCCGGCTGCACTCACATGTACATACACCGCGCACGCAAGGGGCGGCTGCACACACACGTACACACACCATGCACGGAAGGGGCGGCTGCACACACATGTACATACACCATGCACGCAAGGGGCGGCTGCACACATGTGTACATACACCATGCACGCAAGGGCCGGCATGCACACACATGTACATACACCATGCACGCAAGGGGCGGCTGCACACACGTGTACATACACCATGCACGCAAGGGGCGAGTGCACGCACATGTACATACACCATGCACGCAAGGGGCCGGCTGCACTCACATGTACATACACCGCGCACGCAAGGGGCGGCTGCACACACACGTACACACACCATGCACGGAAGGGGCGGCTGCACACACATGTACATACACCATGCACGCAAGGGGCGGCTGCACACACGTGTACATACACCATGCACGCAAGGGGCGAGTGCACGCACACTTACACACACACCGCGCACGCAAGGGACGCCTGCACACACACGTACATCCACCATGCACGCAAAGGACGCCTGCACACACACGTACATCCACCGCGCACGCAAGGGGCAACTGCACACACACGTACACACACCGCGCACGCAAGGGGCCGGCTGCACTCACATGTACATACACCGCGCACGCAAGGGGCAACTGCACACACACGTACATACACCATGCACGCAAGGGGCGACGGCACTCACATGTACATACACCGCGCACGCAAGGGGCGGCTGCACACACACGTACACACACCATGCACGCAAGGGCCGGCATGCACACACACGTACATACACCGCGCACGCCAGGGGCGGCTGCACACACACGTACACACACCATGCACGCAAGGGGCGGCTGCACACACACGTACATCCACCGCGCACGCAAGGGGCGGCTGCACACACACGTACACACACCATGCACGCAAGGGCCGGCATGCACACACATGTACATACACCATGCACGCAAGGGGCCGGCTGCATGCACACACACGTACACACACCATGCACGGAAGGGGCGGCTGCACACACATGTACATACACCATGCACGCAAGGGGCCGGCTGCACTCACACGTACACACACCGCGCACGTAGATCCACCGCGCACGCAAGGGACGGCTACCCACACACGTACATCCACTGCGCACGCACGGGGCGACTGCACACACATGTACATACACCATGCACGCAAGGGCCGGCTGCACACACACGTACATACACCGCGCACGCAAGGGGCGGCTGCACACACACGTACGTCCACCGCGCACGCAAGGGGCAACTGCACACACACGTACACACACCGAGCACGCAAGGGGCGGCTGCACACACATGTACATCCACCGCGCACGCAAGGGGCCGGCTGCACTCACATGTACATACACCATGCACGCAAGGGGCGGCTGCACACACGTGTACATACACCATGCACGCAAGGGGCGAGTGCACGCACACTTACACACACACCGCGCACGCAAGGAGCGACTGCACTCACACGTACATACACCGCGCACGCAAGGGCCGGCTGCACTCACATGTACACACACCATGCACGCAAGGGGCGGCTGCACACACATGTACATACACCGCGCACGTAGATCCACCGCGCACGCAAGGGACGGCTACCCACACACGTACATCCACTGCGCACGCACGGGTCGACTGCACACACATGTACATACACCATGCACGCAAGGGGCGGCTGCACACACATGTACATACACCGCGCACGCAAGGGGCAACTGCCCACACATGTACATCCACCGCGCACGCAAGGGTCGGCTGCACTCACATGTACATACTCGCGCACGCAAGGGGCGGCTGCACACCCACGTACACACACCATGCACGCAAGGGCCGGCATGCACACACACGTACATCCACCGCGCACGCAAGGGGCGGCTGCACACACACGTACACACACCATGCACGCAAGGGCCGGCATGCACACACATGTACATACACCATGCACGCAAGGGGCCGGCTGCACACACACGTACACACACCATGCACGCAAGGGGCGGCTGCACACACACGTACATCCACCGCGCACGCAAGGGCCGGCTGCACTCACATGTACATCCACCATGCACGCAAGGGCCGGCGGCACACACACGTACATCCATCGCGCACGCAAGGGGCAACTGCACACACACGTACATACACCACGCACGCAAGGGACGCCTGCACACACACGTACACACACCATGCACGGAAGGGGCGGCTGCACACACATGTACATCCACCGCGCACGCAAGGGGCGAGTGCACACACACGTACATACACCGCGCACGCAAGGGGCGGCTGCACACACACGTACATCCACCGCGCACGCAAGGGGCCGGCTGCACTCACATGTACATACACCATGCACGCAAGGGGCAACTGCACACACACGTACACCCACCGCGCACGCAAGGGGCGGCTGCACACACATGTACATCCACCGCGCACGCAAGGGGCCGGCTGCACTCACATGTACATACACCATGCACGCAAGGGGCGGCTGCACACACGTGTACATACACCATGCACGCAAGGGGCGAGTGCACGCACACTTACACACACACCGCGCACGCAAGGGGCAAGTGCACACACACGTACATCCACCGCGCACGCAAGGGGCAACTGCACACACACGTACACACACCATGCACGCTTGGGGCGACGGCACACACACGTACATACACCGCGCACGCAAGGGGCGGCTGCACACACACGTAAACACACCATGCACGCAAGGGGCGGCTGCACACACACGTACATACACCGCGCACGCAAGGGCCGGCTGCACTCACATGTACACACACCACGCACGCAAGGGACGCCTGCACACACACGTACACACACCATGCACGCTTGGGGCGACGGCACTCACATGTACATACACCACGCACGCAAGGGACGCCTGCACACACGTACATCCACCGCGCACGCAAGGGGCGAGTGCACACACACGTACATCCACCGCGCACGCAAGGGGCGAGTGCACACACACGTACATCCACCGCGCACGCAAGGGGCGGCTGCACACACACGTACATCCACCGCGCACGCAAGGGGCGGCTGCACACACACGTACACACACCATGCACGCAAGGAGCGACTGCACGCACACTTACACACACCGCGCACGCAAGGGCCGGCTGCACTCACGTGTACATACACCATGCACGCAAGGGGCGAGTGCGCACACACGTACATCCACCGCGCACGCAAGGGGCGAGTGCACACACACGTACATACACCGCGTACGCAAGGGCCGGCTGCACTCACATGTACATACACCATGCACGCAAGGGGCGGCTGCACAAACATGTACACTAACCATGCACGGAAGGGACGGCTGCACACAAACGTACATACACCGCGCACGCAAGGGCCAGCTGCACACACACGTACACACACCATGCACGGAAGGGGCGGCTGCACACACATGTACACACACCATGCACGCAAGGAGCGACTGCAGGCACACTTACACACACCGCGCACTCAAGGGGCGGCTGCACACACACGTACACACACCATGCACGCAAGGAGCGACTGCACGCACACTTACACACACCGCGCACGCAAGGGCCGGCTGCACTCACGTGTACATACACCATGCACGCAAGGGGCGAGTGCGCACACACGTACATCCACCGCGCACGCAAGGGGCGAGTGCACACACACGTACATACACCGCGTACGCAAGGGCCGGCTGCACTCACATGTACATACACCATGCACGCAAGGGGCGGCTGCACACACATGTACACTAACCATGCACGGAAGGGACGGCTGCACACAAACGTACATACACCGCGCACGCAAGGGCCGGCTGCACACACACGTACACACACCATGCACGCAAGGGCCGGCTGCACACACATGCACGTACACACACCATGCACGCAAGGGGCGGCTGCACACACATGTACACACACCATGCACGCAAGGGGCGGCTGCACACACACGTACACACACCGCGCACGTAGATCCACCGCGCACGCAAGGGACGGCTACCCACACACGTACATCCACTGCGCACGCACGGGGCGACTGCACACACATGTACATACACCATGCACGCAAGGGCCGGCTGCACACACACGTACATACACCGCGCACGCAAGGGGCGGCTGCACACACACGTACATCCACCGCGCACGCAAGGGGCAACTGCACACACACGTACACACACCGCGCACGCAAGGGGCGGCTGCACACACATGTACATCCACCGCGCACGCAAGGGGCCGGCTGCACTCACATGTACATACACCATGCACGCAAGGGACGGCTGCACACACATGTACATCCACCGCGCACGCAAGGGGCCGGCTGCACTCACATGTACATACACCATGCACGCAAGGAGCGACTGCACTCACACGTACATACACCGCGCACGCAAGGGCCGGCTGCACTCACATGTACACACACCATGCACGCAAGGGGCGGCTGCACACACATGTACATACACCGCGCACGTAGATCCACCGCGCACGCAAGGGACGGCTACCCACACACGTACATCCACTGCGCACGCACGGGTCGACTGCACACACATGTACATACACCATGCACGCAAGGGGCGGCTACACACATGTGTACATACACCGCGCACGCAAGGGGCAACTGCCCACACATGTACATCCACCGCGCACGCAAGGGTCGGCTGCACTCACATGTACATACTCGCGCACGCAAGGGGCGGCTGCACACCCACGTACACACACCATGCACGCAAGGGCCGGCATGCACACACACGTACATACACCGCGCACGCAAGGGGCGGCTGCACACACACGTACACACACCATGCACGCAATGGGCAAGTGCAAACACATGTACATACACCGCGCACGATAGGGGCAACTGCCCACACATGTACATCCACCGCGCACGCAAGGGTCGGCTGCACTCACATGTACATACTCGCGCACGCAAGGGGCGGCTGCACACACACGTACACACACCATGCACGCAAGGGCCGGCATGCACACACACGTACATACACCGCGCACGCAAGGGGCGGCTGCACAGAAACGTTCACACACCGCGCACGCAAGGGCCGGCTGCACACACATGTACATACACCTTGCACGTACAACACACAACACACACACACACAACAAAAAATTATATACACACACACGCACACGCACACGCACACGCACACGCACACGCACACGCACAACACACACCACACACAACACACACACGCACATGTGAACAACACACACACACAACAATTATAATATTAGTAACAAAATAGTAATAAAGTATTTGCAAACGTACTTCGTGTGAATTATGTGTAGACGAGAATAGAAGCTAAACAAAACTCTAATGGAGAAAGAGGGATTCGAACCCTTGGGAAAGTTACCCCATACATAGCATTCCACTCGGACATTTCTCCGAAAAATAGGTCACGTAAGCTAAGGGTGGAGAGTTAAGGGTGTAGGTTGTAGGATGTATGGTGTAGGGTGTAGGGTGTAGGGTGTAGGGTGTCTTGAGCTTTCTATTTTGAGATCAATAGATAGTCCCCTTCCATGATCATGTGCGTGAGCTGGTTATGATTTTCATCTATGGCGTGTGTGGCCACATCGTGTATTTACAACAACTTTCTAGCCATGGATAACTTGGACAAGGTAAAAACGTGTTGGTTCCAGAATACATGTGATCGCTGCATTGTCATCTACAATGTACAAATCAATTACTTAAAAGCTACGGATTTCGGGGCTAAGTTTTTGTGGGTAGAGATTGGCAAGGGTGTTTTTATCTTGCCACTTGGTCACTTGGTGTGCATTACGTCTGTTCGTGCGTTGGACTCAAAAAACTCTCCGTGTGTGGTGGTGGACTTTTCCTCACGGGCAGTCGCCATATGTCATACAAGCACTTGTTCGGCGTACCACTAGCTCGTGGATGTCACCATTGTAATTTTGCGTTGTAACAGCATTTCTCGGAGCCAACGGCCGTTGGACTCCGAAAAAATGATAACCTTGTCTAAAGGTGTGTGCGTGAGATGGCACATGTGCATCGTCGGGGGGAGTTTTCTCAAGAGCCACATGTGGTAGTGTAAGGTGGGCATGCTTAGTGCGTACGGGTGGGAGGGACAAGAGGTGCAGAAGTTGACGGCTTTTGACCTTGGGAAATGACAAGGCACACACATAAGACAACCACAACCAAGTGATAATTTTAATGTCTTCACGGGTGTACTGTCAATTTCTCCGAGCCAACGGCCGTTGGACTCTCGAAACTCTCATAACCTTGTCTACAATGTGTGTGCGTGCGATGGCACTTGTGCCATGTGCCGGGGGGGGGTGAGAAATCTGTCGTTCATTAATTTGTGCCTCGTCGGGGTGGGCATGCATGAATTTGTGCCTCGTCGGGGTGGACATGCATGAAAGCATTTTCATTGGTACTCGGGGTTCAATATTTTTGTCTTGCTGTTGAAACGTCGACGTGCTCTTCTCCTGCTCTTTTTTTTTCCTACTCAACGGCCGTTGGTGCTTTCAAACTTGCCCAGCGTTATGACTAGGATGCCCTTCTTTACTGCTAGCCACCGCCGCTTGTGTACAATGCTAGAATTAGGCCGGGGTAATGGTACACGTCCACCGCGTCCCCAGTGCAAGGTTTGTGAATGCGCTGGTTCGTAAAAAATTCGGCACTTAGAGGGTTTGAACCACTGACCCCACTGTTGTTATTTCAACATGCCCTGAACGAAAAAGCTGCGTAAAGGATACGTTAAGCGTCCCCTGTTATTCTTGATTATATACATTACATTAGAGTGACGTACACACGCGGTTGGTGGTCCGTTTAACGGTGTGTTTCCGTACTTGCCAACTGAACTTGCAAACTGACTGACTGACTGCCTCCGTTACGACTAACAAGTGAACGACGAGTGAGCTACTATAGTTTTGTTCAGTTCATTGTGTCTATATGTACATAGCCGTTTATTCAAAACCGTTGCGTGGATACCTTGATTCTGGGTTCGCTGATACTTGTTTCCCATTTTAAATCTCCCGTCCATAATTGGATACATGTAATGTAGGAGGATACCCACTTGCCCGAAATCCGCGTAACGGGTGGTTAATACTGCTGTAAGCGGAATTACAGACAAATCTGCGTAACGGGCTAACATTTTTGTCCTCGTTTTTCATGTACTGGTTTTTGCACGCAGGACGCCATTCGCAACACCGCCTGACGGAGTCGGATGGACCGGACGTGCGTGAGGCTGCTGTTCACAGTCGTCAAGTTGGCAGACATTAATATCAACACGGTCACGAGAATTCGTCCAGAGAATAATTGATGCTTGTGACGTGCTCGACGGCTGCGATGACCGAGATGATGCGTGTAGTGCACAGCGTCCGAGACGTCGCGACACCCGTGGCTGTCCTGTTGATGCGAACGCACGCTGACGAGACGGAGCCCACTATATAGGTGGATTACAAGTTAGAACGGCCCGCGCGGTTGCACTGTTTAATCGCGAACGTGGATTTTGCGGAGCCGACGGCCGTTGGGGATTGGAAATCTGATGATATCGGGGCTGCGCACGACATCGAGGAACTGGGGATCGACGTAGGTCTACAGGCTCACTTGTCCGTCAACATGTATGGCCTCGCTTGACTGTCATCATCTTGACATGTACATAACTAGTTCATATACCATGCATTTGACACTGCCTGCACGTGGATTTTCCAGACATATATTGAGGGTAATTATAACTCGAAAGCACTACGTACGATTGAGACGTCCGGTCGTAGAGCAGATGCACTGGAGCTTTCTGATCTTCCAATTGATGGGTCTGTAATTATGTAAGATATTCAGATATCGCGATGACTCGAGCATCGATGCATGGAATGTAATAATGTATTTCATTCAATTATACATCCAATTTAACTCCGCAATTGAGGGGCGCACATGTCCTTCAGCCCGAGACAACATTTCCCAAGTAATTTTCGATTAGTGATTTAGTGTGGGCCTCTCCCGTGAAAGTTATGAGCTCCGACAGCCATGGCTACCTCGTGGCTCGTGGCTCGTTGTGTCATATACGACGCACTATACGATGAGCAAACGCCTCTCGACGCAACGCAGCCTGGCGGCTGCGCTCAGCCATGAAAATACGTCTGCAGCCCCGGCTGCAGCTTCGCCAACCGGCCCATAAGGCAGCGGCGCCACTAGCCAAGCTCTAGTGGTCGCCCAGCCCCCTGCTGAGCCCGCCTCGCCCGCAGCGTCGCCTGAACCCAAGCGCAGTCGCTCTGCCGAGCCGAGTTGGGTAGCGGCCGACTTTGTCGCCGAAGCCAGCCAGCCCGGCTTCCTTGACACGCTTACCACGGAACGCATCCTGGTCTGCGTGTTTCATGGAACGCACGCCTCGCTTCTTGCACTATGCAAGCAGCTCTTCCACCAAGGTCGCCTCTTTGACCCTCGCTGGATTCGTATCCCCTGTTTCGACACCATTCCCAGCCTCCACCGCCCCTACCTCCAGCAAGTCGCTCTCTTTTCCCTCGGACGCTCCATCGGGGAGCTTTGGCCCCCCAAGCCTCTCACCACCACCTTAACCGAATCCTCCATCCGCTCACTCCTTTAAGGAGGTCCTCGAGGAGCACGTGGACCCCATTGCTGCAGATGTGGCGGCCATCGGCGGCACGCTGACTGCCGAGCTTCCCCTCCTTTCCACCGCCACCTCCACCATCTCCACCGCCACCTCCACCCTCCTCGCCTCCTCCACCGCCACCACCTCCACCTCCGACGCCATCACCGCCCAGAGTCCGTGACATCGACCAGCGTCTTAAGGACAACGCCATCGCTATCGAGGTTCTGCAGAACACCGCAGGCCTCACCGCCCAGGCGGTGAAGGACATTGCCGCCAAGCCAGCCGGCCCGGCTGGCCTGGCCGGCGATGCTCCTCCCATCACCACCTGGGCGGACATGCAACATACCACCTCCACCACCTCCGCCGTCGCAGCCCAGCTCCAGCGGCAGACGCTTGACCTCCGCGAGGAGGCCGAGCTCTCCAAGCGCAGCCTCAACGCCATCCTCAAGAACTTCGACCTGGTGGAAGGTGAGAATTCCGAGAAGCTTGCACGTGCGTTTGAGAGCAAAATCCAAGGTTGCACGCATGGGCCTCCTTGGTGAGATTAAGCTGACCGCCCACCGCCTCCCCCGCGCGCGGGGTAAGGCAGGGGCGCCTCCGCTTCTTCTCATCTTTGACAGCCCAGCGGACAAGGTTTCGTTCCTCAGACGCCGCAAGCGGCTCGAGAACACTCCCTTCACCGTGGACGACGACTTGACCCTGGCGCAGCAACAACGGCGACGGGAGCTATGGCCGACCTACCTCCAGCTCCGGCAGACCAAGGCGGGCCAGCCGGTGTACTGGAAGGGGGCGGACATCTACGTCGGCCACAAGCCCTGGCACGCGACCCCCTCAACCACCCGCGGCCCCAGCGACTCCGGCAGCCCCAGCCTAGGGGAATACAGCAGCAGTAGTGTAGAATAGATAGACAGTGGCCTTGTACATGCCCGCCTACCACAGGCACTATACCAGCTGATGCCTAGCATTTTTAGTCATGTACAACATGTGTGCCTATGATGAGCCACCCTCCAGATGATACCTAGCTTTATTTAATTATGCCGTGCCCATGCAGGGGGTCACTCCCTGCTGAGAAGCCATGCCCTAGCTTTTGTATAGCTGTGCTGATCTTCCCCACCTATGACAGGCTCCCCTTAGCTGGGTGTTGCCTGAAACTCTGGGTGGTGCAGGTGCCCTAGTGCACCTAGAGCAAGTGTTGTTTACATTCCCACCCTTGCAGGAAGTAGCTTAGAATGTATGATACCTATGCCTAGGCCATATGCCCCTTCTCTGGGCTATGTGCTACATATACTCCCAACGGAGTTATGTTACAATTCAATTCAATTCAATTCAATGGCTGGCTGGCTTACGTGTAGAGCGACTAGATGACCTAGACGGTGGGGCCGTAAACAGCTCAGATCAGGGCTTGTGTTTCGAGCCTAACTGGCCGGGAGTGTCTAGCACTTGGTGAGCACCATTGCTGCGATCGCTCTCCCACCATTTACGAGGAAATACCCGGCAAATGGAAAACCACTGAAAAGGTCTAGCTAGTCAGTCATTACGTTAGCCATGCCATGATTCCAAACGTCCAAGAACTGCACACGGTGCAAAGGCAAAAATCCGGAGGACAACACTTTCAAATGTGCGGCGCGGGAACCAAAAGCCCGCATATGCCAGAAAACATCGTGTTGCTGCAGCGATGCGACGATTTGGACAACGAATCCAGTGCCAAGCTCGGAACGGCCGCAAAGGAGATCTGGCATCATAGGGTTCAGATGTGCGGAGATACTACGCGATCCAGCCGGTCCACGACCTGTTTGTAGAGCTTGTGCCAAGGGGCAGCACCAATCAGATGTGGGTGACGTTGCAAAAAACACTGGACTTGACGGAGCCTAATGTCTCGGTCATATAGTCTTTGACCAACAAATTACGGTGCAAGAGTTCAACAAGAGTCGTGATGAAATCGCCACGATAAGAACAAATTAAGACGGGAAAAACGATGCAACTGACTAAGAACAACACCATATTTTGCTGTGTGGCCTAAGAACAACCTCTATCTACAACATCTATCTACAACATCAAAAGCCCACGAGTCTAAGCTCGCTACCCTAGGGGACCTGTCTGGCGTGCTTCCCGTATGTTTGCACAACGCCGTGGAAGGGCTAGGGTAGTCTGGAAGGAAGGATCGACGCGGGAGCCGCGAAGCTATCTCTAGGAAGACCTGCATGGAGGGATCCCTCCATGCAGACAGAGGGTAACAAGAAAGGTTGATAGGGAAAACAAACACACATACATTAACTAATTACCTGACCAGTCCCACTTGGCCTTTTCCATCATCTCTTTCCAAATCACCGAGAGGCCTAGGCCCCCCATGTCTGCAGGATCTACGAGCTGCTCTGTACGTGAAGGTGCGGCCCTTGCGGCGTCTGACCTGATATGGTCCCAGCTTGATCAGTTTGAACACCGTATTTCCTCCATATCTCTAGCTCTAGCTCGGACTAGCTGCCATGCAGGGTAAGAAGAGACGGCAGACCCATGCACGAGCGGCCAGCCCATCGGTGGGCAAGGCGCCCCCCCCCCCCCCCCCCCCCCCGTGAGGAGGAAGGGGCGCCTTACTGAGTAGAGTACTCAGGCTTTTGTAGCTGTCGACTAGATTAGAGTTAGCTTAGACAGTTTTTCGCGGCTCAGTTCCCACCCACACCCATCAGCCCGTGGAGTACGTGCTACATGATCTCCCAACAGAGTCAGTTATAAATTTAATTTTAAAATCAACTTTCCTTTGGATCTCAATCCACATCAAGATTATGATTGTCGAGGCAAGCAACAAATAGTAAACTAAATGCTGCTGAGCGCCAGGACGACACATCAAGATACACATCAGGATTATAAAGTAGTACTCATATTCAAAAGTTGAAGGGTAGTTATATCAATGTCTCACCTCCACATCTTTGTCCCGTCATGGCATATGATAACCTAGATGCCAAGCATGATGCCATGCTGGAAAATGGCGAGGAGCACGCCTCAAAGAAGAAGCCCAGAAGAATAGCAAGCTATTACTTGTCCACCGTGAGGAGGGAGTTGCCACTCGCATTACACTGACCATAATGGAAGAGCATGGGTTGCAGCTGCTTTACTGGCCCCCACATAGATTCCCACTGCCATGGTACCCGAATCCGAGGGCCCTAACCAGGCCCTCGCATTGCACAAGGCAACAACCCGCCCAAAGAATAGGTTAGCAAGGCGACATGAGAGAAAACAAGTGTCACTCTCCGCGTGAGACGAACTTAGTCTTCAGTGACCCTGGCAAGCCTCGGCTAACAACAGGGCAAGGTAACCCGAAATACAATTTCCACTCTCAAGGGGTGCCCACTGATAGGCATCATGGTGAGGCCACGTGCAAGCTCCAGTGTCACCAATCATTACCATCCCAAGCCCGAAGCGTTGCGCAGTTGAAACAACAGGGCAGACGCTGGTTGGACCGACAACCAGGTTGGTTACAATTGTGGCCGCAACCAATGGCTGCAACCCTGACCGCAGCTGTCACGCAGGCTGCGAACAAGACTAGTGCACGTATCCCGCACGCATCCCAACAGGACCGGCTGCCGCCATCGTGCATACCTACAGTCTGTCATGAACAATCTCCACAGGCCAAGGCCAGCCTCATGCCACTGATGACAAAAAGAAGGGTCCCAGCAGCGTCCCTGTTTGCCGCATTGTGTCCGTGATCCAGCGGTGCCCAGCACCGACCATGACCACATGGCCAGCGGGCCAACTGCTATCACGCTGGTCTGCTAGCAAAGGGTCACCATGCCCTCCCTCTGCTTGCTTGCTGGCTTCTAAACCCGCAATTCGCTACCGGTTCGCTAGGCAACCCCAGTCCCCTATTCCACTGCTCAAGTGGCATGACCGTTACCACCCTCATGTCCTTGACATTCCTGCCTCGCTGCCCTGGAAGGAAGGCATCCGACTACAACGTCAAAGGGCGGCCGCCTTCGCCAAGCATCCATGGGAAAACCCCACCAGCAGCAAATGCCTTCCGGGGCAGCTCGGCTATACAGATGACTGCATGCCAGACCCTCCACCCCGCTGCCGCATGCCAGACTATCTGCCACATTGGATGCCAACGATTTCCGCCACACTAGCAGAGAGATCGCGATTCCGGCAACGCCCTCTCAGTTCCAGGAGGAGCGGAAGTAGAAGAGTAGGCTCACGATGAGCAGCACCACGATGACAGGGGACCACTTCTTGAAGAGCGCCTGGGGCCCCGCCGCAGGGTAGAGAGTGACCACCCCCCAAATTTAAGGGTACGCGCCCCCCCAAAAGAAGTGGTGAGCGCCCCAGAAGTAAGCGGGAGAGCATCGGTCCGCGCGGCGAAGCGACGACGAAATGAAGCAAGTGTTAAGGGAAGAGGCATGGTTAGGCGAACGCCAGGATTGTGAATGCCAAGAACATGAGAGCCAGGAAAATGAACACCCAAAAGGGAACTAGAGGTTTAGCAGGGACGGTCCATGAGCTCCTGACCAAGGCCCGGGCATCACACGAGACGCAGAAAGGTGCCGCGAGGTGGCGTGGACAAGAACACCCCATAAGACATACGTCACCCGCATCCCAGTTCAAGTGACAGGCAACAGGGGACCGGGGACGGGGGGACGGGGGGACGAGGGGACAGGGGACAGGGGGCAGGGGACAGGGGACAGGGGACAGGGGACAGGGGACAGGGGACAGGGGACAGGGGACAGGGGACAGGGGACAGGGGACAGGGGACAGGAGACAGGGGACAGGGGACAGGGGACAGGGGACAGGGGACAGGGGACAGGGGACAGGGGACAGGGGACAGGGGACAGGGGACAGGGGACAGGGGACAGGGGACAGGGACAGGGGACAGGGGACAGGGGACAGGGGACAGGGGACAGGGGACAGGGGACAGGGGACAGGGGACAGGGGACAGGGGACAGGGGACAGGGGACAGGGGACAGGGGACAGGGGACAGGGGACAGGGGACAGGGGACAGGGGACAGGGGACAGGGGACAGGGGACAGGGGACAGGGGACAGGGGACAGGGGACAGGGGACAGGGGACAGGGGACAGGGGACAGGGGACAGGGGACAGGGGACAGGGGACAGGGACAGGGGACAGGGGACAGGGGACAGGGGACAGGGGACAGGGGACAGGGGACAGGGGACAGGGGACAGGGGACAGGGGACAGGGGACAGGGGACAGGGGACAGGGGACAGGGGACAGGGGACAGGGGACAGGGGACAGGGGACAGGGGACAGGGGACAGGGGACAGGGGACAGGGGACAGGGGACAGGGAACAGGGAACAGGTGGCCATCTCATACACAGCTCACCCAACAAGGCACGCATACATCACACCCAGAGAGAAGGGAGGCCCCTTAACCCACCCAGGCAAGCGGGGAGACGTATCTTTCCTCCAATTTCCCCAAAGACAAAAGAGGC
This sequence comes from Mesostigma viride, assembly GCA_009746045.1. Taxonomy (NCBI): domain Eukaryota; kingdom Viridiplantae; phylum Streptophyta; class Mesostigmatophyceae; order Mesostigmatales; family Mesostigmataceae; genus Mesostigma; species Mesostigma viride. The sequence goes on along the minus strand of RPFO01001598.1, from coordinate 453,184 downwards.
GGCACTGGCAAGCAAGAATGACTGCTTTGGCAGATAGTCCCTTCCAGTGGTGGGATTTTAGACCATGGCAAGGGATTGGCTGCTACTAGGGGGCCATGGGCCAAACGTAGCCAGTGCCGTGATCATACTAAAATGGGAAAGTCCATTACATTGGGCCTGTATACAGTACATGCTGGATGGGACTGCATATTAATATTAAGTCACAACACCGGCCATGCCCTCACCCCCGCGGCAACATCAAGGAGATGACCAGCACAGGCCCACAAAGCTGCACACTTTTCTCGGCTGGCTGTCAACCTCTAGCCCCTCAACATCCTCATCCCCACCGAATGGGCTGTCTCTTGAGATTTGACAAGAGAAAACAAATAACACAATACAGAGAAGATTAAAAGATGGTCTAATAGGTTATAGTGTAGCATAATCTACACCGAGCATAGCGATATTGGGATGCAACCCCCCGCATCCAACATGACCCAACAAGTTGGAATGGCCTTACTGAGGTCAGGACTTATTGAAACCTTTTGGTGGCTGAGGCTGTGTGCAGCGCACGCAAATGATTACCCATGATCCAACGCGACCCAACGCGACCCAATGTGACCCAACGTGACCCAAGAAGTTACAATGCCCGTACCTGGCGGCTGAGGTCGCGTGCCTTGCCCGCGTACACCTTGGACTCGGACGAGAGCGTGTTGGACATGCGGGTCACCTCTGCCAGGGTGGAAGAAGTGTTCCCGAGAAGGGGTACAAGAAGGGGGTGGGGATCAGGGTAGGGAAGGGGGGGGGGGGGGGGGGGGGGGAGGGGGGAGGGGGGAAGAACCAGGGTGGTGGGAGAGGGGAGGCGACAAGGGGAGGGAAGGTCAGATATGAAGACATGGATGTAGAAGAAAGATTGATAGAGAAAGACGTGGATGCAGAAGAGGATGCAGAGGAACGATTGATAGAGGATACCTATTGGAACAGCTGCGAACCGTGGTCGCGGTCTCTCACAAATATCACATACTAGTAGTACTAGTAGGTAAGTAAGTGGGAGCATGGCAGATTTCCTCTCCATGCGACACCCATGTGCAAGCTGAGTTAGCTGACCTCCCCACGCAGGCTGCCCATGCCCCCAACAAGCTGCCACATCAGCTACGCCCAGTGCAACCCTTATTGTGTGCGCTAGGTATGCCACCATCGCCCCCACTCCCGTTCCGCTTGTTTACAGCAACTAATATGCAAAACTATTTATGGAGAGGTACCGTAACCCCCACCCCCACTCACGGTCCAGCTTGTCGCCCATGCCCAGCACGTCCTGGATGTTCTTGGTCACAATCTGCTGCACCTCCGCTAGGTCATCGCTCAGCTTGTTCAGGTTGCGCTGCGTCCGCGTGTCCAGGTATAGCTTCTTTGTCTTCTGGATGAACGTGTCTGAAAGGGCACAGCGGGGGGGTGGGGGGGGGGGCGGGGCGATGCGCCAGGTGGCAGATAAGGAAGGAGGTGGGTGGGTGTGGGTGGGAGATAGGTGGCAGACCGAGGGGAAAGAGGGGGACGTTACAAAGGGGGTTTGGGGAGGGGGGATGGTGACATGAGGACGGGGGTTAGGTTGGGGGGGGAATGGGCAAGGGGGGGTGCTACTATGGTGCATAAACAAGGAAGGCATGAGTCATGAGGCAGCGCGGTCAAACCACTTCACCTATCAGGCAGCATGTGTTGAAAAGTTTGCTGTTGCCTGTCCGAATGTTAAGCAGGCAGGCAGGCGGGCAGGCAGGCAGACGATGAACGGGCATGCATTTACGGTTATTTACGGTGCAAGGCAGACGATGGCAGGCGTCGCATCTCCCAATATGTGTAGGGTTTGAGCAAGCACCCCGTGGAAAACATGGCTGCCGCCGGGTCAGCCATGTCAGCCACCGCGCGACATGCAACATCGTGCCGTGGGGGGGGTAAGGGGCGCGCGCGCACGCGTGTATGTGTGTGTGTGTGTGTGTGTGTGTGTGTGTGTGTGTGTGTGAGAGAGAGAGAGAGAGAGAGAGAGAGAGAGAGAGAGAGAGAGAGAGAGAGAGAGAGAGAGAGAGAGGGAGAGAGAGGGAGAGAGAGGGAGAGAGAGAGAGAGAGAGAGAGAGAGAGAGAGAGAGGGAGAGAGAGGGAGAGAGAGAGAGAGAGAGAGAGAGAGAGAGAGAGAGAGAGAGAGAGAGAGAGAGAGAGAGAGAGAGAGAGACAGAGAGAGAGAGAGAGAGAGAGAGAGAGAGAGAGAGAGAGAGAGAGAGAGAGAGAGAGAGAGAGAGAGAGAGAGAGAGAGAGAGAGAGGCTAGAAATGTAAGAAAATGCTCTCGAACTTGGGTGCAGATCTCCAACCATTGGCATCCCAGCGTAGCCCATACCAACTCTGTGGTCCATCATGACGGCCGCAGTGGTGGCTATGGTACAAATAAAGTGCTGTTACAGATAAAGTGAATGGGTACACTCTCATATCCCGGTTTTAAGGCAGGGCTGCATCCAAAACAGTAGCAGTATCTAGAGAGAGAGAGAGAGAGAGAGAGAGAGAGAGAGAGAGAGAGAGAGAGAGAGAGAGAGAGAGAGAGAGAGAGAGAGAGAGAGAGAGAGAGAGAGAGAGAGAGGAGAGAGAGGGAGAGAGAGAGAGAGAGAGAGAGAGAGAGAGAGAGGGAGAGAGAGGGAGAGAGAGGGAGAGAGAGAGAGAGAGAGAGAGAGAGAGAGAGAGAGAGAGGGAGAGAGAGAGAGAGAGAGAGAGAGAGAGAGAGAGAGAGAGAGAGAGAGAGAGACAGAGAGAGAGAGAGAGAGAGAGAGAGAGAGAGAGAGAGAGAGAGAGAGAGAGAGAGAGAGAGAGAGAGAGAGAGAGGCTAGAAATGTAAGAAAATGCTCTCGAACTTGGGTGCAGATCTCCAACCATTGGCATCCCAGCGTAGCCCATACCAACTCTGTGGTCCATCATGACGGCCGCAGTGGTGGCTATGGTACAAATAAAGTGCTGTTACAGATAAAGTGAATGGGTACACTCTCATATCCCGGTTTTAAGGCAGGGCTGCATCCAAAACAGTAGCAGTATCTGATCCTCAAGAGCCATTACCAACCCCAGTATCTTAGATTACATACTATTCTAACGTGCAACTAAAAGACTAAAAACTGAATACTTCTTTTATAGGTATACGTGTGTGATCCAGGTAGGCCAACGCTGTACTTTGCACCTGATCTCGACATGTTATTATTTAAAAAAATCTTATTTTGATGCAGAATTTGAATTGTCCGTGCCCTGCCGTCATTATCTTCAACTTGGGCTCAAAAGAGGATGTCCTGGATACCCCCGTGCCCCCCACACGAGCGGCCCTATCTGATGCCCATTCAACACAAAGCCCATGCCATTCTGCCAGACAGCTTGAAGCCAGTCCCCATCGTTGAACCAACTCGCCCTGACCCCCACCCCCCACGCAAACACGAGCAATACGGACAGAGAAGGTGGTGCGTGACGCGCAGCAGTAGCCGTCTCTGCCACTTTGGCCCACACTTGCAAAGCCCAAGGGGAACCAGCACATCCAGTTAACAAACATCTTGTTGTGCGTTGACAAAATGGAAACAGCTGCACGCAACAGGTGGGAGAATAAAAAAACAATCAGCACCTGCCCGCATGCTACAGGGTGGAAGTCTTAAAAGAGCCCACAGATGCTATCCCACAGATTGAGCGATAATTGCTGAGAGATTAGTTGCGTGGTGGACGCGCCTTACGGGCGTCGGAGAGTGACACAATGCGTGCGGGCCAGGCTGAACTTACCGAACTTTATAAACGCATACGGCCTTGATACCGTCTCTATTTGGCTGAGGTTCTGCGTCTCGAACTCTTTCTGTAGCTCCCCCAGGTACTGATATGCAAGCCTCTTGGGATATGACCGGTCGCACAGCGTCAGGTAGCATACGCCATGCTCGATAATGTAACTGCAGTTGGTTGGAAATACGCAACGCTGTTAAGGGCAAACTGGACGGAAGGGAAAAGGCGAACTCCAGCGTGCCATCCACCACACCACACCAAACATATTTCAGCGTACCCCACCGCCGTGATGATCTGCCCAGGTGACAACGATGCAACGGGCATTGCTGGTGTGCACATCAGAAAAGGATACTGAAAAACGTAGGCACCAGACTCATACGACATGCGGGAGACAGGAGCAGCGCCTTGTGACATTTTTTTGAACAAAGTTTTCGCTTGCTGTTTATAATATTCGAGATCCCGGGAATCTTTATCATTTTCTAGACCCTCTGCCAAAGGAAGTCCGTCAGCTACCCTTGCAATAAGCGTGAGGCGCACCATCGTCGATCCTTGAATAGCTAATTTTCTCCCAAATTACATCAGGAGGCTTGTTTACCCCCGCGGGGAATGCTCGTGGTTTACCTTACAAAGTAGAGACCAGCCCCTAACTCGCCCCTTGGTTACGTGTTACAACAACCTCACTCGGCATCGCCATATGCCATGTGTTACCGAAACACTGGCATGGTCACTTTGAAACCAGCGCTCATGTATCGAGGTGAAGCCAGGGAAATCCCTGGTGCTGAGTCCAGCAGTAAAAATCTTTTCGAGTTTCAGGACTGATGTTAATGCTGCTTGCTGCGCCAGCCTGCGCCTGACCGCCTGTTGGTGTTGTTGTTGAGGGCTACGCCCCACATGGGCAGCAGAGATTCTTGGTGTTGTTGTTGCCAGGTTGTTGCTGTTGTTGTTGTTGTTGCCCTCGGCCGTTTCCAAAGAGATTCTGTCGACATAGGCCGAGGGCCGGATACAGTAGTATATTTACAGTTGTTGTTGTTGTTGTTGTTGTGTCCCACGCCGCATATGGCAGTAGAGATTCTGCAGTGGCCGAGGGCCAGATATACGTACATATGTACCCAGTACGTAGTAGTAATTGTGCAGGTCCTGTGTTGACTTGCGTGGCCTGGCAACCTTGCTCCACCTGTCCAGGAGAGCCAGGAAAGCAAGCAAGCCATCATCAAAGGGCCAATCCACCGACGGTAATTTGCCCGCACCTTACGGGCTCAGCAAAGAGCAGCTGGACGAGGAGCTGTGCGAGGCATTCATTTGCGCCTTTCAATGCCATCGACGCCCTTCAATGTCATCGACACCTCGGGGCAATGTATAGTGCATTCATATCTTGAGTTCTACAAATTTATTATCCTTTCCAGTGAGATGTGAATAGTTGATACGTACTGGTATTGATACTTAGTTGTCGGTGCCTAGCTCTTACAACATAATTCAAAATGCACATTCTACCAAAAACGAATACGCGCGTCTTGACCCCCCTGACTTTGACGGCAGTTATACATGGCCTACGATGAATATATGTGAGGTTGTGATATATCACGGCTTAGGGCAACTCATGGACATGCTTGGCCCCCAAGGACAGCCATTGGATATGGGTGGGTTGGATGGCATCTGGTTTGCAAAATTGTGAAGATCCAGCCGATTTATCGGCAGTATTTCTGCCCATTTATTGGTTAAATATACGGTCCCAGCGTCCTCCATTTAGGCGTTTTCGCAGGCATCAGGACAGCCATCTCGGCACATGTGTGGTTTACAAGAGGCCGGTGTTCAGCACGACCAAACCGGTCGGTCTACATCCGCGAGCGTGTGACAGGCCAACACAACATGCGCGACGCGCCAGCTACGGCTCGATCGCCGCCTCCGCCAGGCAGGCGATCTCGTTGGGCGTGTCGAATAGCTGGATGTCCAGCCAGTGGGGCCCCTCGTCGGTGGGCACGGTCATGGCGTCGTCATCCCATCCATCATAGAAAAGCTTCACTGCTCGGCAGTGCACTTTCGGTTTGCGCTCGTGGGGGTTGTACGAATTGTCTAGCAACGCCCTCACGTACGACAGCAGCACGGCCTGTCGCTGCTCGTCGCTGGCATCGGTCCCCCCGTGGACGAGTTCCCCCCCGGAGCTGCGGTACGAGTGGGGGTTGTAACGGATGACCAGCAGCGGCAGCCCCTCGCACGACTGTCCGAGGTTGAACAGCCGCACGAGCTCGCAGTACTGGTCGTACGAGCGGTGCTGGTGCTCGTCGACCTCGACGATGACGACGTGGGCGCCATCCGTGTAGATGACGAAATCCGGCCGGCTCGCCACGCACTCGCCGCCGTGGATCCGCCGGTCGTGCACCAGCGTCCACCGGGCGATGCGCACCTTCTGTAGGGCAGCGGCCACCTTCCACTCCTCGCGGTGTCGATGATTGTTGAACACGACGGGGTCGCAGTACACGCAGCGGTTGTGTAGGGGCCGTCGCTGGCCCGCGATCTTGCCCTCTGCTGGGGTGAGGACCACGGGCACCCCCGATCTCCACTCCCAGTGTAGACCACAGTCGTCGCACACGCCCGCCAGCCGCCAGTGGCCCGCCTCTGCGTGGGCGTCGCAGAAGCGCTCGCCATGATCCGGGTCCGCGTACGTGCCCACGGCCCGGCATGCCTCCGCCTTGCACCGTTGTCGCGGCTCAGGGACGGCGGTGTCTTCCTTGTGCCTCGCGCAGTGGACGGCGCGTTTACCCACGTCGCCCCATCCCGCATTCGCCTCACACCCTTCCGGGTGTTCGCACCTGGGAGTCACCACATCCACCATGTCCGGATCGGCGTGCGCCTTGCAGAACCTGCCTTTCTTGGCGCCGCGCGCCGCAAACAAGGGTCGCGCATCACACCCGGGCGGGTGTTGGCACCTGGGATGCACCACGTCCACCATGTCCGGCGCGGCGTGCTTCCTGCAGAACCTGCCTTGCTTGGCGCCGCGCTCCGCAAACAAGGGTTGCGCATCACACCCGGGCGGGTGTTGGCACCTGGGATGCACCACGTCCACCATGTCCGGCGCGGCGTGCTTCCTGCAGAACCTGCCTTTCTTGGCGCTGCGCTTCGCAAACAAGGGTTGCGCATCACACCCGGGCGGGTGTTGGCACCTGGGGTGCACCACGTCCACCATGTCCGGCGCGGCGTGCTCCCTGCAGAACCGGGGCTTCTTGGCGCCGCGCTCCGCAAACGAGGGTCGCGCATCACACCCGGGCGGGTGTTGGCACCTGGGGTGCACCACGTCCACCATGCCATTCTGTTTGTGCTTCTTGCAGAACCGGGGCTTCTTGGCGCCGCGCTCCGCAAACGAGGGTCGCGCATCACACCCGGGCGGGTGTTGGCACCTGGGATGCACCACGTCCACCATGCCATCCTCGGCGTGGTTCCTGCTCGGCTCGCCAATCCGGCGCGTCCCATTCTGCACACATGTGTTTTACGACATCACCGCGGGGCCCGCGAAAAGAGCGTGGGTAAGTGACGGCGGCGCGTCTCCCACCACCACGTGCCCCTGCCCACCACGCCCACGCGCCCAACAAGGCCACCCACCACGCCCACGCAGGCCACCCACCACCACACGCACGCGCGCCAGCAACCAACACACCAATGCATGCCATGTGAGACATCCGCGGATGCCACCCACGGCATCGACGCGCCGGCCACCCAGGCCCCCCGCGGACGCCACCCACCACACCACCCACGCATGCCATCCACCGGCACACCCGCGCATGCCATCCATCATGACACCCACGCATGACATCCACCGCCGCCACTGCCACCACCCACCGCGCCCACTCATGCCAGCAACCACATCCCCGCGTGCCAGTGACCCACATGTCCATGCATGCCATCAGCTACGGTCCCCCCCGCGGGCCATCAATCGCCATACCCACGCACACCACCGACCTCCAGGCCCACACATGCAACAAACCGCCGTGTCCACGCATGCCATCCACCACCACGCCCGTGCGTGACAGCAACCACGCCCACGTGTGCCAACAACCACGCACACGTATGGGACCAGCCACACACGCGTGCATGCCGTTGACCACCACGTCCACGCACGCCAGCAAGTACACCCACGCGTGCCATCAACCACGCGGCGCACGTGTGCCATCCACCGCGCCCACGCATGCCACCCCCAGACCACGCATGCCATCAACAATAGGCCCACGCACGCCCTCGACCACCACGCCCACGCAGACGTCACGGACGCCACCCTCCGCCACCACGCCCACCAACCACCGCGCCCACTCATCCTATCGGCGGCACCCGCGCGTGCCATCCACCCCGCCCAGGCATTCTAGCAACCCCCGGGCCCTCGCACGCCCACAGCCACGCCCGCGCTGGCCCTACCCCATGCCCCCCCGTGCCTGATCCACCACCACGCCCACGCGGGCCCTCAACCACGCCCTCGCATGCCATCCACCACCGCGTCCACGCCGGCCAGTATCCACGCCCGGGCATGCCACAGCACGTCGATGCCCGGGCGCATGCCAGCACCCACACCAGCGCGGGCCATCCACCACCCACGTGTGCACATGTCACGTACCGGCTTCGCCCGTTTGGGGGCCGGGCCGAAATCGTTCTCGGCAGCACGATGTGCTTCGCCGGGCCCGGTGCCTGCGGTCCACTCCGTAGGACTAGTCACGCGGTGTTTGCTGACTGAATGCGCAGCCTGTCCGTCACAAGGCCACATCAGAGGGGACATGTCACGCAAACGAGGGAAGTGTTTGGGAGGGTAGTGATCGGGGGACGTGTTTGTGAGGGTAGTGGTCTGACATCCCGCCCCGCCGTCCTTCCGTCAGGCACTCCGCTCTCTCTCTCCCTCTCTCTCTTCCTTGACTCCCTCCCTCCCTCCCTCCCTCCCTCTCTCTCTTCCTTGTCTCCCTCCCTCCCTCCATCCCTCCCTCCCTCCCTGCCTCCCTCCCTCCCTCCCTCCCCTCCCTCCCCTGCCTCCCCTCCCTCCCTCCCTCCCCTCCCTCCCTCCCTCCCTCCCTCCCCTCCCTCCCTCCCTCCCCTCCCTCCCCTCCCTCCCTCCCTCCCCTCCCTCCCCTCCCTCCCCTCCCTCCCCTCCCTCCCCTCCCTCCCTCCCTCACCTCCCTCCCTCCCTCCCTCCCTCCCTACCTACCTCCCTCCCTTCCCTCCCCTCCCTCCCCTCCCTCCCCTCCCTCCCTCCCCTCCCTCCCCTCCCTCCCTCCCTCCCTCCTCCCTCTCTCCTCCCTCCCTCCCTCCCTCCCTCCCTCCCTCCTCCCTCCCTCCCTCCCTCCCTCCTTCCCTCCTTCCCTCCCTCCCTCCCTCCCTCCCTCCCTCCCTCCCTCCCTCTCCCTCCCTCCTTCCCTCCTTCCCTCCTTCCCTCCTTCCCTCCTTCCCTCCTTCCCTCCTTCCCTCCTTCCCTCCTTCCCTCCCTCCCTCCCTCCCTCCCTCCCTCCCTCCCTCCCTCCCTCCCTCCCTCCCTCCCTCCCTCCCTCCCTCCCTCCTCCCTCCCTCCCTCCCTCCCTCCCTCCCTCCCTCCCTCCCTCCCTCCCTCCCTCCCTCCCTCCTCCCTCCCTCCTCCCTCCTCCCTCCCTCCCTACCTACCTACCTACCTCCTTCCCTCGCTCCCTCCCTCCCTCCCCTCCCTCCCTCCTCCCTCCCTCCCTCCCTCCTCCCTCCCTCCCTCCCTCCCTCCGTCCTTCCTTTCTCCCCTCCCTCTCTCCCTATCCCGCTGTGCGGCGGGTAGTCCTCGCTGGTGCATTATATGGCCGGCGGGCGAGCAAACGTGCAGGTTCGAAAAGAACGACGCGAAAACAACCAAAACAAACGTACGGACTGGCAACGTACCCGCTGTGCGGCCTCGCTGCGTCCACCCGACGCACGCGGGGTGTCGTTGCGCACCCCGCCTGGTGGCTGCGCCGGTTGGGCAGAAGAAGCCGCGGTACGACGCGGTGGGTGGGGCGGGTGGGACGGGGGTGCGCCAGAATGGGGGCTGCATTAGCGAGGGGAAAATGGTGTGTGCTGGGCCCACGCGCAGCCGAACCAGGACATGACGGGCAGCACACCCAACATTCCACACCCACCACCCATCATCCTGCAGTCCCACAAGCGTGCATTTGCTCGGAGCCCCACCTGCACGGGGTGGCCACCGGCCGAGCGCTCCGTCTCGGCCTTTTCCGCCTTGCGCGCCGACTCAAGTCGAGTTTTTATTCTGGCCTCCAGGTTCTTCACCTGCACCGTCGGCCATCACATGCAAAGAAGACAAACACGTGCGTCGAGCAAGCACTCGCCGGGCATCAGGGCGCGCGGGTCGCTGTGAGGTGGCAATCAGGCGTCAGGGCGGGAAGGGTGGTGCGCGTGTGTGTGCGTGTGTGTTGGGGGGGGGGGGGGGGGGGGGGGGGGGAGAGGGAAAGGCGAGTGTACTGCGACGCAGACAAGACAACGGGCAGGGACGAGATCCTTCCCATGCGAGCGTTCGGCGGCTGCAAGCGACCTACCGCGGACTTTTGCCGGTCATCTTCCGGATCGCCGTCCTCTTCCATCTGCGTCCGCAGCAATTCCCTTGTCCTCAGGAGTCCGGTCACCTTCTCGTCGGCGGGAAGTGCACTGGTGCCGGCCACGTACTCCACGTGCCACCAGTAGTCAGGCAAGGTTGCCTTGCGCTTGTGCACCTGCAGTGGATGGCACTCCGAAGCACCATACCGTGCAACAGGATCGCATGCAAGGGGGTCAGCCAAGAGTTAGGCCGGACGTGGGGCAAGGCTCACAACCCCGACTCACACCATTGCACAGAACCAACCGGGCACGCACCCCCGCAAGCACGAGTGACCATGCGCAGGTGTGCGACGAGAAAGCCGGCTATGGGGAACCCTGTCCGCGCTGGCTACGGGGTCCACCACCAGCAAA
>RPFO01001598.1:165000-437500 GCA_009746045.1 Mesostigma viride | reverse complement strand
TGAGACGAATGACCGGATGGTAAGTTGAAAGCACGGCCGAGTCAGTGGCCGAGGCAATGCTGTAGACAATGGACGTACCGCGTGCATCCTTGGCGTTTCCAGCCGGACGCCGAGACACGATGTCCCGCGGTCAACACCTGGAAAGGTGCCGTCGTCCCCGCCGGCGGCACCAGCAGGGGCGTGCTCCGTGCCATGGACCACTCTCGTCGGACGAGCGACATCAGTGTCGCCTGCGGGGAAGGGGTGCGAGGGGCGGAGGTGGATCGTCAGTGCCCGCGGGCGGGCGTGCGAGGCGGGAAAAAAAAAACAGAGGCGGGAGCGACGAATCGAAGCTAGACGGCCAACGGAGCGAGTCTATTGCACGCGAGCACCTCACCGAAAAAGGCGACAATGCCAGCGAACAGGAGGACAATGAGTATCAACATGCACCGTCGCCGGTGCGCGCGATGCATCTTCAATGCTCGCCTCCATCGACGGGCGGAGGACGTCATGGTCGACGCACCTAGAGGGTTACTAAATGGCAGAAGACCGACTGCTACTTGTACACGAGTTCTACCCCGTAATTCGGTCTGTAACAGGGAATGGCCAAACGCGCTCGCACGGTGTCGGTTCAGGTACCCTTGCTCTGAGCCCGATCGGGGCGTCGAATGGCGGCAGCAGCCGGAAAACGGCCGGGCACACGCTCCACGGGGCTACGCCGCATATAGAGGTGGCGGACAACACGAACCGAACGGCTTAAAGACGGTGGATATGGGGTCAGGTCAGCTAGCAAGGTTCGACAGCGATTGGAATCCGATGCGGCAAATGCAATGTCATTCGATTTTTGGAGCGATCAGCTCGACAGCGAATACGGCTTCCTTCGGCGATTTTCGACAGGGTGGCCTTTCGGCGATGGCGTTCCGAGTTTTATTTTGGTCGGACTTTTGATCAGGATAAAGGTGGCCAGTGTCCGCTCACGATGCGCTGGCGTGCCTGCTCTTGGATGGCTGGTGTCGCGCGACCGCCGCGTGTCACTCGATGCCTTTTTGTATGTGACCATTGTGATGTGTCGGGCGTGTACAGTAGCACAAACTCCGCCCTGGGCTAGAGATTCCAAACGACCTTAGCCGAACCTGTCCGGCCGGCCACAGCCTGTGATCCCCTGGATTATACAGTGCGACACGATTCCACGCACATCCAACTATGTTAACTCCAACTATATTTATTGTGCCGGACGGCTTGTTGACAGAATCCCGAAATGCACATGGCGGTTGCCCATTGATCAACCTACGAAGATCGTCGTAGGTTGGTCAATGGGCAACCGCCACGTGCAGGGGAATAACTTTGGCCGGACCTGTCCGGCCGGCCACAGCCTGTGAGCCCCTGCATTTTTTTTTCCAGGTAAATAGGTGTACGTTTATTCCAAATGTGAGCCCCTGCATTATACAGTGCGACACGATTCCACGCACATCCAACTATGTTAACTCCAACTATATTTCTTGTGCCGGACGGTTTGTTGACAGAATCCTGACCTGCACGTGGCGGCTGCCCATTGATCAACCTACGACGATCGTCGTAGGTTGATCAATGGGCAGCCGCCACGTGCACCCCACCTAGTCGAACCCGACCACGACGTAAAGTGCCTCCGGCCTGCGAGGCGTGGGCGCCTTAACCCGTGCGCGGACGTGCACGTGGCCGCCTGTCCTGCGCCAACCCACGATTACATGCAACCTCGTTCCATCCTTGATCCTCGGTCATGAGCAACGCTGTGCAACCCTACATGGCCAGAGCCTCGTATGGCTGCCCTGCATGCTTGTTGCAGGCAGCATACGGGAATCTCTGGCTATCCTGTGCTGTCCTGTACACATGCTTCCATGCCGCGTGCCTGGAACGACTCGACTCGCGGCCTCGTGCTGTACACAATTATGTCATGACACGTAGGCGTTTCATGTGCAGGCGGTGCGTAGGCGTTGACCATGCATAGGCGACTTATGCCAACGTTCCGGGCAGGGCTACGCCAGGAAAGGACGACACTTTGTCGAGGTAACCGGAAAGGAGAAGGGGGCCGCGGTCGTGGGAACATAACTACGACACTGGGTAGGATTTCGGGTCGCCATGGGTGCGGGGAAACGTCAGACACGAGGTGATCTACGTGGTGAACCGCCGGCAAATGTGGGATTACGAAACAAGATATGACGTCGTTTAGGCCTCCCTCGTGAGAGCCGCCCGGAATAGCCCCTGCCACAGTGTTGGATGCGACAGAACCAGCATGCAATGTGTACCGTCTGACGACTGATGTACGGCTGGCCAGAGGTACCATGTCGTTCCTGGGGGAGGGGGGTGGGGGGGGGGGGGTTGGGTTCACGAGCCGATAAACCCAAGCATGAAGCGAGCAAAACTGAATGGGTTGGGGTTGGGAAGAGGGGAGGGGGGGGGGGTGGGGCGGGGGGGGGGGGGGTTAAAGTTGACAGCATCGCGGGTTAAATTTGACGGCATTCTGTAAACACTGGGTCCCATTGGGCTATCCACCTATTCCCTCCCACTGAAACGAGTAAGTTGCATCAGGTTTGCTGCCCTAGGCAGCCTCGGTGAATGCTCTGGTTCTCCTTCCGTAACATTCACGGGATGTCAGGTGGGTGGGTGGGCGGCGGAGGGGCGGGGGCTGGTGGAGGGGGGGGGGGGGGGAGAGGGGGAGGGGCACGAAGGCCCGGGCATGTACCCCACCCCACCCCACCACCACCACCAGTCACAGGAATGGAGAACAAACGAAGAAAACATAACGAGGGTTGAGGTGAGGGGGCTTGCTCGGGGATCCACCTTGTGCGCACTAGTTGCGGGTGCCCATGTCACTGTGCTCCCATAGGGGGGGGGGGGGGGGGGGGGGGTTGGTTGTAGTGCCTCGACTTCCTGGGATGCCCCTGACCGCGACCCTTTGTCTGATGCCCGCCCACCGCGTCACGCCTTGCCCACCCGTTTCCAGGTCACAAGGCTCCAAGGAGCGGACGTCTCTGCGAGCCCCGAGGGTGCCGTCACGACCCAATGCCGCGCAACCAAGCGACAACCGATGCGCGCGCTCTGTACAAACGGGATGGGAGCGAGGGCGAGGCCTTGTAGGGGCCGTGCGAGGCGAGGCAAGCATTGACGGGGGCATACCCCCCCCGGGCTCTGCGCTTCACACGGTCGTGAAGCAAGGGTCACGCGCACCGGCACGGCTTTCTACCCCCCCCTAACCACAGACCCGACACGGTGGTTCTGGGATTCGAGGGAGGCGGCCGGCAATTGCTCGTTGACGTTTCTGTGGCCCGCCGCTTGGCTCTTGGCCACGTGGTTGGTGCACCCCATGCGGCGGGCTATACCGCGGATCGGGCTGAGCGGGCCAATCAACAGTCGTATGGGGGCGTGGCGCACCACCGTACAGTGCCTTTTGTATACGAGGAGTTCGGGGCCGCAGGGACCCCGACCGCCAACTACTTCTTTCATGAGTGCTGCCGGCTCCGGCCGGACAACCTGGACATGGAGGGCCAACGGGCCACTTGGTCGTCGCAGACCTGGACATCCTATTGGCGGCCACGCCCTGTCGGTCGCGATTACCCGGGCTACTCGGACGTGGCACGCCACAAAGGCGAAGACCCGGGCTATGGCTGACGTGTTTCTCCGCCGCACACGGGCCGACGTCGCGGCGCAGCTCACGTATGAGGAGGGTTTCGTCGTGCCGCGACGTGGATCGGGTGTCCTGATGCCGGCTGTATAGCTGTTTTGTCGTGTTGTCGCTTGCTAGCGTCACCTGTGTTTATATCTACGTGGGTTACTATACCCTGCAGTTAGTAATTATACTCGCTCGCTCGTGACAGCCGCGGAGATGCGTATACCTATGCCCCTGTCCACCTATGATTTCACCACTCTACATACCACACTAGATTTTTACGATTTGAAGGCCCATTCAGATAGCCTCCTGACACGTCTTTATGCACGTATGCCTGAAGGGCGCAACCACCTGCACGTGCGTGTTTCTCAGACCAAGCCCACGGCAACGTGGCTCTCAGGGATCGCGGCAGGTGCTATCGTGCGGGATGGTTATAATTATATGATCACGAAGGTTGACCTTGTTCCTTGGATCTCTTATCCTGTTGATAACACATTCATTTGCCTTGCGGGCAACGTATACCACCAAGGTATCGGCATCCCTATGGACACCAACTGTGCCGGGCTCCTTGCAGACCTCTAGATATACGCTCGTGCGCTTGCCTTCACGGAGAATCTCATTGCCTCAAACGACGATGTTCTCATCCGGCGTTTTATCCACACGTGCCGATACATTGACGATGTCATCGCTTTCGGCAACCCTGGTTTCACAACCCGTTTATTTGTATATCACCGCTGGTCTGCCTGGCATCTACCCAGATAGCCCTCACATTAAAGCTCGTGTCAGAGGATACTCATTGCAATTACCTCGATCTTGGCATTACCCACGGCGAGAAGGGCTGTCTATGATAAGCCCCGAATACCGGCAAATTCCTTTTCTTCGTTACCCCGATATTCACGGCCTCCTTTCCCACGCAGCATAACACGGGGTTGTGCTTAGTCAGTCGCATCGTTTTCCCCATGTTTGTTCTTACCGTGTCCATTTCATCGCGACTCTTATGGACCGCTTGCGTCGTTTGTTGGTCAAAGACTATGGCCGAGACGCTATGCTCCGTCAAGTCCGGTGTTTTTTGCAACGTCACCCACGTCTGCTCGGTGATGCCCATTGGCACACGCTCTACAAACCGGCTGGATCGCGCAGTATCTCCGCACATCCGAACCCTGTGGTGCCAGATCTCCTTTGCGGCCGTTCCGAGGCTTGGCACTGGATTCGTTGTTCACGTCGGCTCGTCGCTGCAGCAACACGATCTTTTCTGGCATGCGCGGGCTTTTGGTTCCCGCCGCACATTTTGAAAGTGCTGTCCTGCGGCTTTTTACCTTTGCACCGTGTGCAGTTCTTGGACGTTTTGAATCATGGCATGGCTAACGTGATGACTGACTAGCTAGACCTTTTCAGCGGTTTTCCATCTGCGGGTATTTCCTCGTAAATGGTGCCAGGAGAGCGATCGCAGCAATGGTGCTCGATCACCACTAGACACTCCCGGCCAGATAGACTCGAGACACGCGCCCTGATCAGGCAAGCTGTTTCCGGCCCCGCCGTGTAGGTCACCTAGTCGCCCCACACGTAAGACAGCCATAATTTCAACGCACAAGGATACACGTTTCCATTGATCACCATTCATATTCATCATCATGAACGACTCGAGCACGGGGACAATATAACCGCATGCACGAGCTACCATGGTCCGGATTCTCCCGATTCCTGGCCTGCGCTGGTTGTCTCCCCGATATGCGCTCGTTAATCGACTAGTTTATTGATTAATTAGACTCGTGCTCCCGTTGGGAAGTCGCGGAGCATCAACCCCGGTGGACGGATGGATGGGTGCAGACGGTCCCACCTCGGGTAATTGCGTATTTTGTTATATGGGCATCAATTATTGACCTGGCATGTCCCCAGTAGTTATCATGAAGCAATTGCATGATACGTATTCTACAAATTATATTACTTACGGCAGAGTGAAATAAATCATACCATAGCAAACGCCCCACTATAAACCTATATACAACTAGTATGTATGCTATTGAGAGCAGACAAACCCTCCATTGCCAGACCAGACATATTATCCATGCTAGATATTATCCGCACTGTCCATTGTTGTCTCCTTGGCATTATCCGTGTGCTTGGTGTTGCCCCCGGCGGCTTGGCCAGCCAGGGCGGCATAGTCTGACCTGGCCACAATGTGAGAGGGAGGGAGGGAGGGAGGGAGGGGGGGGGAGGGAGGGGGGGGGGGGGGGGGGAGGGGGGGACACGCAACGAGTACCGAATGCACAACGCAAGCGCAGGGCATGGCACCTGTTCCGAGCACACTCGCCCCAGCGGGCCCGCCGGGTTACGGCCCGGTGTGGTGACATATTGGCGACAAGCGCTACCCAGGGTCTCATCCCAGTTATGCAACATACGACCCAACAGAGGCCGGCATCGAGGCCTGCACGCCGCACGGATGCCACGCGTCCACGGTGCCCCGCCGATACCCAGGGTGTCCGAGCAACCGACACGCGACAGCTGCTGGCGCGCCCGGACGGTGGCACCCCATGCGCCTCCGTTTAAGTTGAGGTGGCGCGGACGCTCCCTAGGCTGCGGCGTCCGGAACACACCGGACCACCTTGTAACCCACGCCGCGGGCGTCCCCGGCCACCACGGGCAGGAGCGTGGCCAGGGTCCCAACGGGGCGCACCCGGCTTCTGCCCCCCTGCTCCCCGTAATCTGCCAGCAGCCCGTCCACCTCTACCCACTCCCCGTCCCACACGGCTGGGTCGGCCGGCTGGAGCACCGTGAAGTGGTCTCGCCTCCTCGTGCGCCTGTAGAGCACGCACAGACGGAGGGTGAGCGTGTGCACCGTGGTCTGTCCGTCCAACCCCTGCCCGCGCAGCTTGGCCCGCACATCCAACTCCGCCGGCACACCCGGTCCATCGTACTCGCGGATGTCGGCGCACAGCACCCAGGCGGGCTTCCCGTCGAACACGTGCTCCATGTAGCAGTTTGCATAGGTGCCGTTGGCCAGGTGGCCGCCGTGCCGACCAATTCGCCGCGAGCACACGTACCGTATGCGGTCTCCGACGTCGCGCGGAGCGCCGTCGGAGACTCCCATAGCAAAGGGGGCGCCCACCCGCCGAGAGCTGCCCAGCGACCAACACCGTAAACTCCCGCGGACGTGGCACCCCTGCACGTGGCGCATGAGCAACCTGAGGGCGTCCTCCGGGCTCTCCTTGCCTTCGCCTCCCTCGGGGTCGAGACGGCCTTGGGCTTGCAAGGCAGCGCGGAGCTCGTCCCTCGTCTCGTCGCGAGCCTTAATCGTCATCCGTGGGTCCGCAAGCGCGCATATGCACTGCAGAAGACGCAGGCCGACCCGGCAGCCGGCGCCGTGCTTGCGCCCCCCATACTCCGTGGCGTGCAGCCACTGCAGGCCCGGTGCGCCGTCGAGCTGGCAAGAGCTCAGCAGGGCGACTACTACGCCGACTGCCACGTTAACCCAGGTGTCGATGCTCTTATGTCTGGTCAAGGGCTCGGTGATGGGTCCCAGTGGTCGGCCACCCCGATCAGCCAGGATCGCGTCGAAACGGGGGCAATCGTCGCACCCCACAAAGGAGACGTCGGAATCCGTGCTGGACTGCACGGACACGGGGGTGAACGGCGCGGTTCCGGCTTGCTCGTGCGGGGAAGCCCCCCCCCCCTCGCCGGCCGCCCCCTCCCCGCGACCGCGCCCCCCCGTGCCGTGCGGGCTATCTGGGTAGCCGGGCGACCGCGGACTGGCCAGGGGCCCGTCGCTGATTGAGTGGTCACAGCCAGGCCCGTAACTGCCGCCATCGCCGTCACCTGCGGCGGCCGCCATATCCCCTTCCGACTGTGCCATGTCTGCGACCCGCACCGCATCGCCGCGCCCGCCCACCACACCCGCCCGCCGCGTGCCGTCCGCTGAACCCTCTCCGCGCCCGTCCCCGCCCTCGCACGCCGTCTCCACATCCGCTGCCGGCGCGGTCGCCGCCCGCCCCGCGACGCCGGCCGCGCCCTCGCCGTCTCCGTCTGCGGGGACCCCCGTGGGCATCCCCTCGCCGCCGGCTGGCGCGGTCGCCACCCTCCCCGCGACGCTGTCCGCGCCCTCCCCGTGCACGTCGCCTCGGTCGCCCTCCAAACCCCCCTCAACACGCGAGTCGCCGCTCGCGTCCCCCGACGAGCCCACACGGGGGGTGGACGGGGCAGGCAGAGCCAGGAGGGCACCCTGTACATGGCGAGTTCGGAACGACGCAGGGACGGCAGTGTCAGTCAGGGGATCCTATGAACGCAAGTCGCACGGGGAAGGGCAGCAGCATGTACACATCCGGGTCATCCGTCACACGCTGACTACAAGGCTACTCACCGCGGTGCCCCTCGCCGCGCGGTGGCCGCGGAGGCCGCGCGACGCCTCCCGCAGCGCTTGTTCCGCCAGGGACAGGGCCTTTGCCTGCACGAGTTCGATGGAGGCAGGGCTGTCCTCTCTGAACCACCCCTCCACGTGCGCTACTCCCTCGTCGGCGGCCGCCAGCCATGGGACGGAGGCACACGCCGCCTCCAGCATGCCGACTGCCTTCGCGACAATCGATGGCGGTGGCGGCACGACGTGTCCCGTACGTCGGCCTGCCCACCCTGCGCGGGCTGCCCCGCGCACACCTCCGCGGCTTGAGCATGCACGCCTCACCCGGTAAACGCTGTTCCGCCGGTTGACCTCTTCGCGCCAGTTCCACCTCTGCGGTCGCACACTTCTGGTCCCAGTAGGTGCGTAGCCTATTCAGGCGCCCCAACTGCGCGGCACATGCGGGTGTCCACGTTTGACGAAACACGCGTCAGCGAGGGGGGGGGGCACGAGCGATAGCAAGCATACCGTGGCAAGGTCGGTGAAGTCTAGCTTACTATTGTGCTCGTAACCCGGGTGCTGGGTGTTGGGGGGGCATTGCATGCACCCGTCCCCGTCCATCAACAGCGCCATCAACGACGACTCACCGCTCGGGTGCCCTGCAGCCTCCTCTTCCGAGACCGCCCCCCGCCCTCCTCCCCGTCGACCATGTACATGCTGGTCCACGACGCCGGGTTCGCCTGTCTCCACTTGCCGAGCTCCTGTTGCATGTGTTCGATACACGCCAGCTTCTTCCAGGGGTCGCTGTGCACTGGGAAGAAGTATTTGGCCGCGTTGGAGAAGTCCAACGGTTTTTCGAACAGCGGTACCTGCGTTACCATCCCCGAGCATAGGCAGCGGCGAGACGAGATACAAGCGCGTCAGCAACAGGCGCGTGGTTTCGCACCCGCTTCCCCAACGGTATGCCGCGCGGCCCCCAACTTCCCTCCCATCACTCCCGCTAGCGACAACAACGTCCCCGACTCGACACACTTGCCCTGTCTCTGAAGTAGTCCTCCGCGAACGTCGCAGCGGCGGCGCTTCCCCTCCCAACGCGCCCGCGCGTCGACGGCGTCCGACATTTTGTACCTATTGAAGCACAACGCAGTATCCGACCACACGTTTGTTGCCCGCGACGAATCACCTGCTACACGGTACCAGCATAGCGCCACAATTGCACATAGTGCACAGACTGCTGGCCTCTGCTGCCTGCCCGTTTGTTGGAAGATTGTCTACGCGATTAAGTTCAGTAATCCGCCGAAGTCTCTCGATTATCCGATCATGCGCGCTGGCAATCCATCGCCTCCAGCGGAACCGCCCACAAGCCACGACCTACTTTGCCACCCCCCCCCCGCGCAATGTACTCGTAGCACAACACATGCGCTGCGTCTACCCTGCCCGCCGCCGGCCAGTTCTAATGTCCTCTGCTGTCCTGTGCAAGTCGTTCCGAGCCAAGCAGGACGCGCTGCACGGTACGGCAGAATCCACAATCGACCCCGCCGGGTGTACGGAATCTGTAATGCCTGCAGGGGTTGTACAACCCGGCCTTGTCGACGACCGTGAACAACGGGCGTTGAACAATCTTTGTCGGCGTGCAAATGTCAGCCGTGTCGCCCGGGCCGCTGTGGGCGACGTCGGCTCTTCCTGCAGGTGGAGCCAAGCAGGACGCGCTGCACGGTACGGCAGAATCCACAATCGACCCCGCCGGGTGTACGGAATCTGTAATGCCTGCAGGGGTTGTACAACCCGGCCTTGTCGACGACCGTGAACAACGGCGTTGAACAATCTTTGTCGGTGTGCAAATGTCAGCCGTGTCGCCCGGGCCGCTGTGGGCGACGTCGGCTCTTCCTGTACAGGTGGAGCCAAGCAGGACGCGCTGCACGGTACGGCAGAATCCACAATCGACCCCGCCGGGTGTACGGAATCTGTAATGCCTGCAGGGGTTGTACAACCCGGCCTTGTCGACGACCGTGAACAACGGGCGTTGAACAATCTTTGTCGGCGTGCAAATGTCAGCCGTGTCGCCCGGGCCGCTGTGGGCGACGTCGGCTCTTCCTGTACAGGTGGAGCCAAGCAGGACGCGCTGCACGGTACGGCAGAATCCACAATCGACCCCGCCGGGTGTACGGAATCTGTAATGCCTGCAGGGGTTGTACAACCCGGCCTTGTCGACGACCGTGAACAACGGGCGTTGAACAATTTTCTTTACGGTCCGAGTCAACCGCGTCTACACTGGGCAACGATGCAAGTAATTGACAAAACCGAGTCCGTCGTAACGAGTAGACGAGCGAGTGCCATGAAAGCATCATGCGATCGGGTTTGTGGTAAACATGCGCTGCATTGGCGTGTTTGAACGTAACTCACGTGTGTTTGGTATTTCTTCGAGGCGTTACCGGAGAGGGAAGTTTGCCCGATGGTTGTGGCACACGCCAGTAGCAAAATGCTCGTCCAAATGCTTCAGTGAGTAACGACACCCACCATAGCTGCCTGCTTTTCGGTTCAAACCTGTTCGTCGACAGAGGAGTAACGAACTGCTTGCCACAGTGCCCCAAGCCCTGTGGTGGCGAGTGGGTGCTCGAGGAAAAGGCAGTCCAGCACAATCCCTGTCCAGCTAAACGAGGCCATAGATTACGGCGGAGATTTTGGTGGTGGCAGACCTGGCAGCCTGACCGAATTCCATATTATTCACCCCTGTTTCACCTCATAAAAACTCACCACACATCGTGATTGCCAGAGAGGAAGCCATGACTGCGGATGACCCGAGTTGCAGTTTCAGCGAGCAGTGCGTTTTCCTAAGAGCTTCGTGCTTGATACGTTTGGATTGCTATTGCAAAAACCCTCGTGCCGAGACGGGTTTATGAGGACAATACAAGTATGGCGCGTTGCCGAGTTTGGGGGGCTCCTAATCAGTCCCTGATTCACGGCAGTGTTTGAACATGTTGGCCTCGTGCGGTTGCGCCCCTGACAGCACGCCATCAGCTCAGATAGCACGCCTTCAGCGAGGCGACTCGTGCGCATCCCCGTCGTCGAGGGCGGGAGACAGTGGAACGCAAGTCACCAACTATGAGCCAGGCATCATACCACGACGATGGAAATCTGCCAAGTGAATTGACGGCCGTTTCCGGCATTTTGCCAGTTCTAGCATACTATTCCCCTTTCTATAGTCCCTTTTAAATCACTGTTTATTTAACCCCCTGCCATCATCTCTAGTTATTACCCCTTGTTAGCCCCCCCCCCCCCCCCCCACACACCATTACCCCTTGTCAACACCCCCATGTAACCACCCCTAGGCGTCCCCCCCTTGCTATCAACCCCTCGTTGTCGCCCCTTGTATTTTCTATCTAGCCCCGACCGCGCACTATTTGCCAGACACGACGTGTTTCGTGTACTCTAGGCAGGCACCCGTGGCCTGCTCATGGCAAGGCGAGCCCCACCACAGGCACGGGGTTGGGTTTTAAACTCACGGGACTTACCGTCGTTCCGTGGCCCCATCAAAAGGTCCCAGACATTTCCCACAATACTCAGCCTGTGTGCTGAATGCCATGAGTCTGTTCTAAGTTTGTGTCCATCTCTCGGTGTGTGTGCCTTTGTGCGTGTGCGTGCGTGTGTGTGTGTGCCTACGTGCATGTGTGCGTGTGCGTGTGCGTGTGCGTGTGCGTGTGCGTGTGCGTGTGCGTGTGCGTGTGCGTGTGCGTGTGCGTGTGCGTGTGCGTGTGCGTGTGCGTGTGCGTGTGCGTTCGAGTGTGTGCGCGCTCCCGTGTTGTGTTTGCGGGGTAGGGGGGGGGGGGGGGGGGGGGGGGGGGGGGGGGGGGGGGGGGGGGGTGAGCACGTCGGTTTCTGTATTTTCTGTCTTTTCTGTCCCTTCCCTTGGTGCAGATGCATTTTCACCCGTGCCATTATGTCTTTCCTCCCCGCTCCTTCCGTCCACTGGTGACATTATGGATGCCCCCTCCGCTCCACGATGTATCGGATGCCCCCTCCACTGCACGGATGCCCTCACCTGCCATGTTCTCGCCTCGGGCACTTAACCCCCCCCTGGTGACACGCCGCCAAGGACATTCCTAGATGCTCGATGTGTGTACTGGATAATGTGCCCAGCCAATGTTCTGGTTGCCTGACATTCGGTTGTCCATGTCCCACCTGCCGAACACCCAGTACTACGGCCCATTTCCCCTAATGACGTTACTCGCCTGCCACCTGCGCTGCACGCTGCCCCCCCCTGATCGCCCCCGTCCACCCCCTTCCACCCCCGCCTGCCACCTTCCCACCTGCCCTCGTCCCCGACTGCCCCCCCGTGGCCCCCCTTCCACGCACGCACGCACTCACAAACATACATACATGCGCGCGCGTACACACACACACACGCTCCCAGTTTGCACGCTTCAACCTCCGCATCGATGGCCGCATGGGCGTCCGCCGCCAGATGGACGCCGTCGCTTCCATCCTGCGCGCGGCCGACGTGCCCCTATTCAACCACATCACGTCCATCCACGCCGACGACTGCCTGTTCGCCTTCCGCGTGCTCCTCGTGTCCTTCCGACGCGAGCTGACGCTAGCGGAATCGCTCGTCCTCTGGGAGGTGGTCTGGGCGGTGGACTTCGAGCACCTGGGCGGTCGATCGGCCCCGCGTGCATTCGAGAACGGGTTCAGCGCGGCCATGTGATGTGACCGTGCGAGCACCGTCGACAGTCCGCCTGCCCAGACCAGCTCCTTCAACATCATCTGGACAGGTGCTCCTCACAGGCGCACGTGTACATGACTAAAAAATGCTAGGCATCAGCTGGTATAGTGCCCGCAGTATGCGGGCATGTACAAGGCCACTGTAAAACTATTCTGCACTACTCGTGCTGTCTCCCCCCTAGGCAGGGGCGTCGGAAGTCGCTGGGGCCGCGGTGGTCGAGGGGGTCGCGTGCCAGGGCTTGTGGCCGACGTGGATGGCCGCCCCCTTCAAGTACACCGCCAGGCCCGCCTTGGTCTGCCGGATGTGGCTGAGTATGCGGATGGGTATTTTCGGATTTGGGTTCTGGTCCGGCTATGAACGGAGGGCGGGCCGGCCTGTAAGTTAGTAAGTACTTGCGTGTCATGCGCAAAGGCATGCCACGGAGTACTATGCTAATCTCATTAGTAAAATTATTACACAATTGTTTAAACAAATTATCGTCTGCCTCACCCCCCAACCCTCAAGCACTGGATGGGGATGCAATCCTCCTCCGAGCTGTCCTATAATGTAACAGCAGACGAGGCGGTGTATAGTGTAGCGGCTATCCTCAGGACCAGTAACCTCCACCGGTCTGCGGACTTCCTCACTGGCCAGCAACGGGCCGCGGGGCCCGTGGGGTGACAACAGGAGCATGCCCGTCGGGAAAGCGCTTGTCGCAGATGGCAGCCCATTTCTCCTTGTCAATAATGCGGGCGCGGAGTACGGATATTCCCATAAGCCCTTGCATTTTTCAAGCAATTGCGTCGTATAGGACCGGGTCGCGCCGCGCCGGTGCCCGTCACGCGCAAGTTTGCCAGTGGGTTGCGATGGGGCAAGTGGACCCTGCCATAGTATGAGGTGTCTACCTGGTTGGCCCGTCTTAAGCCCCCCCGGCAGGGCGCCCACCGGTATTGACCTGGTCTGTGCGGGCAAGATGGCCGAGGGCCGGCCAGTGTATAACCGCACATACGAGAGCTACCAACAACCCACGCGAGCCTGGCTAGTATGATGGGGTGGGCCAGCGGTACCGCTTGAAATGGGCTGGCGGCCGTGGTCGTGGTTTACCACTCTCGTTACATGGAATGAGCCTGATGGCTTGCGTGGCCGCGCTAGTGGGTCTATACCTTTGGGCTTGTTTCTGGCCGTGTATGAGGCTAAGTTGCTGGGGAGGTGCCAAAAGAAGTCCGGCAATTGCCGGCTGATTGAAAGAGCATGTCAAGCCCGTCCGGACGTAGTCGTGTAAAATAAAAACTCTCTGAACCAAATGCGTTGTGTATAGATATCTTCCTCGTAGAATCGATCATATGCTATCAGCGCTACGTAAATCAAAATTGGTGGATTAAATAAATCGTTCCCGTAGGGAGGCAAGCATCCACAGTTGTCTCACGTCATGGCCTCGTCCACAATGGGCCTTGTCCATCCTCCGCATCCAAAGCACGGAGAGGCGTAGGCCCCCCCCCCCCCCCCCGTGCCCCCCCCGCTAGCTCTGAATGTGCGGGCCTTGCGGCGTCTGACATCACGGGGCCTGGCCCACGTCAGGGGCCAAGGATAGCCGTGTCTTATACACTTCGTGTGGCCCAGCTAGCCACCTTCTTTACGCTAGCTCTCTCTACCCTGCCACGTAGAATGCCTGCCCCTGGTCCATACCCTTCCCTCATGCACATGTGCTGGATTGAGACAACCATTGACCTGGATGCATGCGATTATTCATCGCAAAAGAAATCACACACACTCTGACTGCCATGCATGGGCGGTTGGAACGATATCTGTGCCAGCCCGTCCTGACCGCATCAGGTTTAGATAACGTTACAGTTATCGCTGCGGCGGCGCCGCGTGCATCTCGCCAATGCGCCGACCGCTTGCCGAAGACTGCACTAGGTTACATGTCCAGCACACCAGCACTGCCTGCGCGCCGTGACGCTTTCTGTTAGGCTGAATGCGCGCCCGGCGCGCATCTGCGTCCCGCACGCGCATTCCCGTCTGGAGGGGACGCATGTGCGTGGGAGGGGCCGCTAGTAAATAACCCGCGTGGGATCACCCCCTGCCCCCAATGTACACCATGCCGGGACGAGCGTGCTGCACACAGTACTGGGCAAGCGCCGCGCCGTCATAGCCAAATGTTGGGAGGACATTGCACCCTCCGTGGAAGCAACGTAGGGGCGGGGGCTGGGGCCGGGGCGGGGCCGCCACACGCACCATGCCGGTCCTCCTGTGACACTCACAGGACGAGGCGACCGCCGCGCCGACATAGCGGAGGGTTGGGCGGCGGGCGCACCCACGGTAGTGGTCACAGTACGTGTGATCGTAACGGGGACGGGGCATGAGACGGGGCCTGCCCGCCACCCGCACCATGCCGGGGCGAGCGTGCCTGAGACAGAGCTCGGCGGCCACCGCGCCCTCGCCGGCGAAGCTCGCGCGTACGTCGCACCCTGGGTGGGCACACTGTCGGGGACGGCGTGCCATCGCCGACGTCGTCGGGGTACGTCGTCTGACCGGCACCTGCGGGCGAGTCGTGGAGCAAGGGCCATGACAACGGCGACGCAGTGGCAGAAGATGGCGAAGAGTCAGGCAAGCAAGGCTTCGTGAGCAAGAAGGGGAGAGTTGAGTCATCCGTCAGAAAACCTCGGACGAGATTGTTCACCTGCGGTCTACATGTATCACTGCCTCGATGAAACGGCTACAAGGACCCGACGGCACCTCGTCTGATCAACGCGGGCGATCACGCAATGTATACAAGAACGACCCCGTCAGCGATGGCGAGACGCGCGAGTCCGGTCGCCGCCACGGGCGACGCACCATCCATACGAGGACAGTTGCGGGTCCAGTTCTGGCGGGAGTTTTTTACGCGAATTCGGACTGTCAACGGCGGCACCGACCCCGCAGAGCTTCTCGCGTGGACTGTCGTTTCTGAGGGTGCCCATTGCCGTCGGGTGTTGACGAGCGCCAGAGCGGGCGGGGGGGCGCTGCCAGAAGAAGGCATGCACGGTCTCGAGGGGACGGTGCTTTGAGGCATGGAAAGGCACCGACGCAGGCCCTCTCGATGGCCGTGAACATCGCGCGTTGAACAAATTTTGTTCGACATTGCGTCCTCAGGCGGGACATGGCTTGGTGGCGGGAGCCAATTTTCGGAAGAACCGTTAGGTTCGACAGAATTAAGCATATGTAAACGACGGTTCTGGCATCTGCCGCAGTATATTTTCGCGCCCGTATTCTCCCCAACGCGAGCGTAGCCGTTCCGAGCCAAGCAGGACGCGCTGCACGGTACGGCAGAATCCACAATCGACCCCGCCGGGTGTACGGAATCTGTAATGCCTGCAGGGGTTGTACAACCCGGCCTTGTCGACGACCGTGAACAACGGGCGTTGAACAATCTTTGTCGGCGTGCAAATGTCAGCCGTGTCGCCCGGGCCGCTGTGGGCGACGTCGGCTCTTCCTGTACAGGTGGAGCCAAGCAGGCCCGCTGCACGGTACGGCAGAATCCACAATCGACCCCGCCGGGTGTACGGAATCTGTAATGCCCGCAGGGGTTGTACAACCCAGCCTTGTCGACGACCGTGAACAACGCGCGTTGCACAATTTTCTTTACGGTCCGAGTCAACCGCGTCTACACTGGGCAACGATGCAAGTAATTGACAAAACCGAGTCCGTCGTAACGAGTAGACGAGCGAGTGCCATGAAAGCATCGTGCGATCGGGTGTGTGGTAAGCATGCGCTGCATTGGCGTGTTTGAACGTAACTCACGTGTGTTTGGTATTTCTGCGAAGCGTTCCAGGAAAGGGAAGTTTGCCCGATGGTCGTGGCACACGCCAGTAGCAAAATGCTCGTCCAAATGCTTCAGTGAGTAACGACACCCACCATAGCTGCCTGATTTTCGGTTCAAACCTGTTCGTCAACAGAGCAGTTGGGAACGGCTTGCCACAGTGCTCAGCGGGAAGAAGTGGCGTACGGCGGCCAGCTTTTCAAGCTCCTGTCATCCAACTGGGCAACGGGAAGGAATTCCTACTTGGCACAACGCTGACGACTTTGCGGCAGCTGGCAACTGGGCAGCGTGCTCTGCCTTCACTAGCGCGCGAGCGTGACCTTGCAAAATGGTCGGATCAGCTAACCACTCAAGTTATGGAGGCTTTTTGCATGCAGGGGATGCTAAAGGTCGGAGCGGTTGTGCCGTGCGGTTTAAGTGCGTGCACATCGCACAAAAGTAACGCCGCTTGTCGTGCCAGCTAGCTCAGCACCTTGGCAGTGGCCAGTCGCGAAATGTGGATGTTGGGAAACGCAGTAATTTTTTATGATTCTTGGAGTCAGTGCGCCAGGACTACCCTTACCGAGGTACCCGGTGACAGGAGGCATGATTCTTTCCTGGGTTTCAATCAAGAAGCATCTTGCAGTAATATCGGCTTCTAAATTTAACATGTGTATCCCATATCGGCGCTAGCATGACAGCAGTCAACAGTATTTTGTCTGCTCGGACCCATGTCCTTAACTTCTCCGTCGTTGCTGTGCTCGTGATGCTAGCTGTGCGCATTCCTCTTGTCCAATGCCGTCGCATCGCATATCATCTTGGTGGCGACGACTCACAACCGCACGTGCTTGTATCTTTCGACGGTCGACCCGGTATCGGTCAATTAGCACACCGTTCAACACAAACGCGTTGCTCGCTGCAGTGCCCAGCGGGTGCATCCATCCCGCACGTCCAATATCTCGGGCACTGCGACGCTAGAATTGTAGTGCAGGATATGTTCGGAGCAATCTTGGTCGATACTGGGAAGGAAGTGAGTAATGAGACCATTATCACCGTCCCCGCACAGCACCTGTGGGAGGGTCCAAGGGATGATGCCGACGTGGCCGCCGGCTACTCCCTACCGAGCACGGCACACGTGTCAACGGTAGATACCTGTGCATTGCGAATTGAAGACGACGTGGCAGCGTCAGAGGGACCCTGCACTTTGCCAGCACCCCTGCTAGTAGTTCTCAGTGCCAAGGATGGTTACATGTGTGGCTATACTCCTTCCACCGATGCCGCGAGGACAAGGCGCCTGCTGGAGGAGGAGCAAGACCCGCCAGAATCACCCCAGCCACCGGAGCCACCACAGCCGCCAGAGTCAACCGATCCACCTGAAGCCGGAGCTCCCTTGGAGCCTCCCTGGGCGCCCCCACCAGGGTCTTCAATGCCACCAGCACCGTCATCACCCCGCCCTCCCCTGCCGTCACTGTCACCAGCGCCACCGCTGTTTACACCGCCGCCACCACCACCACCGCCAGCGCCGCCGCCACCACCACCGCCACCTTCACCATCACCACCACCACGACCCCCTCCCCCCTCCCCACCACCTCCAGAGACGCCAGAACCTCCAGAGCCATCAGAGCCACCAGAGCCATCTGAGCCCGTTTCACCACCGCCTCCACCGCCACGCCCACCTCCACCACCCTCCCCCCCTCCCCCCTCCCCACCCCCGCCAGAGCCATCAGAGCCACCAGAGCCATCTGAGCCCGTTTCACCATCGCCACCACCGCCACGCCCACCTCCACCACCCCACCCCCCTCCCCCCTCCCCACCACCGCCAGAGACGCCAGAGCCACCAGAGCCATCAGAGCCACCAGAGCCATCAGAGCCACCAGAGCCATCTGAGCCCGTTTCACCTCCGCCACCACCGCCACGCCCACCTCCACCACCCCACCCCCTCCCCCCTCCCCACCCCCGCCAGAGACGCCAGAGCCACCAGAGCCATCTGAACCCATTTCACCACCGCCACCACCGCCCGGGCCCCCTCCCCCCACCCCACCACCACCACACCCACCTCCACCGCCATCACCACCACCGCCATCACCACCACCACCCCGCCCACCTCCGCCCTCCCCACCACCACCCGAGACGCCAGAACCTCCAGAGCCATCTGAACCAATGGGACCCATCTCTCCACCGCCACCACCGCCAAGCCCCCCTCCACCCCCCCCCCCGCCCCCCAGCCCACCACCACCCTCTCCCTCACCACCACCTTCTCCCCCTCCTTCCCCTCCGCCCCCTCCACCTCCGCAGTTTTCACCCCCTCCACCCCACCAGCCGCCTACTCCACCACCGCCTAGTCCTCCACCTCCCTCACCACCGCCACCTACGCCCCCACCACCTAGCCCACCTCCTCCCTCCCCTCCACCTCCCTCACCACCACCACCACCTCCTTTCCCCTCCCCTTTACCTCCCTCCCCTCCACCTCCCTCCCCGCCACCTCCCTCACCACCACCACCTATGCCCCCCCCCTAGCCCACCTCCTCCCTCCCCTCCACCTCCCTCACCACCACCACCTACGCTCCCCCCACCTAGCCCACCTCCTCCCTCCCCTCCACCTCCCTCACCACCACCACCGCCTTCACCACCACCACCTCCTTCCCCTTCCCCTCCACCTCCCTCATCACCACCACCTACGCCCCCACAATCTAGCCCACCTCCTCCTTCCCCTCCACCTCCATCACCACCACCACCTCCTTCACCACCACCACCTCCTCCCCCCTCCCCTCCACCTCCCTCATCACCACCACCTAGCCCACCTCCTTTAACACCACCACCTCCTCCTCTCCTTTTCCCTCCCCCTCCATCACCCCCGCAACCCAATCCTCCTCCGCCTAGCCCACCTCCTCCCTCCCCATTGCCCCCCCTCCTTCGCCACCACCTCCCTCACCACCACCACCTAGACCCCCACCACCTAGCCCACCTCCTCCCTCCCCACCACCGCCTCCTCCCCCCTCACCACCACCTCCCCGGCCTCCTTCGCCTAGCCCCCCTCCCCCATCCCCCCTCCCCCCTCCCCCTCGCCACCCCCACCCAGGCCCCCACCGCCAAGCCCAGCCCCTCCCTCTCCTTCGCCACCTCCACGGCCGTCCCCGCCACCGCCACCGTCTCCACCCCCTCCTCCATCACCACTGCCTCCCCCACCCCCCCAGGTAAGCTTACCGAACCGCCCCCCCATCGTTTCAAATATTGTTGGCAGCCCCTCATTTCTTGGGCACTGCCCATGGCTTGTTGCCCACTCATGGCTTTTTATTTGATACCCATGGCCTCTTGGTGGCTGCTCATGGCCTCTTGGTCGCTGCGCATGGCCTCTTGGTCGCTGCTCATGGCCTCTTGGTGGCTGCTCATGGCCTCATGCTGTGTCCGTAGCTTTTTGTTGGGTGTCCACGTCACCCGTTGCGTAACCAGGGCACGGACCAACTACTGAGCATCCACCTGCATGCCAACAAACTTTCCTGCTCCTACCCCAACGCTTATTTTCCCATGCATGTTACCTGCCACACCATGCTCCTGCACATGCAGATCAGGCAGGCACACAAGCAGTCATGGGCTATTCACCCAACCGATGGGGCCAACCTTCGTCCTTGTATTTATTTCCCATGGGCATGGTTTACACCAGCGCTTTGCATGGCTCCTTGCTTCCACCCATTCGGCATACCCACGGACATGTACCTGACGCCTATCCCCCTTTTCTCCCACTTTCTCTCCTACACCCAATACATATGCCCATGTCTATGCCTGGCATTCACGCTGTACGTGTTCCCTGACTCCTCGATCAACCAGTGTGTCAAGATACCTGCGAGGCGCCCCTGGTGGCGCGGGAGTCCCCCCCCTGTGGCTGCTTCACGCCGCCCTTCCTTGCCACGGTCACGCTGGACATCCCGGTGTCAGCATTTGCCGGCAACGAGGAGCTGTTCAAAAGTGCGGTCTCGCAAACGTTGGATGTGGACCCGGAGCAGGTGCGCCGCGTAGCCCTATATGCTAGACATAAGCTAGATATGGGCTAGATATGAGCTAGACGTCTCAGCAAAGAGGGGCTCTCTGCATTGGCAAAGCATGGCTGACTCATAGCGGATGCAGTAAGGCTGCCCCATGGTCCAGAGACTACAGATAGGCTTGGAACACATTTAGAGGCGCCGGTTTGGGAGAATATAAAGGCCTCTCCCGGAGCCTGAGGGGTTTTAGGGGCATAACCAGGGCATAACCGCAATGAGAGAGCCATCATGCCCTAGCCATTTCTTAGCCATGATCATCTTCCACCCCATGTCCGCAACTTTCGCAGAGCTGGAATACATGGTGGTGCAGGTGCACCTCAGTTGTGCACCCCGAGTAGGTGGCAGTCTACATCCACCAACTGCAGGTCATCGCCTAGAACATATTAAAAACCATATGCCCCTTCTCAGGGATATGTGTTGCATATCCTCCCCACGGAGGTATGTTCTTAGTTAATTACTTAATGATCCAGACATAAGCTAAACCTGAGCTTGATATAAGCTAGATATGGACCTGATATAATATTCTTGTATACAAAAGCTAAACACATAGTGTCGTTTCTGCTAAGTTATATGTGTTCGACCTGCACTGCAGCAGGCGCTTGGATGGCACCTGAACGAATATAACTACCTTGTATGCCGCAGTGTATTTGTGTAGGACCAGACAGAAACTTGTCGTATGCGCACTTTCTTGCCCAGACGAGTACACGATTTCCTGACATGCCCCCCATGAATGCACGTTACGTCGTGTTTGAGGTGGACTGTCGATACGCCCCCTCCCTGCCCTGTGGTCATCCCACCCATGTCTACCCTCATCCAACGTGGGCTAGCGACCACTCAGTCCACAGGTCTTCATGGTACCAACTTTACATCAACCGAATCCGGCAACGCGAGCACCACAGAGGACCAGCATATTCCTACGCTTGCTAGCTCGTATTTCGTGGCATTTCCAAAAGTGGCTTTGCTAGCCAACAGGGTGCCACCTTGGCAATGTGTCAAAGTTCTAGTCACAAGTGGGCGTCTGTATTGCCAAGCAGGTTGTGTGCAAAGCCCAAGTATTTTTAGAGCCCATCTGCCAAGCATGCAGTGGGCATGTGCTTCAGTGGCATGATAGACTCCAACTTCTACACTTGGAGCCAGGCCAATTTAGAAATCAAGAAAGCTGCACGGGCAATTTCCTCATGAAAGACCTGCCCACTTTTGCCCAAGTCTATCAGAGAAGGTCATGGGGGCCGCTCCGTTGGGGGCGGGAAAGGCCACCTGTGGAGTTGCTACAAAATGGGACTGAAAACACGTGTTGGAGTTTTTTTATTCTGTCGTACGCGCCTTCCTTGGCTTCCTTGAAGAGATGCCAGTTGAGCTGTCGCAAGCTCAAATTGAGCTATTGCCTCGATGCTGCATAGTCCAGCACATTTCGTCTTCAAGTTGCCGCATGGCAGCTATCGAAGCAAGGACTGGGGGTAGCTCCCTCTCTTGGGTGCTTTGTTGTCGGTTATTGGTTAAGTGCTTACACCCTCTAAGCAGATCCCAGTTCCCCTCTGGTTGGTTCGCATCAGAGGGGTACTAGCGGGCTCCCCTCCCCTTCTTTCGTTGCCTCCTCACTGGCCTATTAATAAGTTCATTAATAATTCTCGTGTCCCTGTTGGGGGACCACGGAGCACTGAATTCCACAGTTTACTATACAGTGGGCGTCTGCCCAAGACTTCAATATGTACCTGTATGTCCACAGCTAGTCTAAAATATGGGCCTCAAGTGAGGCCTCGAGCTAATCTTGCACGAAAACTTTTCCTACCATGCTTTTTATATTCCCTAGGACCCACAGTTGGCCTCACTGGCCTATCTGGTTGACCACCCTCACTGCGGCTGACACCTGGTCGCAAGCGCGGTAGTACGTGCATGCTTGCTCACTTATCTGGATGCTTGCTTGCTATGTTGCTTGCTTGATGGTTGCTTCCTTGCATCCTACCTGGTTGCACCCTACCTGGTTGCACCCTACCTAATCACTTACCTGGCCGCTTGCTTGTTTTCTTGTGTTCTTCCTCAACTCCGCGGGCATGGCCAGGTGGTCCTCTTGAGCGTGACAAGTGGCAGCACCATCATCATCTTCACGGTCGTCGACGTGAGCGCAACCCGCGTGAGCGAGGCCGTGCGGCGACTGGCGGACGCAGAGACATACCAGCAAAGCCTACAAGAACGGCTGGCGCCGGCGCTGGGGTCTGTGTCCTCGGTGTCCTCCGCCGCCCCCCCATGTGAGCCATTGTGCCCTGCGGGAGCAATGGCCCCCTGTGTGTGTCTCTGTGTGTGTGTTTACTTCTCGTTGCAAGCCACTAACGTCGCGCGCGTGTCTCATTGCATGCCTCCGCCGCCGCCGCGGCCACCACCACCGCCACCACCACCACCAGCACCAGCAGCCCGTGTCTCGTTGCATGCCACTGGGGTCGCCCGATTCTCCAATCAGACCACGAGACGACTTGATTAAGGTCAAGGTCACCCATGAGCGATCAACATCGCCTGAAGATGGTTATTGTGTCGCTGCCTTGGCACTTACTGGACCCACTTGAAGAGACAGCGATAGGGCTTGTAGGAATTTTTGTGTGTGTGGCGCGGGGCATTCCCAAAACATTCTTAATTTCTCCCCCCTTCCCCATTTCCTTGTCACGGGAAAAAAGTCATTACTTAACGCAAAATGTCATTGATTAGCGCAGAAAAGCACGAGCTTTGCCGGCAGCAGCCAGTCTCCATGCCATCAGACAGCGACCACTGTCCTGAAGTGGCTATGTCCCTGGCGAAAAACGCCTCGCTAGTTCTTCCGTCACCTCTCTTTGTTTCCACAGATGACTTTCCTTATTTAGCTTCCTCCACGACCACTCATGGCTCCCACATGGACCTCTCTTTACGATCCTTGGTACCCCTCTGCGAATCCTGTGCAGTCCCCCCCCCAGCACGGTCGCCGCCACCACGCGCCCCCAGCGCCCCCAGCTCACCACCCACCACCCGCGCGGGCGGCAGCAGCAACCTGGGCAAGACAATTGGCATCGCCGCCGCCTCCTCAGGGGGTGCGGTCGCGCTCCTCTTGTCACTGTACGTTTGGCGGCTCCACGCGGCGCAGAAGAGGCGCCAGGCGGACAAACGGCCCAACCAGTACGCTGTGCCCGCCATGCCGGACGTGGGGCAAGGTACGCCACCCTGCGATCGCAAGCATAAGCAGGCCTTACGTCACGTTAATTACCAAGCACACCAAGGCCTAAGCCCGTTCTTTGTTAGCAATCACTAAGAGGTTGGCGCCGCTCAAAGCTGCTTTTCCTGCACTTTTTTTTTTTTTCGGAATTTTGGTGAGTACAACTCGGGCTTAGCCTTTGACGAGTCTCTAACAAGCGGTCGCTGCCTATTCATGGGCGCCTATTTCTGGTAACATGTCCATGCCCAGTCCCACTCAGACCCCTTCCCCGTTTGCTGCCTATTCATCGGCGCCTATTTATGGTAAAATGTCCATGCTCAGTCCCACGCAGACCCCTTCCCCGTTCGCTGCCTATTCATGGGCGCCTATTTCTGGTAACATGTCCATGCTCAGTCCCACTCAGACCCCTTCCCCGTTCGCTGCCTATTCATCGGCGCCTATTTATGGTAAAATGTCCATGCTCAGTCCCACGCAGACCCCTTCCCCGTTCGCTGCCTATTCATGGGCGCCTATTTCTGGTAACATGTCCATGCTCGTTCCCACTCAGACCCCTTCCCCGTTCGCCCTGCTCGACACGTTTGCTCGCCTACGTCTCTATTGTCCGCTGCTCCCAGCCATGCCCCCAGCCTTGCCCTTATGCCCCCCTCCCATTTGGTACCCTCCCATCTTACTTCTATGCGCTGGTCACCAAAGCTGTCTGCCTCTCCCTCTCCCTCTCCCCTCATCCTCACACGCACGCCCTCTTGGCCATGCCGTCCTCCCCCCTCTCCCTCCTCCCCTCCTAACTATATTCTTGTTATAAAATGTATTCCCCAACCTCACTATGGCCATGCCGTCCTCCCCATCCCCCCGCCCTCCCTTACTGCATCCCCCACATATCACCTCTACATGAGCAGACACGCTGAGCAGCCGCATGTACGAGGTTGCCTCCGACCACACGGCCCGCAGCGGGACAGTGGGTGCCGTTGACGCCTCCCCCCCTCCCTCCCCCCTCCCCATGCCCGTCATCTCCCCGCGGCCCAGTAGCATGAGCCCGTCCGTGTCCCTGTCAGGGTCCCGGGGCCGGGGGGGCGGGCCCGCGGCCGCCACCACCCCGCCCCCGCCCTTTGTGTCCGCGGGTGGCATGTCGCGATTCGCCATGTCCCCCGGGCGCCTGGACGACGACGGCGGGGGCGGCCAGGAGGATTACTACGGGGTGCGGGAGGAGGACGCGGGGGGGTTGAGCGAAGTGGCCAGCCCCTCGTTCCAGGTGCTCACCCCGCCGTGCCTGCGGCGGAGCCTCACGCCCGATCCCATGCACTTCCGCAACATGCTGCAAAACGTGACCCCGGTCGCGGGGGCCGGGGGGGCTGACCGGGCCAAGCGCGAGGGGGGTCTCGCGAGCCCCTGGGAGGCCAGCCCCCAGATGCGGCCGGCAACCCCTGACGCCGCCCCACCTGAGCTGGGCGGTGCGCAAGAGGGCAGCGCCGGGGAGGGCGGCCACCGGAAGAGCTTCAGTGATGAGGGGGCGCCCCCCTTATCTCCGGGGGGTCTGCACCCGGTGCTGGCGGACGTGGGTGACGGCAAGTGGCGGTACTTCTCGTACGAGGAGCTGGCGAGGGCCACCCGCGGGTTCCACGAGGCGCGCATCCTTGGCAAGGGCGGCTTTGGCACGGTGTATCATGCCAAGTTTCGGCGCGCACGGCCGATGGGGTCCACGCCCAAGCCGGTGAGGATGGGGAGAGGAGGGGGTGAGAACGAGGGGGGGAAGGAGGAGGGGGGTAGAAGGAGGGGGGGAGGAGGGGGGGAGGAGAGGGGGGAAGGAGGAGGAAGGGAGGAGGAGGGGGGAAGGAGGAGGGGAGGAGAAGGGGGGGAGGAGGGGGGGAGGAGGAGTGGAGGAGGGGGAGGGGGGAGGAGGAGAAGAGAAAGTGGGGAAGAGGAGGGGGAGAGAGGGGAGTATGCCTGGGGGCTTTGGCGCCTCACTGGGTGGGTAAATGCGGATGTGGGTTCACCGTGGTGCTGTGGAGATGTGTGCGGATGGTCGCAGGTAGGCAGTACTTAGGGTTGGTAGTGCTGCAACTATTTCTGGGTATTGTGGCAGCAACTTTGTTTAGTGTTGCTGACATCTATTGTGTGCTCGAAAAGGCTTGATGGATGGTTGGTGTGCCCTTCCTTTCGTGGCAGTAACCTCTAGGCCTAATCCTGCCAGCCGTGGTGGTGCACGTGGCATTCCAGTGCTTCGCGCATCTAGCTCTTGTATTGGAAACGCGTGAACTTCGGGAGCCTATGCATACGACCCTTGCACGCACGGCTTATTGTTGCCCACACACTAATATGTGTTAAAACGTGTCCATCAGCGTCCCCTCACACGTTTACACGTCGTCCGCATCATTGCCATCGCTTCATACATCGCCTTTTGTTCGGAAAGGTACCTAAGTTTTCCTCCTGCAAGCCATATCCCCTTTTTGTCCAACTCGTGACACAGAGGGCGTCCATGCGCGCGTCTACCAACGTTTACCATACCAAACCATACCATACCAAACCGTACCATACCTACCTATATATCGATATACCAGCCGTACCGCAGTGCAGGAGGGCATGCACGCGAGCGCATCCCGCTGCTTGCAGCACCATCCCACATCGGCCCTATCTCACACACCAAACCATGCCATGTCATGTCCACCAAACCAATCCATGCCAACGCGCAGGAGGGCCTGCATGCGAGCGTGTCGGCCGCGTCGCTAGAGTCCCAGGCCTCGGCCGAGGGCGGCCTCCACAAGCCGCACCTGAGTGCCAGCCAGGGATCCCTGGAGCTGGACGACAACCTCATGGAGGCGGCGGTCAAGAAGCTCAAGAAGCGCGACAGCGATGGCGAGGACGGGCGCGAGGACGAGATTGTCATCGAGGTGGACCTGCTGGGACGCATGAAGCACGTCAACCTGGTCAGCCTGCTGGGTTTCTGCATCACCCCAGGGACCAAGATGCTCGTGTATGAGCTGGCGCAGAACGGCAACCTGGCCTCGTGGTTGCACAGCCCAGGTACGAGGGGGGGGAGTGGGGGAGAGGAGTGGGGGAGAGGAGTGGGGGAGAGGAGTGGGGGAGAGGAGTGGGGGAGAGGAGTGGGGGAGAGGAGTGGGGAAGAGGAGTGGGGGAGAGGAGTGGGGAAGAGGAGTGGGGGAGAGGAGTGGGGGAGAGGAGTGGGGAGAGGAGTGGGGGAGAGGAGTGGGGGAGAGGAGTGGGGGAGAGGAGTGGGGGAGAGGAGTGGGGGAGAGGAGTGGGGGAGAGGAGTGGGGGAGAGGAGTGGGGGAGAGGAGTGGGGGAGAGGAGTGGGGGAGAGGAGTGGGGGAGAGGAGTGGGGGAGAGGAGTGGGGGAGAGGAGTGGGGGAGAGGAGTGGGGGAGAGGAATGGGGAGAGGAATGGGTGTGCGTGCAGGAGTGTGTATATGTGTGTTGGGGGGGGGTCCGTCCTGCAAACCAGCAGGGATGTCATGCACTATCAACGCCCTGCAGCTGCACATCCACCTGGAGCATCACCATCGAGCAAATATGCCTAGATGGGAAGCGTGGCTGCGTTTCCTATCATGGTTGCTCTGGGCGTGGATGGACCTAAAGATCATTGGCTTCTCGTCCATTGGCTTCTCGTCCTAGAACCATGCCATGCGACCACGTGGGGAACCCAAATCGGAAAGAATCAGAATCCGATCTTCATCCAAAGAAAAAAAAAGGAATCTGACCATGGCTGGGCGATCGACCCCGTGAAGTCTTAGTAGTTTGGGGCTGCCTTCAGTTTTTTTTTTTTTTTTTTTTTCTAACTAGGCCGGCTGGCCAGCTGGAAACTGGTGCTATCGGGGTGGGACACTGCTCGGGGTTGGCCTGTGATAACACCTACATATAATGTGCGTTGTAACACATATGGGTGTTGTATGTGTGTTACGTGTGTGTTGTAGCCAAGGCTAGAGCACGCGTGGCTGCCTTGCAAGTATGGTCTATGTGTCGTCTACCTGGGCTAAAAGCTGATGGTACTACCACGTCATGGTAGTATCATTCGATAACACTCATGTTGGCACGTGGTCCCAATCTTGTCACATGCGCCCGTAGTTACTCAGCCACGGGTGTGACCTCGTGTGTTCCCCCCCCATGACCACGTCTTGAAAATGTGACCACTCGTTGGAAATGACCCCCCCTGGCAGAGCGCATGCTCTCGTGGAAGCTGCGCCTCAAGATTGCGGCCGGCACGGTGCGCGGGCTGGAATACTTGCACCGTCACCGCGTCATCCACCGCGACCTCAAGCCCAGTAACATCCTGCTCGATGACGTGTTCACGCCCAAGGTGGGTACCGCATGCATGTTGTAGCATACACACAAAGGTGGGTATTTGTGTTCACGCCCAAAGGTACTGCACCCTGTGCTCACGCCAAATGGTGAGTGGTGCCGCCTGTGCGTGTTCGTACCAAAGGTGGTTGATGACTGGCCCATGGCGCAACATGCTACCCCTGCTCGCACACGCTCGCCTCATTGAAGCGTTTTTGTTCGGGCATGGCCGCACGATGCGTAGCACTGACCCGCTGTGCACCGGTGGCTATGGACTGGACATCCAACGATCTTGTGGTGGTGCCTTCCAGACCTATAGACATTGGTTGTGATGGGGTTGTAAAGTATAGGTGTTGGTTGCGATGGGGGCGTAAAGTATAATCGTTGGTTGCGATGGGTGTGTAAAGTATAAGCGTTGGTTGCGGTGGGTGTAAAGGTACAATGCCTTGAGGCCCGTGCGGGTCTTCAAGGGTGGTCATGGCACTGGGTTTCGCCATGAATGTGGCAACCAGCACAGTCCTGAAATCTGGAAGTCTTCTATGCTAGCACTCTTCAGTGACATGTCATCGTGACATTCAGCGTGCAAATGCACCGAATCCTAGTCGTGTGCTGATTTCAAAAGCGTCAGACCGCGAAGCAACAACCCAGAGCAACGGTAACCACGATGGATCATTCTCGTGAGCGTGATGACTCTCTCACGTTTAGGTCATCCACACAGCTGAATCCAAGTTACTTACACCGTTGAATGTCAGGCTGGCTATTGGGGGCGGGGGGGATATGGATGTGGGATGCATGTGTGGCTACCCGTGGCAGCTGCCACCATCCTGCCCACCGCCACCTGTGCCCAGGCTTTACGTGGGCTATGTCCCCGAGGGGTAGGATTCAGGGAGTGAAGTTTCTTTTGCCCCAGGCTGACGTACGTCAACCTCATCATACATACATACGTGACCACTTGTTCGTCATCGCTTCATGTTCGTTTCTGGTGTTCCTGTGTGTGTGTTCAGGTGGCGGATTTCGGCCTCGCGAAGCAGATGCAGGACGTCGAGGCAACGCACGCATCCACGCGGGTGCTGGGCACGTTTGGGTAAGTGTGGATGCAAGCGTTGGGGAGCATGGGAATGTGGATGCAAGCATTAGGGAGCATGTGAGTGTGGATGTCCGCGTCCATGAAGCACCTGTAAAGCATTACCGATCAGGGACCATAAGACGATGGTGGCCAGATTATATTGGCAAAAAAACGGCCAGGTCATTGTGGCCTGGTCATGCTGGCCTGGTCATAGTGGTTTGGTCCTTGTAGCCTGGTTATAGTGGTTAGATCCTTGTAGCCTGGTTATAGTGGTTGGGTCCTTGTAGCCTGGTCATAGTCGTTAGGTCCTTGTAGCCTGGTTATAGTGGTTAGGTCCTTGTAGCCTGGTTGTAGTGGTTAGGTCCTTGTGGCCTGGTTATAGTCGTTAGGTCCTTGTAGCCTGGTTATTCTTGCCAGATGCCAAAGGCAAGGTAGCTGTGGCCAGATACCAGTGTTCAGAAGTCCAGCAATGGTTGCTTTTGCTCCTTATTAAGCACAGCAATATATAGCGATCAAGGCACAGCTCTCCACGGCAAAGTCGACATGCTCCTGTTCTGCTGAAGATACCCATCCAACTCTGGCTAATTGGCCTCCTCACTCTCCTTTGGGGGCCACTCGATGACGCTGTGTGATTCCTCGAGGAGGCCGATACCTGGTACATCTACCAAATCCACCTACTAATCTTCTCAGATCTACCAGTCTTCTGCCGCTGATTGCAGCACAGCCTGGGTGGGCCTGTCTAGCGAATAGCTATAGCCCGTTCCTGGGCTTTCTTCCCTCTCAGCTCTCTTTACTCTTTCTTGTATGGTGTCGTTTTCTCCGCCGCGAATCAAGAGCGCATCTTTGTGTGTTTGGCTCATTCTTGGTGGTAGGTCTCTCCGGTGCTTCCCCGGTACCACCAATGGCTACTTGCTTGCCGCTCGTGGTGGGCACATACCTACAAGTGTACTACAAGTGTACTACAAGTGTACTACAAGTGACGCACTACCCCAGTATCAAAGGCCGTGTGTTGAAGCTTCTGGTGTCGCTTCCTTGGAGGGGCCCCGCACGATGGGTATATGACTTTATGTAGCTTATAATAGTATGACGGAGCTGAGCGCCTTGTAGCATGCATGCCTCTTCGGTCTTAAGTAATTAATCGTAGCATGATATCCCAGGTTGACGTCTTTTCCTTGTGTGCTGCTATAGTGCATGCCGGTCACCGCCGCGGTCTTCATTTCCCATGTCTAACTGGTGCGTAATACCTGTCTTTCAATGCATCCATGCCGCCTGCTGCCCGCCGCCACGCCTGCTGCCCGCCGCCACCCCTGCTGCCCACCGCCACCCCTGCCAGGTACGTGTCGCCCGAGTATGCGCAGACGGGCCACCTGAGCCCGACGAGTGACGTGTTCAGCATGGGCATCATCCTCATGGAGCTGCTCACGGGGCGGGTGCCAGTGGACATGAAGCGTGCGCCGGGGCAGCAGATCCTCATGAAATGGGTGAGCGACTAGTTTTAGTGCAAGCAGTGTTAATATTTTCATAAAATGGGCGAGCCACTGTTATTAGCGCAAACGGTCTGCAGGGATGCAGGGATGCAGGGATGCGATCCCCGTTGAATCCAATGGTTTTTTGTGCCGTCACGCTCGTGCCTGCCTGCTCTATCTCCTGTACTCCTATTGGTGACACCCTGTTGTTGTGCTCATGCCTACGTTCACCCGGTTTCCTCCGCTTGTTTCTCAGGCATACCCGATGCGGCAGTGCACAATCTCCGCACCCTCATTTGCACCTCACGCGATGCCACCTTCTCTTCGTCCTGCACCCACCTTGCCACTTCTTTGCACTCTTCCCTTTTGCACCCCTTTCGCGCCCTCTTTGCACCCTCTTAGCTGACCTTCCTCGCACCCTCTTGTACCCTCCGTCCGCCCCTGGCTCGCACCCTCTTCCGGTCCCCTCCCGGCGCTGTGCTGGCCCCACCATGATCAACTTCATGATCACCGGCAACCAACATGGTGCAGGTGACCCGTGTGGTGGATGCACTGGAGTTGTCTGGGTCCGACGAGCCGCTGCGTGGGCTGATCGACCCTCGACTCGGCCCCTCCTGCCCGCTCAAGTCGGCGCTGAAGCTGGCGCGCGTGGCCGTGTCCTGCTGCCGCGAGGAGCCCGCGCAGCGCCCCAACATGGAGCAGCTCGCCGTGCGGCTGGAAGAGATCCAACGCGAGGAGTCTGGGCGGGATTTCGCGGATGCGCTCGACGGGAGCGGGTTTGACGAGGACTTCACGTTGCTGCAGAGTGTGAAGGGGATGGCGGTCTATACGCACTTGGGGTCGCAAGCAGACGCAAAGGCGGCCACGCCGGCGGGCGTCCCGGCCGAGTACACGTTTAACTTCTCCGAGGGAAGTCGTCAGGGTGAAGGGAGCACCCGCAAGGGTGAAGGGAGCACCCGCAAGGGTGATGGGAGCACCCGCAAGGGTGAAGGGAGCAGCAGCCGCAAGGACGAGGGCGGCCACCAGCGAGGCAAGGGGTCGAGGGGGGTCGCGGAGCCAGCGGTTGCGGCGCAGCCCGCGGAGCCTTGCGGCTTGTGCCGTGACCGCCGTGCGATCATGTACATGCAGCCGTGCGGCCACCAGGCCACGTGCCGCGAGTGCGCGGAGGACATCATGGGCATGAGCGCGCAGGTTCGCATGTGCCCCGAGTGCGGCAGCCCGGTGCGGTTCATCACGCTGTGATGGGGGCGGTTTGTGGCCACGGACGCGGCCTCCTCTTTTGGTGGGGTAGATGGCGCTCCGTGGGTGGATCACGCTCCTCAGGGCTCCGCGATGGTCACCCCCATGGTCAAGAAAATAAAATGTTAAGCGGCAGCGAAGGTGAAAGATTAATAGTATGATATGACTATCTGTAGAAAGTGATTACCTTGTGAAGCCGTAGGGGTGGTCACGGACGCCATCTGCATGAAATGGTGGATCAGGCACGATTCTGTGGTGGTTCGAGACCGTGTTCAGGAACAGCAGTTCCAGAAGACATGGCCTTACAGAGGCCACCCCTGGGGTTTTGGGGTCACTTTTTGCCAAAGATATTAGTGGCACTGTGTCAAGCTTGCAACGTGCTTTCATCCTAGGAGGCTGGGACAGGCGGTATGCCATCAGCCATTGGCTGCCACTGCGTGAGCGTGCCTGTGGTCTGATCACGACCGCTGTGTTATTTTTTTATGTGGACGGTGACCAGGGATTTGAAATGTGATGGGCATGTGCCTGGCCGGCATGGGACGGCACGAGGACAAGGCGGACTCTGGTCATATAGGAAAATCATATTTCTGGCCTGCGCTGGTTGTCTCGTTGATAGGATGGTTGCTCTTTTGTGGACAGCCGTGCGACACGTCCAGAATGTTTATGGCTTGAAGGACACCAGTCCTGGGCCATTTAGCTTGGCGGGCCCAGAACGGATAGTGCCGAATGGTGCTTAGGGGCGGCGGGGTAGCACTGCGGCAGCAAAAGGCTCAGTATGTGGGGTTAGATTAAGGAATCTATCATACGGAGGCAGCAGATGACCGTTTACCAAGAAAAGCAGTCAGCAGTGAATTCAAGGTTACGCTGGCATAATTTATTATTTAGGTCTGGACATAAATTTGTTGATTGCTGTCATGATGCCTACTATTCCATTATATATACAATATTGTAATTTGGATGAGTATAAGTACTAAGTATGCAAGCACTTGCATGCCATATTTGCAGAGGCCTGCATGCGCCATTGTGCCTGGATCAACCTATTATAACGTACTGACCACGACTGACATATATTTTATTTGATCAGGCACTCCGCAAAGGTGAAAACCATTTGCGTTCAGTACCGGGCCGCGGAAAACGAATATTTTATATTCATGAAGCAATATACAATCATTGAGAATGATTATGGAGGTGAGATTGGCATGCAACATAAGGAAAAACCCGAAAAGAAGAAGAACCCTGACGAAATAATTAATTAATTAATTAATTAATTAGACTCGTGCTCCCGTTGGGGAGTCACGGAGCATTAACCCCGATGGATGGATGGATGGGTGCAAACATTCATGACGAAATAAACAAATATACATTGTCTCTTTGATACATTGTCTCTCTGATCAAAATATACATTGTCTCTCTGACACATGATTGATTAATTAATTAATTAATTAATTAATTAATTAATTAATTAATTAATTAATTAATTAATTAATTAACCCGTGTTTTTTTAATTAGAACGCGATATATCGCGTTGTAAGCTTTTTTTAGAACGCGTATAGCACCTAAGGAAAAATTTTTTTCATGGTCATGTATATACTTTCCTGAAAGCCCATAAATCAAAGGATTTTTTGAGCTACTCAGACCTACAAAATGCTTATTCATTAGAGAGATACACTGGTTTGAATACAGGGGGGTCTGACCATGACCGCGATTTCTTGACCCTAGGTCACAAGTCATGTGCTTATTCACAAATGGTTCATGAAAAAAATCTGGCTTCTTGCACGAGCTATGGGCAACATATGCAGGCTCTGTGAAACAAAACTCAGGCCCATTGGGCCACTGGAGCTATTTTTCATTAGCATCACAAGTACAACGCAGTACAACGCAGTGGGAAAAATGAGAGCCCTTCACAACATTACGCAACGACACGAGCCCCATAAACGGGGCCATAGTGAGCTTGGAGGGTCAAAACGTTGAAAATAGGTGTTGTATAAGTTATACAGCATCATACATGCATCAAACATCATGACTGTTCAGCCCGTCTCACGGTGCGAGACTGAACAAGTCTCGCGTGCAGACACGTGTGTAGTACTCCTACACACAGATCTCGAGTGATTTATCTAGTACCAAATCCGAAAGGCTTGCATCACTCCCCGGACAGGAGAACTTTTGCGGATGACTGTAGGTGTAAGTTGGCGATGCCATGGTAACCGGAGACGT
The DNA here is from genome assembly GCA_009746045.1 of Mesostigma viride. Lineage (NCBI taxonomy): Eukaryota > Viridiplantae > Streptophyta > Mesostigmatophyceae > Mesostigmatales > Mesostigmataceae > Mesostigma > Mesostigma viride. Next base: position 403,588 of record RPFO01001598.1, on the reverse strand, counting down.
CCGTCCTATAGTCAGCAAAATTGGTGCGAGAGGTCCCCAGTTCGATTCCGGTCGGATTCATTTGCAGATCGCGTTTTCCGCGTTTTCCGCGGCCCGGCACTGAACGCAAAGGTTTTCACCTTTGCGGAGTGTCTGATCAGAAAATCATGACTGGATGACCTAATATGACTGAATCAGGCAGCCATAGCCAAAGCATCATCCACTCTCACAACGTGTTGAGCACATGCCTCGTGGGAACGGAGGTGCTAGGTTTTCATTCCATAACGCGTGCAATACTGAAAGAAAGAGGCACGTGTAATGCAAGGCTTGGATAGGTTGAGTGATCCATGAGCTTACATGCAGGCAAAGATGACGCTGGAATGCATGCTAGCAAATGGTGGCAAGATGCTAACAACACATGATTATACACCATGATTGTGGGCACCTAGCTGATCTTCTTGCACAATCAATGCAGTATAAACCATCAACATCCAATCCTCACGATATATTCACGGCTTGACGACCTATACAGCACCTGAATACTGCACAACTGCAACCTGCTATGGCTGACATGCAAGCAACGTCGAGTAGGATGGCGGTCTTAGAGAGGCTGGGCAGACGTCGGTAAAAATAAGTGGAAAACTGGCAGAAACTAGGCAGAAACACGATATACTTACGCCTGCAAGCACTATTGAGCCGGTGGCAGAGGCCATTTCCAGGAAAATACAGCATACCGTAGCAATAGCCACGGTCACGCCTTACGCTATTTGCAGGCACCATCATGCCCGGAGCTACCCAATAAAAGTCTGCACAAATCTCGGTTTAGCCGAGAGTCCGGGCGTTCGGAATGAATAAACATGTGTAACGAAGTCGAAACACCGTGGAAATACCAAGCATGGTGCCGCAGCAGACCCGAGTCTGCTAGTACAGTAGAGGACAGCTTGGATGAGGATTACATCCCCATCTAGTGCTTAACGGTTGGGGGATGATGCAGACGATATTTGTCTAACCTTTTGTGTAATTATTTTTCTAATGAGATTAGCATAGTACTCCGTGGCATGCCTTTGCGCATGACACGCAAGTACTTACTTACTTACTTAGACCCGAGTCTTGACGTAATAATATGTATGCCGGTTTCCAGGGTTTCCGCATGAAAGTTGGGTGAGAAACTGGAAAAAACTACGTTTCCTTTGCCCCAGTACCTCAACAAACTCGTAGAAACCTAATTATCAACCTTTGAACGCATCATCATGGTCGTGCTACCCAACAGCCACTGAAATTCGCGCGAAAACTGGTGAGATCTACCTGCCGCCATCGCCGTCGTCTTCACCTTCGTCCCGCGAAAATGCCTGATTTCAGTGGTACATATTTGTTTGCAGCTGTCACAAAAAAAATACCAAAAATACCAGGATTTTTTCTTGATTTCTATGAGATGTTTCTGACCTATCTTGAAAGTTTCAGACCAAAAATCGCATGTTTAATAGGTTTGCCACGTGTCAGATTACAACGCGATACATCGCGTTCTAACCCTACAACGCGATGTATCGCGTTGTAAAAAAACACGGGTTAATTAATTAATTAATTAATTAATTAACTGATACATGGTGAGTTTCCATGGCATGCTCCCCCTTAGCTGGGCATAGCGTGATAGACCGTGAGGGTGCGGGTGCCCTGGTGCACCTAGAGCAAGGGTAGCTTACATTCCCACCCTTGCATGAAGTAGCCTAGGATGTGTTAAAAGCCATATGCCCCTTCTCAGGGATATGTGCTACATTGACTCCCAACGGAGTGATGTTACTAATTAATTAATTAATTAATGGTGAGTTTCCTCCAATATTCTGGCCACATGATGCAGACGATCGATCTTTTCTAAAATTTTTGTGATATTATAATTACATGAGATTAGAATATAACAACCTGTTGGCATGCCTCTGTGTATGGCACGCAAGTGCCGGACTTACTTCCTCCAATGCAGATGGTCATAACCACCCTTCATTGTCCCCATACCAAATACTCAGGTGAACACGTGACGAAAGTACATTCCAGACTCAAAAGCAAATGGTGGAACGGCTGTATGTACTAGTAAATTGCACCAGTTGGGAGTACAAAATCAATCCCATCGTAACAAACAAGCTACCTTGACATAATACACCCATACTACCCATATACTAACATATACTACCTATATACCTATACACCCAGACTTGGGATGTAAGCCCAACCTTGGAACGAAGCGATCGTCAATCCTAAGCATCCTCGTCTGCATCTAGGGGCCAGCAGGGCTTTTCATAGAATGCTACATGCGCGCAGTTTTGTGTGCATGGAGCAGGCTGACTTCCAAGTATCAAGTGCCAGGAGCAGGGCTCCTACGCAAGAGGACCCAGCACTCCACACATCATGCCTGCTTCAACATGGCTGGAGAACCCAGTGGCATCACAGCCGTCCACTTCCACTCATTCCACCTCTTTTAACTGCTATTGAACTGGAACTGGAGCTCCTTGTTGTCAAATCTTCAACGAGCACTACCATGCATCTGGAAAAAAAACAATTGTCAAATCAGTCCTTCAGCTTCCTCTCCGCTCGGAAGTCATGGCAGATGATGAGCTGGTTGGAGCCATCGGAGATCAGCCTTTCTTCATCAAATTGAACGGACCCGATGTAGGCTGCACCACATTTAGTATTGCAGATAAGAAGATTCCCATCATGCACACAGACACAAAACATGAGTCCCGGAAGCCGCTCAGTGTGAACTTGTGATAACCGCATGAGCCGGGCAATCAATCCCCTTCCACCCCTCCCAAAAATTGTTCTCTTGTTTTTAACAAACACTACTGGATAAGGCATGGTTCAGTACCCTCTGAGATGACCTCATGCGTACCCAGAAGTACTTACTTACACAGGATAAAAACACACCTTACCTGCACCACTGGTCGACAGGCAGACACCTTGGTGCTGTAGGTAACTACCCACAGTGTGCAATTGCCTGCATTACTCTCCTTCAATAGGGTCCCAGCAATTCCTTAATTTCAGGAATTAAGGCGCGAAGGTCTCTTGGCGAGGTTGGAAATGAGGAGGGCATAAAAGGGTGGCCGGTGAAAAACGGCGATTTCGTAGGCAATATGAAATCAGAGAAAGTAAACATTCCAAAATGACCTTTTCAGTCCCAGGATTCTACCCTGACGGTAGTTTGTCAGGCCAGTGTCTTGGCACCACCGTTCATAAAGCTGAATGGAATGTGCCTTGGGGCTGCTGTGCAAGAGCGCCTCACCTGTGAATCCCGAGATGGAGAACATGGGCTCCTTGGTGTTGCGGTCCCACGCGCGCACGTGGCCATCCCGCGACGCGCTCACCAGCTTGACGCCGTCGACCTGCAGGCTCACCACCGGTGCCTGGGCACATGGGAGGCATTGGCAAGGCAACAGTACAGAGATGGATTGTTGAACAAAGATCAGCACCACTATGATTGAGAGGTAAGATCTCTTCTAGTATTATTGAGAAATAACTATGAGGAGGTCACTTCAAAAAGGCGACCCAGCACCAGCACCCCTTTGCCAAGTAAAAAGACTACTACCACCAGTAGTACCTGGTTAACGTATAGATCAGACAAAAGGAGAAATCGCGAAGGACACCACATGGGGACTCGGTAGACATGAGCTGCTGATGTCCTCTACTGCACACCCTCCACTCTGGCCTGCACAACCTTGTGGGCAACGAATAACTGTGGGCAATCCACACACAACAAGATCAGCCAGCATGGCAGCGGCTGGAGATGTCTAGATAACATGCAATTGGGTGTACCTTGTGGCCTTCAAAATTGCCCAGCCGTGTCCCATTGTTGATGTCGTACAGCTGGATGGACCCATCCTTGCAGCCCACAAACAGATGCTGTGTCTCATCATCAAACTGGTGGCCGCAAACAGCGTGAAAAAGAAAAGAAGCAAAAGCGGTCAATTAGGGAAGTGGCCAAACAGTGGGATTTCAGATCTCGTTTCATCAATCATGATGTAAAAGGTGTATGACACCTAACACTGCTGCTTCTATAAGGACCTAACGCTCCCTTATCGCTATTTGGGCCAGGCAGAACCTTCGGGAAGTAAAAGGTGGAAAGGATTTAAAATGGATGGCTGCATTGATGGAAACATTTCCAAACAGATTGTGCGAAGGATATCAAACGTTGACATGTGTCGGTCAATTTGAGGAGTGCAAAATAAACGAGAATCAAGAAGCGGGACGCAAGAAGTGAGAAGTGAGAAGTGAGAAGTGAGAAGTGAGAAGTGAGAAGTGAGAAGTGAGAAGTGAGAAGTGAGAAGTGAGAAGTGAGAAGTGAGAAGTGAGAAGCGAGAAGTGAGAAGCGAGAAGCGAGCACCGAGAAACGAGGAATGGGAAGTGAGACGCAAGAAGTGGGACACTAATCGATTGCTGGCATAATAATAATAATAATAATAATAATAATAATAGTAATAATAACAATAAAAAGCAATCCTCATACGCATTTGACTTGTGCATTAAAACCCCGGGACCCATGTGCCTCACTGGAATGGTGCCAAAAACAAATGGTAGTGATGAGGAACGAACCTGGAAACAGGACACGGGGCCTGCCTCCACTGCCGTATGGAAGTAAAGGCCAGCCCAGAGCATTGACAGTGGCAAGAAAGCAGAAGAAATTATGTGTCAGGCGTACATCACAATCCATAAGTATATAAAAAAGCCAATCACACATTCCTGGAACAAAACCTTGAGATACAGCGATAGCATAGAAGTACATGGCACAGAAAAATGTCATGCAATCTGTCACACTCCACCCAGATAGAAACAATGAACAACGAAGCGTCAGACCCAAAGGCATGCGAGCGTAAAAGCCCATTCCGAAGCATGGGCAAAAATGCAGACGCAAGCCAGGCAGTGGACTGCCAATTGCAAGCATGGGAAAGGCAAGCACCTCAGGTACACATGGATTCTTCACATCTTGTGACTGGATGGATACCTTTGAAGGACAGGATCTTCTGGCCCAGCTTGAGCGACCACGCTGCAACATTGCTGCCATAGTCTGTTGAGATGATGTAGTCCTCAGTGACCTGCACGCCTGAGGCTGGGTCACTCATGTGGAACCGCCGCAGGCACTTGCCTGACTTCACATCCCATTCCCTGGATGCCACAAGTAACAAAAGAGCAGCCATAAGCATTTTAGACAGGAATGCAAGGAACACCAAGAGAGCCGAACAAGAAAGGCTGGCATGCAAGTTTTGGGCGAGCATTCTATTTAACATGATGTACACGAAATAGAGCATAAGGGGAAGAAACAGAGTAACACAATGCAAGCGACACTCCAAGCTCTGCACATGGGCATCGATGTGGAAAGGCCACGGCACAGGTGGGCCCAAGCCACCCACAAAAGTGAAAAGTTTGATGATAAAGAGGTAGTAAATGGCATTTTAACTGAAACATAAAAACTATCAAGATGACTGGTGGTTGTAGCTGCCATGCGTGCAACGCGCATGAAGACTTAGAGAGAGAAAAAATTGTGCATGCAAAATATTTCATGAATTGCCTACATTTGGCTATATACCAATCTTTTATTCAAGGTATGCTACGATGAACGCACGGTTTTCCTTTGCTGATCTCCAGCCCCATACGCTCACTACTATCAGCTAAGAGTTTTCTCTTACCTGATGGTGGCATCCAGTGAAGAGGTGTAAACCCGGCCCTCGCACAGGTGTACGCCTGTAATCTGTTCCGTGTGGCCCCTGCAAATCAATGATTGCACATGCAATCAACCAAAATGATTAACAGTTGACAATGAACCATCCTAGTAAACTTGCTAACTTGCTAACTGCTATTGCTAATTCAAACTGCACAATCGACCCAAGATACGGCCTAAGATACCTCGGCCAGGTGCATGCAATGACGATAGCCCTTGTCAGTAAGACAGCTGGGGCAACACGAATAATGCGGTGGCTGGCAATCACCAATTGCTGTTACCAAGCAAGACAGCCCCTCAGTCTTTTAAAGTATAAGGCACTATCTACATGGGATATGCCATGCAGTGCCTTGCCAGCAATATTTTCACAAAGAGGCCAGAATATCAATACATATATTCAGAACCTGCTAGTAACCAATGACGATTTATGCATAGCCATATGCCATCATTGGCATCAATTTCGAGCCAACAAAGCCAACCGATACGTAGTGTGCAACGCATATACAACCAGCGCGTATAGACACAGATGAATGCGCTGGTCACCTACATCACCTATGTAGGTCCAACAAATCAAAAAGCCAACAGAACTTTAAAAGCAATCCAGTTGAAGCATAGGCATTCGCCATTGCCAGCTCCACTACACGAATGGTATCAATTTGCAGAAAACCTAGCTTTGACTGTCACCATGCAACCCAAAAATCTTGGTAGCAACCGCTTCATAAGTAAGTCGAAGCAAAGAAGTTGCTGTCTGCTCCAGCAGGCTCCCATCAGTCAAGCATACTGAAATGGTGATGCAAGCCATTCTGCCAAAGCGTAGACACCCACTTCAACTCAAATCCTCCTTCGCCATTGCGGTCAGCTTTGTTATTCAAGTCCCAGATATGCGCAGCGCCATCCGTTGCACCTGTGTAAGTAGCCCGTTTGTGCCAAAACAGACAAGCCAGGACAATCGCAAAAAGAGTCACAACTATTTAGATAAAAGTCCTTTTTGAATGCCCTTTCTGCCCCCTCCACTCTGGCTTCCAGATGTGGATGCGATGCCCCACCATGAATAAGGCATGTAGGGTCTGCAATTCAGGAAGAGGATGTACAAGGTAGACATCATCTGGACTTTATCAACCAATCAGCATTTATGAACATGCTCCAGTCGCAAAACAAGTTATCTCTGTGACCTCCCACTTTTACCAAGATGATATCAATTGACACTATGCTTTCACTGCGCCAAGCTGAGATTGAATACTGAACTAAATGAAACAAAGCAATCTCTCAGTCATCAGCCACTAACAGTGGGAATGGAGTACCCTTCTGATGACGCAACAGCATCGACACGTCGATCAAACCTTGCCAATTTAGGGTTCCCACAGACAATGTCCCCATAACCAATTTAACTCCTAACAATGGCTCTAGGCACATGACACTTAAGCGGACATTGGGCTTCGTGACGGTAAGCCATTATACAGAACACAAGGCATAAGCCTCGCTGGAACAATTTTCAAATTTTAAGAGAAATGATACCCAACAATGGATGCACGGCTGACAACGGGGATCCTGAAGATGAACCGCCCCATCAACCGTCAAACGTTTTCTCCTTCAAACAGCGCGATACAATGCATTAAGGCGATCATGCAACTTGCTTTTCAACAATTGAGAGTCACAGACATCATAACATAAGCTCAGAATCCGTTAATCTGATGGAGCTGGCATTTTGTGTTGTTTTCCACTGTGAAAGGATGATTCAAATATTTGATGCAATGACACATGGACAAGGACATCCAAAATACATTCTATTGTGTTAAGACATCGGCATCTTCATGACATGACTTACCTGCTGCGACATACTGGCCATCAAAATCCAGCGCATTAATTTCACTTCGAATTCCCTTGAGCAGTCCAATTACATTCTTCGATTCCAGGTTGACCACGCCGATCGGCCCTTGGTAGGTTCCAAACGTCAGATACTCAGACTGGTGGCAGAGAGTTTTACACACGCATGCAAAAATGAGCATACACGCCTGAAGTTCAGATAGAGGGAACCCTCATGGATGACACAGAAGTTTGACAACGTTTATTCGATTGATCAAGTGGAGTATAATGACATGTTGTAATCGCCAGCTTTGATTGACGTGCATCTCGCATGCGGCTGCTTGGACAACAATATTACTCACGTTGAACTTGATGCGCCTAATCCAGTCATTACTGCGCACTATCGCGTTGGCCTTGCATTTCCCGGCTTTCCAGTTCCGTGCAGTTTCCTCAGAATCATCGCGCAGCTTCTTGATCCGGCTTAGCAACACGTCCATTGAAGTGTCCCTCTTAGATTCCTCCCGATCTTCACTGCCGTGCAGCTCATCCCGCGAGCACGAAACAGAAAACCGGAAATCCGGTTGCTCGAGTCTCCCGCGGCCTTGAGTCAGCCTGCTGCGAATAGATTTGGTTCCTTTGGCAGTGGCCAGAGCAATGCCTTGAAAAGTTGTCCTAGGGGGTCTGCATGAGGATTGTGAGCGCGTGGCCCCATGCAAGCCGATGCCCCCCCCCGCGGGCAAGATGCGAGTGGCATGTACGATCGAATTAGCCATGATTTTCGCTAATTTCGGTTTTGTACCTCAAAACTCCAATACGGCAAGATGATGGCGTCAAGGACGTCCAACAATATTGCTATCCAGGCTGATCTATCGTAAGTTGACTCGACTCATTTCATGCGCAACTGGGGCCTCGGCGAGCAAATTGCCACGAAAAACTGCCCCACCCGAAACTGGCTAGACCCCAGCACGTCGCAATCCGGAACTCCTAGCCGCCCTATCAATTTTGATCTAGCCAGCGCCACGCGTATGAATTCGATGCGATGCGCTGTCCCTCGCCTTTTTCGGCTCCCCACGTTTGACAAGTACGTAACCTTCTTGTGATCAGACGCGCCCTTCCCCATAAATGATCATCATCAAGTGCTAGAGGCCCCGCGCTTGCCAGCTCGGCGTACGGCATGCCCTGCGGCAAAAGCGCAACCACACGAGGGAGGTGTTGTCTGCCGCGCTACTACGGTATGGCACGTGAAGGCGGGCAGAAGTTTTGGGGCACGGGGCTGCATACAGGAAGAGCATCACGTTTATCTTGTTTTATCCGGCGCATCTCCTGTGGCCGCCATTCCGATAATCAGCTTTTTAGAAGCAGTTCTTTGGTGCAATTATTAGTGTCACGCTCTGAAACCGAACACTGAATCGCCGTTGACGACACTGCAATGAATTCTCTAGCATCTCATCACATGTAGCCATGCCACCGGACGACGACGGACAACATGGTGGATCGACGTACTTCTGCCAGGAATTCCCGGACCCCGTTAAGCACAACACGCTCAATTTTGGCTTCGGAAAGATTTCAGCAGGCGCTTCAGGTACAACCTGACAAATGGCTTACAGATCATAGTTAACAGCGTGTTCCAGGTCTCCCATTATGTGCCCGCGTGCCAACGCTGTAAACTGAATGTGGGATGTGCGAACGCTCATCTATCCCTTATGACATACCATGCACTGCTGGTATGTGCATGCATGCCAAGGAACTGGACAGAAAAAAAAAAACTTTTTTTAACTTAGTACGTACAGCGTGCCATCCCGTTTGTCCCCTACCAAAGCCCCGTGTTTCCTGCCGCGATATTCCAGTCCTTCTTTCCCGGCCGCAATTCCATACCGTCTGCTTGGCACAGCCACCCGAGACCGTGCATTTCAACTGCCGCGTGTCCACATATTCGATTGCTCTGCAACCGTCTGATACATCTAACCAAGCACGGCAAATCACGGTCCGACAACCTGGCTCGCCCCCCTGGCAGGTCGCCCTGGGCATCGGCATCAGCACGCTGGTCACCTTTGTCCCCTCGCTGCGCTTTCCGGGCTCATGCCTCACCACCATCCTCTTCCTCATCTCCAGCGTGCTCTACACCACCCAGCCCTACATCGGCGCCAAGATGCACGCGGGCGCACTGATGGCCTCGTCGTCAGCGCTCGCCGCGCTAACGGCGGGCGCCACCGTTGCGGCCGCGCGCGGCATATCCCACAGCGGCGCCATACCATACATCCCGGCCCTGTGTGTACTGTCCGCGCTCGGGCTGGTCCCCTTCTCCGTACTGCGCACGCACCTGCCGCTGGCGGCACCTGCCGTCATCGCCACCTTCCTGTATGGGATGACGGTAAGCACGCGTCCCCCTTTCCCCCCGGGCGTGGTGGAAGGGTGGGATTTACTATGACTAACAGTTAAAGTGACAATAGGCAATAACAGTACTTCTTCAGTATGCCTTTGATGATACCAACACGCTTGTCCCTGACCCTCCCCTCGCGCCCCAGTGCCGCTTTGTTCCTTTTCCCTCGACATCCATGCCCCTCTACGTCCCTCACTAACCTCCCCCAGGTCATGCGCGCGCGCTTCATCGAGCCACCGAGCTCCATCTGGGGAGAGGCCGTACTGCCCGTGTTCGGCGCGGGCGCGCTGGCCGGCGCCCTCGTCGTGCTGTCCGGCATGCTCCTCCTGCCCGTGCTCGCCTACACGGCCATGCTGGGGGAGGTGTCCTCGGCCGCCATGTCCCTGGGCCAGTCGATTTCCTGGTTCACCACCACCCTCTGGGATGGGGACACCGAGCGGGAGCCGGAGCTCGTGCTGCGCCCGCTCGCGCCCGACCTGCAAGCGAGTAGCAAGGGGGATGGCACGGATCGGGCCGGACTGGATGCCACCGCGGCCAAGGATGGGGTAGAGCTGGGTCTCATGAGGGGGGGGAGCCGTGGGGATGGCACGGGCGGTCTATCGCGGCAGCACAGCGGCAGCAAGCTGCCGAGCTCGTTCCTTTCTCGCGTGGATCAGGAGACGGGGAGTCCCCAGAGGGGGGCTATGGGGAAGGAGTTCCAGGAGGCCGACGACGAGGAAGGCGAGGAGGATGAGAACGAAGGCGTTGGGCCGGAGGACGAGGATGACGACGAGGACAAGGACGACGTCGACGTCACCGTGCGTGTGGTTGACGCGCTTCCCTCGCGCCTTCTCAAGCCACAGAAGAAGCCGCGCGCCCGCGGTGGGTTCCTCTCCGCGATAAAGACGCGTTCGTGGCGCAAAGGGGCGGGAAAGGGGCAGGCCAAGCCGTCAGGCGCACACCCGCCACAGGACCGGGTGCACAAGCTTCCTCAGGCGGACGCGTGCCGGTTGTGGCCTGTGCTGGATCGCACGCGGGAGCTGCTATCGACCGCGCGGCGGGAGCCCCCGTGCCTCTTCCCCTGGCGCCGTGGCCTTGGCCCCGTGTCGCGCCCGCCGCCGGGGCCATCGTGCCGGGGACCCTGCGGTGGTGAGGTGTGGACGCAGCCCGCGTGCGAGCTGGACGCGTGGCAGCGCGTGGTTGGCCAGCTCGATGCGCTCCAGTCGGCGGTCGTCTCACTCGCGGTCGTCTTTGAGGGCGGCCACCGGCGGTTCTCCTCGCGCACACTCTGGCGGTGGCTGGGGGAGGAGTCGCAGGCCAACTTCCGGCTCGTGTTTGCGGCCGTGGCGGCGTGCTGCCACAACGTCGCCAGGGACGTGCGGGGCATCCATGGTGGGCGGCGGCGGCGACGGGGAGGTGGGGAGGATGGCGAGGACACGAGCGAGCATCACAGCGTGCACATGGTGCACACTCGGCGGCAGACGTTTACCGAAGATAGGGAGCCGACCGACGCAGAGAGCTCGGCGCGGCTGGTCCGGGAGATGGAGATGCTGGCGTCCACCGCCAAGGGCTCGCTCGGGCCGTTGCTGCGGTCGCTGCAGGCGCGGCTGTCGCGCGACATGGTGGACGCGTACAAGGCCTACTGGGCATCGCTGCAGGGGAGCGGCAGCAAGTGCCCCATCAACGAGGTAAGGGCGCGGCAGCAAGTACCCCATCAAGGAGGTAAGGGCGCGGCAGCAAGTGCCCGATCAAGGAGGTAAGGGCGCGGCAGCAAGTGCCCCCACCAACGAGGTTGGGGCGCGGCAGCAAGTGCCCCATCAACGCGGTAGGGGGGCGGCAGCAAGTGCCCGATCAAGGAGGTAAGGACGCGGCAGCAAGTGCCCCCACCAACGAGGTAGGGCCGCGGCAGCAAGTACCCCATCAACGAGGTAAGGGCGCGGCAGCAAGTGCCCGATCAACGAGGTAAGGGCGTGGCAGTAAGTGCCCGATCAAGGAGGTAAGGGCGCGGCAGTAAGTGCCCGACCAACGAGGTAATGGCGTGGCAGTAAGTGCCCGATCAAGGAGGTAAGGGCGCGGCAGCAAGTGCCCGATCAAGGAGGTAAGGGCGCGGCAGCAAGTGCCCCCACCAACGGGGTAGGGGCGCGGCAGCAAGTGCCCGATCAAGGAGGTAAGGGCGCGGCAGCAAGTGCCCGATCAAGGAGGTAAGGGCGCGGCAGCAAGTGCCCCACCAACGAGGTAGGGGCGCGGCAGCAAGTGCCCCACCAACGAGGTAAGGGCGCAGCAGCAAGTGCCCGATCAAGGAGGTAGGGGCGCGGCAGCAAGTGCCCGACCAACGAGGTAAGGGCGCGGCAGCAAGTGCCCGACCAACGAGGTAGGGGCGCGGCAGCAAGTGCCCCACCAAGGAGGTAGGGGCGCGGCAGCAAGTGCCCCACCAACGAGGTAAGGGCGCGGCAGCAAGTGCCCCACCAACGAGGTAGGGACGCGGCAGCAAGTGCCCCATCAACGAGGTAAGGGCGCGGCAGCAAGTGCCCCATCAACGAGGTAGGGGCGCGGCAGCAAGTGCCCCATCAACGAGGTAAGGGCGCGGCAGCAAGTGCCCGACCAACGAGGTAAGGGCGCGGCAGCAAGTGCCCCACCAACGAGGTAAGGGCGCGGCAGCAAGTGCCCCACCAACGAGGTAAGGGCGCGGCAGCAAGTGCCCGATCAAGGAGGTAAGGACGCGGCAACAAGTGCCCGATCAAGGAGGTAAGGGCGTGGCAGCAAGTGCCCCCACCAACGAGGTAGGGGCGCGGCAGCAAGTGCCCCACCAACGAGGTAGGGGCGCGGCAGCAAGTGCCCCACCAACGAGGTAAGGGCGCGGCAGCAAGTGCCCCACCAACGAGGTAAGGGCGCGGCAGCAAGTGCCCCATCAACGAGGTAAGGGCGCGGCTGCAAGTGCCCCATCAACGAGGTAAGGGCGTGGCAGAAAGTGCCCGATCAAGGAGGTAGGGGTGCGGATGGTGAGCCCATAGGGGCGTTTGGGGTGAGTGCAGCGACACATTCGCAGGGCGGGGCTGCCGGGGTATGCGTGCGGATCATGCCGATGAGGACGCCGTCCCATGCGTCCACACTTGGGTGTGATCCTGTGGTATATACGGGGCTCCTATCCCTGTGATGACCCCCCCGAACCCTGAACTCTTAAGGCCTGTGATGTGCTTCCCTTCACCTAAGCCCTATGATTTGCAACCTGATATCCCTAGCCGGTCGCTACCCATCCGTGGCCCGATCATGTTCCCACCCTTTCAGGTGCACTCGCTCCTGTGATGTGCTTCCCTAGCCCCCCCCAAGTGCCGTGCATCGCGTTTCTGGACCCTGCGCCATGTAACTCACGTCGTGGTCCACCCCCCGGCTGCCTGGTCCATTGTCTTGCAACGTGTCCCCCCCTCCCACCCAGGTGCATGCGCTGCTGTACGCGATGACCATCTCCCACTCGGTCATCGAGGCCGCCATCGCGCTCGAGGACGCGGTGGAGGTGGCCGCCAGCTACCGGGGGCCCAAGGCAGTGGTGTCCACCGGCTGGGGATCCGGCACGAGGAGCCATAACCCACCCGTGGTGCGTGTGTCCATCGCGGAAGAAGAGCTGCAGAACAGCTTGCGCGCGGCCCACCGGGCAGGGTCAGGCATCCCGATGACTGCGGTGGCTACGCCCGCGCTGGCAACGGGGGGGGACCCCCTCAATGCCACGTGGCCCCCTCGCTCGCCGCGCACGTCCCTGGACCAGCGGACCGGGAGCGGGGCACAGGACGGCCACAGCCATCCGATGGATGCGCTGACCCCGCGGGAGCAGAGCTCCAGCCCACGCCACGGATCGCCGCCCCCCGGTAAGGCTGGTCAAGGGCCGCCCGGTAAGGCTGGTCAAGGGCCGCCTGGTAAGGCTGGTCAAGGGCCGCCCGGTAAGGCTGGCCAAGGGCCGCCGGTTCCAGGCCGGTCGCCGCACGATCCGTCACGCCCGCGCCATTGCCGGCCGAGCTGCTCCCGAGGGACGCAGTCATCGAGGTCCAGCGACAGTACCACGTTTTTGCGACCGCTGGTGGAGGCACTCCTCCTGGTCCCGTTCCTGCGCCACCTGGCGTACTCGACCCGCACCCTGGTGACCATCGGCAGGGCGCAGCAGCGGGGCGGCGGCCTGGGGGGTCTCCTGCGCGGCCGGTTGTTCCAGTTTGGCTTCAAGTACTGGCTCGTGTGCGCACTATTCCTGGTGGCGGTGCTCGCGGTCGGGCCGGAGCACCGCGGTCTGGTTGACCGTTGGAACGCGATCTGGGTATTCGTGACCGTCACGATCGTCATGATGCCCAAGGTGAGCGACCAGGCATGGCCTATTGTCATGACCTGTTCTAGGCCTCTGTTTGGCCTATATTTGGCCTATTATGGCCCATGTTTGGCCTATTATGGCCCATGTTTGGTCTATTATGGCCTATGATTGGATCTAGTCAGAATGTGGGACAAGTTTGGGGCGTGGCGTATTTTTATTATCATCACCGATTTTTGGAGCGCTGGGTGATGGGTGATGGGTGATGGGTGATGGGTGATGGGTGATGGGTGATGGGTGATGGGTGATGGGTGATGGGTGATGGGTGATGGGTGGAAGTGTGTGCGGCGATGTCCCTGATGAGCCAGGGGCTTGTTTCACACTTTGACGGGGAAGAGCGGGGTGCCTGAGTAAAGCCCATGCAATTTATCTTTACATGTAGAAACGGATTTGAAAGCAAGTATTTTTACTATAACATGGCCATGCCCAAGGTCCAAGATGAGCAGGTATAGTAGTATCTACTTTAACGTGGTAATGCCCAAAATGTCCAAGGTTAGCAGGTGGTCTCATGTAAATGGGAGCCACAGAACCCAGATTGAGCCGGGGATGACGTGGGATGCCCTGTAGGTAATGTATTGTAGCGCCCCAATGTAAAGCCAGTTAGACACCGACATTCATCCCAGAATGATGGGTTCGTCGGATGCGACGTCAAGTCGGATGTAAAATCAATCAAGTCATGCGCGGGAGCGAGTAAGCACAGCATTGTGCCTCATCCCCTTGTTCCTCAGCCTCTGTCACTTCACGCAACCTGCATGCCATAATGTGGCACATAGGTGGGCTTTATCTATGTAAATCACACCCTTCTGCATGCCTGCAATCGGGCTGTAGAACCCAAGGTGTCCATCGGGCTGTTGAACCCAATTCTGTTGAACAACACCCACCCCCCAGCCACGACACACTACGCATGGCCTCGGTTGCGTACTGTTATCCCACCCGGCTTGTAGCCACGGTAGAAATCGTACTACGGGGTAATCGTACATATAAATGGTAAGATCAAACTAAGTACCTACGAAGTGTTATCATTGTTATTTCCCATGGTAGTGGCTATTTCTCTTGTTGCCAACGCCCCCCTGCCAACCCCCCCCCCCCTCGCGTATCTCAGGTGGAGGCGACCATGTTCAAGACCGTGCCACGCATGGTCATCATGCTTACTCGTACTGTTGTTTTATTCCATGGCATGGTCCCCGCCCCCTCCGATCCCTCAGGTGGAGGCGACCGTGTTCAAGGCCGTGCCACGCATGGTCATCATGCTTACTCGTACTGTTGTTTTATTCCATGGCATGGTCCCCGCCCCCTCCGATCCCTCAGGTGGAGGCGACCATGTTCAAGACCGTGCCACGCATGGTCATCATGCTTACTCGTACTGTTGTTTTATTCCATGGCATGGTCCCCGCCCCCTCCGATCCCTCAGGTGGAGGCGACCGTGTTCAAGGCCGTGCTGCGTATCATCGCGACGGTCAGCGGAGCAACGCTGGGCTACCTCTTTATGATGAGCGAGCCCCTGGCGGGGTGCCCCGCCGCGCTGGCCGCGCTCCTGTTCGTCGTGGCGCTCGTCAGCTGCTACCACATCGACTGCCCCTATCGCTACGCGGGTATGCTGCCAATCGTTACGCGAGTATTCTCCCCTCTAATTACAGGGGTGTGCCTCTTTTATCTTTGGCTGAGCCGAGAGAGGCCCAACCAATAGATAGGGGGGCGTCCTTGCAAAGTGTTGCCAGCAGAATGAAGAATAAGAATCTTTATTAGGGCGTCCGTGCCATGATAGACGCTCCTTTTGTGTGGCACGGCCCATCTCTGGTTGCACGGCCCATCGGTGGTGGCTTCCCTCCCTCTTGAACAGGGCACAGCTCCCATCCTTCCCCGCCAGCCAGTGCTTTGTTCCTGCACGAGTCCAATGCTTGTTAGCATTCTTTGGCATTTGAGTGCACCCCTGGGCCGCAGGCTTCTGTTCGCATGCAAGGCCCGTGGGAACAGGGCTATCTGGCATCCCGGTGGATGTGCGGCCATCAAGGAATGCTTGCGGCGCTTGTGAAGTACCCCTCGGCCAGGCAGCTGCAATACCCTGTTGGTTTTTACATGCTCTGTGTATCTGTCTTGTGACCACTTGCACGTCCGCTCTGGACGGAGAAGACGAGGTCCCCCTGCGATGGCTGCCTTTCGAAGGCACCATTC
Organism: Mesostigma viride; assembly: GCA_009746045.1. Classification (NCBI taxonomy): domain Eukaryota; kingdom Viridiplantae; phylum Streptophyta; class Mesostigmatophyceae; order Mesostigmatales; family Mesostigmataceae; genus Mesostigma; species Mesostigma viride. The sequence goes on along the minus strand of RPFO01001598.1, from coordinate 387,229 downwards.
TGGATCCCGCCACCACTGCTTTCACAGTTAACGCCCCGCCCCTTGGTAGCTCTACAATGTTCCCTCACATATTTAGATGGACGAAAACCCCGCCTTCCTCGTTGATCACATCATGGCATCGCCGTTGTCCCCCGCATGCACCAACCATGCCCCCATGCTCCGTATTCCACCACCGACCACCCCATGCTCCCCCACCCCCACCCCAACACACACACACACACACACACACACACACACACACACACACACACACATACACACACACACACACACACACAACCACCACCACCATACACGCACACACTCATTTGCAACAGTCTACCTGTTCGTCGAGACAGTCAACCTGGTCGTGCTGTGCCAGTACATGCCGCCGCGCGACTCCCTGGCCGCCCCTTGCATCCAGCACCCCAGATCCACCCCCACCACCGAGGGTGGCGAGCTGCCCTCCCTGTGCGGGGGCACTTTGGACACAGGCGACAGTGAGGACGGGGAGGACGGCAGTACCAGCGACCGCACGGGCTCGTTCACCTATGCTGCCAGCCGCGCGGTGACCATCGTCGTGGGCAGCCTGGTCTCGGTCATCTGGGGCAACACATTCCTGCCCTGGTACGCGTCCTCGCAGGCGCGCGTGTGCCTCTCGCGTGCACTCGTGGAATCCGCGCGCCTATACGCGTGCCTGTGGGATGACTTCCTCTCCACTGCCGCCAAGTGCGAGGCCGCGCTGCCCCGCTCACCGCCGGCGCTGGACACCGGGAGTGCGCCCGCCAGCCCCCGCCAGGCCAGCAGTGGGGGGGCCTCCCTCCCCTCCTCCCCCCGATCCGGGGGCCCCATGATCAAGATCCCCTCCACATTAAACCTCCGTGACGTCGCCAGCCCCAGCAACCTGAAGACCCCGAGCAGCCCCACAGTACGGAGCCCCCGGGAGAATCCCTGGGCCGCCACAGCATCGAGCAGCCCCAGGTCCGCCGGGTCGTCCACCAGCGACTGCCCCCGAGGACCCCCGTTGCCCGCCACCGAGGCCACACCCCGCCAGGCTTCCTTCACGGGTGCCTTCACGGGCGTCATCCGCCACTCCCCCGAGAGTCCAAGCACTGGCAGCGCGCCCGTGTCACCCCGCGCCCCCCGGCACGGCGGTTCCCCAGTGGCACCCGGGGCGGCGCCAGCCGTGGTGGCAACCCCGTTGGCTGTGGCTGCCAAGGGGGGGGTCCTGCGAGGGCCAGGGGCTGGTGTAGTCGGGTTGGGGGAACCCGCCGGTGCCCCGCAGGAGGAGGTGCCGGCAGCCCTGCGTCAATCCGCGCTGTCGGACGCAGCGCTGGCTCTCGGGACGGGTTCTGTGCGCCAGCACTTGGACTCGGTGTCCTCCATCCTGCGAGCGGAGTCGGTCTACTGGCGGCGCGGCGTGCTCATCATGCCCCCACTCATGTCTGAGGCCGCCGCCGCACTGACCAAGCTGGCCAACCGGCTGACCTCGCTGCGGCTCATCGGGGGCGCGCCGCCGCGGCTCACGGGGGTGTACACGGGCCACGGCGTTCACCTGTTCGCGCAGCTGCTTCGGAGCGAGATCCGTGAGGTGCTCGTGGCCACGCACGAGCTGGTGCAGATCACCGCACGGCGGCTCAGGGACCCTGAGGACCGCGTCGACCGGCTCCCGTCCACGCTGGCGCGCCCGGGGGTGGGGGAGAACGGCGTCGGCGGGCCGCAGACGGAGCTGGGGCAGCTGCGCGCGTGGTGGCGGCGGCGCAAGGCAAGGCACGGCGTGCCGAGCGGCAGCTATTACGTGGTAGAGAACGCGGCAGCGAACAACCAGCTGTGCTTGCAGGGGCTGCTGGGGGCGATCCAACGGCTGGAGGATGCGCGCGACGTGTTCTGGAAGAGGCGAGTTGGCTAGTATGCGGGGCCGTGCGCTGCTGGTACCTGCTAGTTGGAGTTCTATTCGTTGGCTTGCTTGCGGTTCTTCAGTTGGTTTCTCTTGCGGGCGTCCCCCAACTTGTTTCCTTCCTGATGCCAACGGGGGTTAGGGGGCTGCCTCAGGAAGCTGTCACGGCTCCTGGTTCGCTGTGTGCTTCCAACGATGGCAAGGGTGGACGTGCAATGAGGCAGGTTGCTTCCCGCAAGCCTGCAGGCCATGTATTGCGGGCAGTAGGATCGGGAAATAGTCATCATAGAGGAGACATTCATCACTGCAGCTTGTCCACTGCAAGTCATGGCTGTCTCTGGCACGCAGGGGGGCGCGCAAGGGGTACTTTCTTATTTTTCATCTCATCTCATCTCATCTCATCTTATCTCATCTCATCTCATCCCATCTCATCCCATCCCATCCCATCCCATCCCATCCCATCCCATCCCATCCCATCCCATCCCATCCCATCCCATCCCATCCCATCCCATCCCATCCCATCCCATCCCATCCCATCCCATCCCATCCCATCCCATCCCATCCCATCCCATCCCATCCCATCCCATCCCATCCCATCCCATCCCATCCCATCCCATCCCATCCCATCCCATCCCATCCCATCCCATCCCATCCCATCCCATCCCATCCCATCCCATCCCATCCCATCCCATCCCATCCCATCCCATCTCATCTCATCTCCTCTCATCTCATGCGTCCTGGCCTTGGGATGTCGCCGACTGCTCACCTTTCCCCTTGTCAGATGTGGCTTTGGCGGGGGACAGTGGGATGCCGGGTAAGGGTGGTGTGACACTGGGATGTGTCAGTGTTTGTAACCCATCGGACTTGCGTCGATCCGCCGGCCCTGGCACCGTATATTTTACTGGTCACCCACTGACACCCGCTGACATGCATTGACACCCATTAATACCCTATTTACAACCAATAATACCCATTAACACGGATTAACAGCCGTTAGTACCCATTAGCACCTGTTAGCACCCAATAATATCCACTAACAGCCATTTTGCACCCTTTAACACCCATCAGCACCCATTAACATCCACTAACAACCATAAACACCTACCTGTTTTGTCTGCCACCGCTGTCGGGCACCTCCAGGTACCGCAGCCTGCGCATGGGCCTGCACATGGACATGAAGACGGCGCACACGCCCGAGCTGCTGAACGTGGACGACATCTTTTTGCTCAAGTCGTGGCAGTTTGCGCACATGGCCTTTTTGGACAAGGTCACGCTGGTCGCGCGCGAGGTGGCCGCGGCCGATGGCGAGGTGGAGCCATCATGGCTGATCATGTAAGGCAACACCGTGACGTCATCGTGGCTAATTTTGTGAGGGATTCTTGAACTGCTCATTATGGCTCATTGTGTGAGGCACCCCTTAGCCATGATCATCGTTGGCTCAGTTTTGCAGCACCGCCCGTGAATAATCATTTTTGAGCGTATGGCTCATTGTGTGGGCTTACTCCGATGACCCATGATATTTATCACATTGTCTCTTCATGTGACGGATACCTAAACATCATGGCTGTAATGTAGGTCCACCAATGACCTGCGGCCCTGGCCAGCCAGTAATTAGCTGGTGCCGCACACCGCTGGTAATCTATGCTTTCACAGCTGGTCTTGTAATATAAGTTTGCTAGGCTCTTGCTAGTCCCCTTCAGGACATGTTCTGTGTATATGTGAAAATACACGGCTGCTTATGTTGATAAGCTAAATTGCATGCCTCTATATGAAACGTCATGTATGAAGACCACCAAGTGCATGCCTCTATATGAAATGTCGTGTATGAAGACCACCAAGTGCATGCCTCTATATGAAACGCCGTGTATGAAGACCACCAAGTGCATGCCTCTATATGAAACGTCGCGTATGAAGACCACCAAGTGCATGCCTCTATATGAAACGTCGTGTATGAAGACCACCAAGTGCATGCCTCTATATGAAATGTCGTGTATGAAGACCACCAAGTGCATGCCTCTATATGAAACGCTGTGTATGAAGACCACCAAGTGCATGCCTCTATATGAAACGCTGTGTATGAAGATCACCAAGTGCATGCCTCTATATGAAACGTCGTGTATGAAGACCACCAAGTGCATGCCTCTATATGAAACGTCGTGTATGAAGACCACCAAGTGCATGCCTCTATATGAAACGTCGTGTATGAAGACCACCAAGTGTCTTGTATGGTGTATAAGCTAAATTGCATGCCTTTATAGGAAACGTCGTGTATGAAGACCACCAAGTGTCTTCACACAGTGCGGAAGTCGTGGAAAATAATCACCAAAGTAACCCTTGTGAGACGTGCAAAATTTGCGCTTGAGGCTGTCAAGCGTGTGAAAAACTTCCTACCACTTTTAGCTCCCCGGAAGTTTTCACTGACATTGCACAAGTATAAAATGTATGGCACGTGTTTGGTAACCATATTGATTCAGGCTGTGATTGAGGCCCGCAAACCCTTAACTAGACATTAGATATCCATCCACCCCATCCCGCATATTGGCAGTACGAGCCACGAGCCACGAGGTAGCCATGGCTGACGGCGGAGCTCATAACTTTCACGTTTGAGCACCGAATTCGGCTGTGAATATCACTATCGCTTCGTCTTTCTAAGACGCACATGCTGATATAACTTTCCGAAGCTATTACGCAATATATGACGAGCAAACGCTCCTCGACGCAACGCAGCCTGGCGGCTGCGCTCGGCCATGAAAACTACAATACGTCTGCAGCTCCGGTTGCAGCTTCGCCCTCAAGTCCGGCAGGCAGCGGTGACACTAGTCGCGCACTGGTGGTTGCCCCACACCCTCCCGGGCTTCATTCCTCGCATTCAGCCTCGCCTGAGCCCAAACGCAGCCGCCCAACCGAACCTAGCTGGTCTGAGTACGACTTTGACGTCAACTGACGGGTTAATTATTTTCCACCTTCGACGACGCCAGACCCAGCTATTTCGACATGCCACCCCTCAAGATACTGGAGCTCGTGTTTTATGGGTCGTACGCCTCTCTCCTGGACCTGTGCCGGCGCCTTCACAGCCTTAGTCGCCTCCGCACTGCATGGACCTGACGGCCGGGTTTCTCACCGACCTGATCGCCACCTGACCAACTTGTCCCGCCCGCGCCTTCAGCTCGCCGCCCTCTTTTCCATCCTTCAGCGCTCTGTCACGGACCTCTGGACCCCCTCCCCCTTGACCGAATCCACCTTCCTCCTCCACCTCAACGAAGCCATCTCACAGCACGTGACGCCCCTAACTGCAGATGTGGCAGCTGTGGGTCGCACGCTGGCTGCTGAGCTCCCCACCATCCCCACCGCCACCCTCCTCGCCTCCCCGCCCCCCCCTCCTCCGCCTCCACCGACTCCATCACCGCCCAGCTCCGCGACATCGACCAGCACCTTAAGGACAATGCCATCGCCATCGAGGTCCTGCAAAACACCGCAGACCTCACGTACCGCCCAGGCGGTGAAGGACATTGCCGCCAAGCCAGCCCCTGCTGGCCTGGCTGGCGATGCTCCTCCCATCCCGACCTGGGCGGACATGCTTAAGCAGCGCACCACCTCCACCACCTCCCGCGCCGTCGCAGCACAGCTCCAGCAGCAGACGCTCGACCTCCGCGAGGAGGCCGAGCTCGCCAAGCGCAGCGCCTCAACGTCATTGTCAAGCATTTCGACATGGAGGAAGGTGAGAATTCCGAGAAGCTTGCACGTGCGTTTGAGAGAGAAATTCTTGGTCGCATGGGCCTTACTGGTGAGATCGAGCTGGTCGCCCACCGCCTTCCCCGGCCGCTCGCGGGGTAAGGCAGGGGCGCCCCTGCTCCTTCTCACCTTTAAGAACCCGGCGGACAAGATTTCTTTTCTCAGACGCCACAAGCGGCTCGCGAAGACTCACTTCACCCTTGACGACGACTTGACCCTGGCGCAGTGCTCAACAACGGCGACAGGAGCTATGGCCGACCTACCTCCAGCTCCGGCAGACCAAGGCGGGACAGCCGGTGTACTGGAAGGGGGCGGCCATCTACGTCGGCCACAAGCCCTGCAGGCATGCGACCCCCGCGGCCCCAACGACTCCAGCTACGCCCCAGCTTAGGGGAATACAGCAGTAGTAGTGTAGAATAGATAGACCGTGGCCATGTACATGTACGCCTCCTACAGGCACTATACCAGCTGATTCACGAGCATTATTTAGCCATGTACATGTGTGCCTATGCTGTGCCACACTCCAGATGATGCCTAGCTATATTTAGTTATGTTGTGCCCATGCAGAGAGCTGCTCTCTGCTGAGATGCCACGCTCTAGCTCTTGTATAGCCATGATGATCTTCCCCCCCCATGACAGGCTCCCCTTAGTTGGGTGTTGCTTGAGACTCTGGGGGGTGCAAGTGCCCTTGGTGCACCTAGAGCAAGTGTCGTTTACATTCCCACCCTTGCAGGAAGTACCTTAGAATGTATTATAGGCCATATGCCCAGTCTCTGGGCTATGCATGTGCTACATATACTCCCAACGGAGTTATGTTCCTAATTAATCCCGCATACCCATCCCACTGAGGACTTATTAAGTGAGACAACTATGCCTGGACGCATGGCGATCCAACGCCATGGAAGGACTAGGAAAACATGCACACATACACACACACACACAAAATAATAATAATAATAATAATAATAATAATAATAATAATAATAATAATAATAATAGTAAAATATGAGCGAAACTCGATCACGCGGCTTCCCCTCCATCATGAAATATGTGCTACATGACCTCCCCACGGAGGCATGTTATAATTTAATTTAATTTAATTTAATTTAATTTAATTTAATGAGCGAAACTCACGTATGGTGCCGAGGCGTGGACCCTCCCACCCAAACTGGCAGCTCGGCTCGACGGCACAGTTTACAGGATGCTTCGGCAGGTCCTTAATGTAGGTTTTTCCGAGCGTCCGTCATCAGAGTCTTTGTATCATGGCATGCCCCGTGTTTCGGACGAGATTAGGCAGCGTAGGATAGCATTTGTAGGACACCTTGCACGCACCAGCCAGGTCGACACCACCCTCGGTCTGGCCGGCCCCCAGCGGCTTGGACAGCCAGGGCGGCACATTCTGACCTGGCCTGGCCCCAAGGACATTCCCAAAAGGGTAGGGAAACCTGTCACGAACTACGTTCAGATGTTGCTGGACGACCTAGTGGTCCCAGCCCAGTTTGAGCACCGCATCCACTCTCTCTCCCGTCTTTGGACTGCCATGCAGGACAAGACGCGGTGGAAGAAGATTGTCAAGGCGCACACGCCCGACCCTGTGGGCAAGCCACCTCCCCCCAAGCGGAGGAGGCGTTTTGATGAGTAGTGCAGTTAGGATTTTCTAGATAGAGTTAGGATTTTCTAGATAGAGTTAGGATAGTTCGATCACGCGGCTTCCCATCCATCATGAAATATGTGCTACATGACCTCCCCACGGAGGCATGTTATAATTTAATTTAATTTAATTTAATGAGCGAAAAGAGGGGACGCATACACACATGTATACACGAAGGGGCTAAACAAAAAAGTAAGAAGTATACATTACAAAGAGAAAAAGAAAGAAAGAAAGAAAGAAAGAAAGAAAGAAAGAAAGAAAGAAAGAAAGAAAGAAAGAAAGAAAGAAAGAAAGAAAGAAAGAAAGAAAGAAAGAAAGAAAGAAAGAAAGAAAGAAAGAAAGAAAGAAAGAAAGAAAGAAAGAAAGAAATAAAGAAAGAAAGAAAGAAAGAAAGAAAGAAAGAAAGAAAGAAAGAAAGAAAGAAAGAAAGAAAGAAAGAAAGAAGAAAACAAAATGTAAAGAAGAAGAAGAAGAAGAAGAAGAAGAAGAAGAAGAAGAAGAAGAAGAAGAAGAAGAAGAAGAAGAAGAAGAAGAAGAAGAAGAAGAAGAAGAAGAAGAAGAAGAAGAAGAAGAAGAAGAAGAAGAAGAAGAAGAAGAAGAAGAAGAAGAAGAAGAAGAAGAAGAAGAAGAAGAAGAAGAAGAAGAAGAAGAAGAAGAAGAAGAAGAAGAAGAAGAAGAAGAAGAAGAAGAAGAAGAAGAAGAAGAAGAAGAAGAAGAAGAAGAAGAAGAAGAAGAAGAAGAAGAAGAAGAAGAAGAAGAAGAAGAGAAGAAGAAGAAGAAGAAGAAGAAGAAGAAGAAGAAGAAGAAGAAGAAGAAGAAGAAGAAGAAGAAGAAGAAGAAGAAGAAGAAGAAGAAGAAGAAGAAGAAGAAGAAGAAGAAGAAGAAGAAGAAGAAGAAGAAGAAGAAGAAGAAGAAGAAGAAGAAGAAGAAGAAGAAGAAGAAGAAGAAGAAGAAGAAGAAGAAGAAGAAGAAATAAAGACAAAGTAAAGAGTAATAATAATAACAAAAACAAAAATGGAATAATAAAGTCAGAGGTCACAACAGTGCTGGGATATGCATGGTGAGGCACAGGCGATGTTGGACTAAGGGTCGATACCCCCACCAGTACGTCCTGCTCACCTTCCCCTCCCCTGAGGATAAGCAGCGGTTCCTCTCTCGTCGCAAGAGGTTGCACGACCTCACCTGGACGCTGGATGACGACCTGACCCCCGCTCAGCAACAGCAGCGACGCGACCTGTGCATGGCCGGAATACCTTCGCCATAAGCAGGACCCCCAGAAGCCCAAGGTGTACTGGAGGGGCGGGGACCTGATGATCAACCGCAAGATGTGGACGCCCCCATCGGGCTAGAATAGCAATACGGCCCTAGCTTGTAACCAATAGAGTCAAGGCAGCCATGCCTTAGAATGTTTGCCTAGCTGTGCCAACATACCTAATCACGTGCCGCCAACGCACGGTACACAACCATGCAGCTATAGCCTTAGCCTAGCCCTACTAGTACAGCCATGCTACGCCCTGGCTATGCTCAGATCGAGTACTTGCCCACGCTACTTGTTATATGCCACGCTTACATGGGTCTTATTGCACATGCTGATATAATTTTCCGAATCTAAAACGCAATATATGACGAGCAAACGCCCCCGACGCAACGCAGTTTGGCGGCCATGAAAATCCGTCTGCAGCTCAGGCTGCAGCTTCGCCAGGTCCGGCAGGCAGCAGTGACACTAGTCGTGCACTGGTGGTCGCCCAGCGACCCCCCGGGCTCAACGCCTTGCCCTCAGCATCGCCTGACCCTAAACGCGCCCGACAAACAGGAGGGTCTTCACGCCCCTCAGAACCGCGCTTTCGGCCCCGGCCTTTCCAGGTCGATGATTACGACTGGGACAACATGCCTCCGTCCGATGCTATGGACTGCATCTTCTACGGGGACTACGCTTCGCTTTACGACCTGTGCCTCCATCTCCACGACACCGATCGCCTCCTCACCCCGAACGGCATCCGCTGGGTTAACATCCACCTGCTTTTCGGGACCACCCGCCCCCAACTCCAGCATACCCTTCTCAATTCCCTCCTCAAGCGCTCCGATGGCGAGATCTGGGCTCCATCCATCTCCGCCCCCACACTCCGTTCCATCCTGACGGAAGCCTTCCAGCAGCACGTGACCCCCCTTGCTGCCGACATATCAGCAATCGGCGGCACGCTGACTGCTGAACTTCCTCACATTTCCACCGCCGCCGCCTCCACTTCCACCGCCGTTTCCGCCTTCACTGCCGACATCAAAGCCCAGCTCCTCGACCTCGACCAACGCCTTCAAGCCACCGCCACCGCCCTTGAGAGCTTGCATGACACCGCCGGCCTCACCGCCCAATTAAGCGGTGCAGGAAATCGCTGCCCAGCCGGCACCTGCTGGCCCGGCCAGTGATGTTCCCTCCACCTGCATGGGCGGACTTGCTTAAGCATCATACCACCTCCACCACCTCCACCATCGCGGCACAACTCAAGCAACAAGCCCTCGACCTTCGCGAGGCGGCCGAGATCGACAAGCGCAGCCACAACGTCATCGTCAAGCACCTCGACCAGCCGGCAGGTGAGACCCCGACGAGCCTTCTCACGGCACTTAAGCGCGACATTCTTGCCCCCATGCAACTCACTGGTGAGCTGCCGGACATGTCGGCGGGCCGCCTCCCCCGCGCGCGGGGTAAGGCTGGCCCGGCACCCGTGCTTCTCACCTTTAAGTCCATGGGGGACAAGCTGGCGTTCCTTAAATGCCGCAAGAAGCTCTCGGCGACTCGCTTCACGCTGGACGACGACTTGACCCTGGCCCAGCAACAGCGGCGACGCGAGCTATGGCCGACCTACCTTCAGCTCCGGCAGCGCGCAGGGGGAAAGCCGGTGTACTGGAGGGGGGCGGTCATCCACGTTGACCACAAGCCATGGCAGGCCCCCCCTGCCACCCCAGACTAGGGAACCTATACCAGCAGTGTAGATTAGTCAGGCCTAGCCTAGCATGTGGCCCACGCGCATGTGCGCCCATAATGGCCCCCATGGATGCTGCTTTCACTATTTAGCCGCGCCCAGCCTACAACGGGACCTCCCATGGATGATATAAGAATTTAGCCATGCCATGCCTATGCAGGAAGTTACTCTCTGCTGAGATGCCATGTGTACACCAGCTATAGCCTAGCCACATATACCTTCCACCCCATATGTCATGCAGGCCTTCTAGTAGGCCCTCTCCTCAAGCCCCCCCTGGGTGCCTGTGCTTGTTAAGGAGGCATGAACCATCATGGTGGTGCAGGTGCACCTTGTGCACCCAGAGCAGGTGATAGTTGTACATCCTCCACCTGCAGGTTGTAGCCCTGATTGTATTACAAACGGCCATAGATGCCCCTTTCTCAGGGCTATGTGTTACATATGCTCCCAACGGAGCTATGATTTTAATTAATTAATTAATTAATTATTGCACCCACAGTTTGCCGGATCGGTAGCCTGTCCTTTTGGCTAGCGCGCCCGAATGCAGCTGTGGCATGCCTTTGGCATGAAGGAGACTGGGGGTCGATGTCTGCCCTTTCTCCTGTAGTGCACACACAGGGATTAAAAGCACTTCGAACGGTGCTCGGCCGTGACTCCCCAACGGGAGCACGTGTTTAATTAATTAATTAATGAATTAATATGGTTCGATAGGATCGAGTTCGATGGTTCAGCGCCCATGGTGCCCAGCCGGGGGTCTCCTGTCCAACAGGGTCTAAAGCCTCGTGCCCAGCTCACTCCAATGAAAAAGTGTAAGGTGAAAAGGGGGTATAAAGGAGACAACCAGCGCAAGCTAGCCAGAAATCGGGAGAATCGGGACCATGGTAGCTCGAGCTTGCCCTTATCTTGTCTGCGTTTTCGAGTGGTTCAGGATGATGAATATGAATGGAGATTGAAATGTGTAGCCTTTTGCATTGAAATCATGCATGGCTGGCTTACGTGTAGTAGAGCGACTAGATGATCTAGATGGTGGGGCCGGGTATGCTCACGTGAAAGCGGTCTACGTCTCCTTGATAAATTAATTAATCCACTATAAGTAGTGATGAATACTTGTGTAAATAATCAAAACAATGCAGGAAAAACAGATGAACGCTCTCGAGAGAAACATGAAAGTCTGAGCCAAAGGAATTAATTTATTTACTTCTATTCATTTATTTATTTATTTACTTACTTATGTATTTGCGTATTTATTTAGGTGTCTACCTGGTTGGTGCGAGCTAAGTGCCCCGGCTACTAGCTGCAGGCGCCGCTGCTTAATGGTGCTGGTGATATATGGCATGCCCTGATACAGGTCCTCGTTGCGCGGACATGAGCAGCATATCCTACGCTGAAAATGGAACGCAGCATGTTGGTGACCGCGCCGTCCAGCTTGCGGGCCAGGTCGGCGGTGAGGGTCCACGTCTCGGCCCCATACGTGATCTCGAACAGGAAGGACGAGGACCTTGAACAGGTCCTGTTTCTCAATCTTGCCCAGGGGCTTGCGCCACAGGGCCCGGTACTGGCGCGGTAAAGCGTGCCAGGCGAGGGAGATGCGATGGTCCACATCAACCTCGCAGCTGGGGAGCAGGCTGCCCAGCAGCTTGACGCGGTCCCGATACAGGACTCGAGAGCCGTCGAGGAGATCGAGGGGTGGCGGTGAGTGGGTGAGCCCAACCGCCAGGGCCTCTGTCTTCTTGCTGACCTCAAGCCCCACTGCACGGGCCTCGATAGCCAGGCAGTCAAGCCATGTCTGCACGTGCCCAGCACTTGTCCTCGAAGAGGGTGGTGTCGTCTGCGTAGATGATGTCTGCCAGCCGAATCTCAGTGTCCGCTCCGCCGTGCCAATATTTGTTAGCGACCTGCACCCCTGGTTCCCTACCCACGATGCGAGCAAATCGCTTGCGCGCCTGAATCATTACGTATTCGACCACAATAATGAACAGGTAGGGCGACAGCACGCAGCCCTGCCACACACCCTTCTGTAAAGGGCATGGGGGCGTGGTCCCGTAAGAAGTGCGCACCGAAGTGGTGGACCCTTCATACAGGTTGCGCACGGATGACAGCAATAAGGGGGCGGGGGATCCGGAACAACTCGAGGATGTCCCAAATCGCAGGCCAGAAAACCGAATCGAAGGCTTTGATGAAGTCCACCAGCACAAGGTGCAAAGGGGACTCACCAGGCTGAAGGCGTTGCAGTTCCTCCACCAGTCGGCGAGTAGCGAAGAGCGCCTGTACTGTGTTGCGACCTGAGCGGAAGCCGTGCTGAGTCTCGCTGAGGTGACCGTCCAGGGCCGTGCGCAGGCGGTTCAGGATGAGCCGCATAAGAAGCTTGAGGGGGGCACTTTGAATGCACACCCCTCTGTAGTTGCCGGGGTCGGCAGGCGACCCCTTGTTCTTGTACAGCATCGTGCGAAACCTGTGTTGCCAGGCCGCTGGAGGCGGTTGCGACGACAGCAGAAGGCGGTTGCAGATGTCCCGGAAGAGCAGCATAACACCCGTGTCCTCGAATTCGGCTGCAAGTTTTACAGCTGCGGCAGGAATCTCATCAGAGCCGGTGGCTGCGTCATAACGCAGGCGTTGGACCGCCTCTGTGACCTCGCGAGAGGTGAAAGGAGGCATGTCAGACGGGTCGCCAAGTGGGCCGACCAGCGGGGGGACTAGGTAGTCCGCCGCTGACCTAGGCGGGGCCGGGGGCCCAGCGGGGCCGGCCAGGGCGGCCGGGCGGGCGGCGGCGGCTGGGAGCAGGGGCGGGGGCGGCACAGCTGTCCCCACGACCTCGGCCGTAGCCGTGGCCCAGGTACGAAGCCGCTTGGCTGGGGCGCCGGGGACGTCGTGGCGGTGGGGCCGGCCGAGGCCGTCCGGGTGCCCGAGGCGCTTGTACCAGAACCAGGCCCCTTTGCCGTCGTGCTTCTGCTGGCAGCTGCGCAGGTCCTTGACCATCTGCTGAGCGTCTGCCTTCTCAGCAGTGCTCGTAGGCGGCCCTTAGAGCTGCTTGCAGCCCAGGTTTGGCGATCGGATCCCTGTAACTGCGGTGGAGCATCTGCCTGGCGGCGACCACTGTCGGTGCGTGACGGTGGACAGCAAGCTGTCGGCGCGGAGGCAAGGTGGGGAGGGTGCGGGCAGCCAGGCGATACTTGGCGGCATGGAATGGATGGTGTAAGCTATCTAGGTCCTAGTTACAGGGGTGTGCATGGGCACCGCGGCCCGAATCGCTATGAATGCCATACGCGGTCACACGCGGAGCCCCCACAGACTTGGGGGTGGTCTCCTTCATCACTACTTGCCATCTATCCTTGCGTACCATCTGCCTCCGGATTACAGACAAACCAAGAGGCTGCCCGGGTGTGAGCCCGTCGCGTCTAGTGTAGCACATGTCCATGCCGAGTCTATCACGAAAAGTCCACGGGTGGCGGCCCTGCCGCGTGCAGCCTGGGGCACGCCAGGTGAGGACATATCGTCCATATATGGATGGATGGATGGGTGCAAACAGTCCTACCGGTCTAATCTATCTACAACAGCTACCTACAACATCTATCTAAAGCTATCAACATCTACTCTATACCCTAGGGGGGCTGTCTGGCGTGCCTCCCGCGGGTTTGCACACGCGGGCGCTTCCCCACGGGGGGGGGCTCGTTGTCCTCTATGACCTGGGCCCACTTGGCCTTGTCCATCATCTTTTTCCAAATCACGGAGAGGCCTAGGCCCCCCATGTCCTCTACTAGCTGTCCTTTGAATGTGCGGGCCTTGCGGCGTCTAACATCACGGGGCCCGGCCCACGTCAGGAGGTGCCGGCCAGGCTGGGCTGGTCGCAGTCCCGCGGGGGGGCCACGTGAGGTGTCTACCTGGTTGGTGCGAGCTAGGTGCCCTACGAGCTGCAGGCGCCGCTGCTTAATGGTGCTGGTGATTGAATAAATGGATGGACAAACAATTCTACCGGTTCTATTCTATCTATCCTGGAAACATGGACGCTCACAACTGCATTGGCATAAATCTATAGTTGGATGGCAACATCACATGCATGCATGGACGATTGTTTATTAATCATTTTACAAAGCTTATGATGAGCTTCTGTTTGTTTTCAACACCTTGATCCTGCCGAAGAATATTCTTTAAACTATCAGCTGGCTATGACCAGTGGCTTCCCATTGCAGCCACTACTTCAAGCAGAGATCGAATGACACACGTCATAACCTCTGCTTAATGAAAAAAAATTGCCTTTTCACCCACCTGGCACCCTCCCTTGCAGCAACGCAAATCCAATTTAAGGACAGCTATAAATGCCGCAGGAAAACACAAAAAATCCGGCCGCTGTAGGCGCCAAATGCACAAAGGCGGACCTCATTCACTCTTCCCACCCTTTGAAAAACGTTGCGCAGTTGTCAACTATTTACTTGGTCTCCTTTCAAACCCTTCGGTGTGCCATACAGGCTAAACCCGCCTAGCTAACATGTATCCGGCATCGCCACTTTCATCCCAAAGCTTTAGTTGGGTGGGTTCGAAAGGCCAGAGAGTGATGGCGGCAGGCCGAGGCTGCTGGCGAGGTCCTTCATCCGGTCCTTCATCGCCATGACGCTCTTCTTGTGAGCATCCGCGTACGCCTCTGTGACGCTCTTAGAGAGTTCCTCGGCGCCCTTGGCCATGGCTGCCTCCGTGATGTCCGTGCTCTTGATCTCCTGGTTCCCAGACAGAACCACCTTGACCAATTCATCCTCGGAGTACCTGTGGACCGTGACGACGGGATGCAAACATGCATTCGCGTCTCAATCTCACGGAAAAGAGCAGGCACGCTATGCTTACGAAGTCATTGGCAAGGAAGAAAACAAAACAAGCATGCTTTGTACACGACTTGCGGAATTCTTCGGAACGTACCCCTCAAACTCGGCCTCAGCCAACTCCTTCTGGACTTTGATGGCCTCCACCTGAACGACCTGTTGTGCCTTCTTAACTGTCTCAAATAGACCTTGCATGTTGCCAAACATTCCCATCTTCTTCTTTTCCTCCTCGGCCGAGGCATCCCCGCCGCCTCCAAACAGGGCCATGGGAACCACAACCCGTCGAGGCTGCTGCGTCCTCATCGGCGCACGGCATCGGAGCGGCCGGGCGCTGGACACTTGCAGAGCAGGCCGCAGGCCCGTAGTAGGAACATTTAGGGCAGCCGACATCGCGATCGCCATGTTTCCGGGCTGAGACGACAAATACCCGAGGGCAGAGATGGCGGACAGACCGCGAGGTGGCTTCTGCCGACTGCTTTACAATTTCCCTGGTCGTCGGCACCTACCTAGTCATCATCAATCCGAACCAAAAAGCAGGGGCTCTGCTTCGGAGTTCAGATGCACCTTTCCCTAATCCTCAAAACGACATCGCGGAATGATCGAACTCCCCGTCGTTTTTACAAGCATAGATCCATACAGCTCTTTCTAGGTAGTACGTAGTTCGGGTGACGGAATAGTACGGACCTGATACTCAAAAGACTCTGACATTGTTACTGACCAAAATCAGAGGCTAAAACTTGAAAATAAAGTACGGTCTCTCTACGTGGACCCATTAGCTCATGCCGCTAACGATAGGTGGATAGTAAGTTCCAGGTACTGGTCGCAGGGCGCGCCTTATTAATGCGGGCACCCCAATTTAGGCACAACTAGGTGTTTGGCTATTTGTGGCATACCTGGGTTAACTTAACTGGTATATGGAAAAAAAAAAAAAAAAAACACCCATTTCACCGGAAGTTACATGTATGACATAGTAATCAGCACTGAGTCGGTACACGCGGGTACTATACCGACTGTACTACTATGCCCCCGCAGTTCGCTCGCTTTCGGCCTTATTAATTAGCAGTGTATTCAGTTCATTGGTAGTCACTGCCGCCCTGCAGCAGCCATGCCTAGAATGTTTGCCTAGCTAGCTGTGCCACCATCATAACTACTAGTCACACGTGTGCACCGCTAGTTACGCTGTACACAACCCGCCATTAAAATTAAATTAAATTAAATTATAACATGCCTCCGTGGGGGGGTCATGTAGCACATATTTCATGATGGATGGGGTGGAGGAAGCCGCGTGATCGGACTATCCTAACTCTATCTAGAAAATCCTAACTACACTACTCATCAACTGAAAACGCCTCCTCCGCTTGGGGGGAGGTGGCTTGCCCACAGGGTCGGGCGTGTGCGCCTTGACAATCTTCTTCCACCGCGTCTTGTCCTGCATGGCAGTCCAAAGACGGGAGAGAGAGTGGATGCGGTGCTCAAACTGGCCGGCGGGCTGGGACCACTAGGTCGTCCAGCAACATCTGAACGTAGTTGGTGACAGGTTTCCCTACCCTTTTGGGAATGTCCGCGGGGCCAGGCCAGGTCAGAATGTGCCGCCCTGGCTGGCCAAGCCGCTGGGGGCCGGCCAGACCAAGGGTGGTGTCGACCTGGCTGGTGCGGGCAAGGTGTCCTACAAATGCTATCCTACGCTGCCTAATCTCGTCCGAAACACGAGGCATGCCATGATACAAAGACTCTGATGACGGACGCTCGGAAAAACCTACGTTAAGGACCTGCCGGAGCATCCTGTAAACTGTGCCGTCGAGCCGAGCTGCCAATTTGGGTGGGAGGGTCCACGCCTCGGCGCCATACGTGAGCACCGTGAGGACGAGGACCTTGAAGAGCATGCGCTTGCGGTGCCCGTCCAGGCCCTTCGAGCGCCAGTAAGGTGTGAGCGAACGGAGCTTGGCCCAGGCAAGGCCGATGCGGGTGTCCACATCGTCGGCGGTGTCAGGAAGCCAGCTCCCCAACAGCTTGAAGCGGTCGCGGAACGGGACCTCCGTCCCGTCGAGCAGGCGCGGCAGCGGTGGTTTACTGGATGCCCCTATCACCATCGCCTCAGTTTTGACACTAATCTCCAGCCCCACCGGCCGCCCGCGCCTCCAGGCCCAGGCAGTCCAGCCAGGTCTGAATGTGCTCGGGGCTCTCGATGAGGGTGGTATCCTCCGCATAAATCAGGTCGGCAAGGCGGTAACCAGGTCTAACCCCGCCGTGCTCTTTCACGTTAAGGATGTCCAAGCCTGGCTCGAACCCCTTAAGAGCAGTAAAGCGTGCACGTGCCCGGCGCATGACGTGATCCACGACAATAATGAACAGGTATGGGGACAGGACACAACCTTGCCACACCCCGTGGTGAAGGGGGAATGGTGGAGTAGTGCCCTCCGCAGTCCGCACTACTGCCTGTGAGCCCTCATACAGTCGGCGAATGGCAGCAATAAACGCACAGTTAGACCACAGCTGTGGGGTGCATAGCCCACCCCCACCGTGAGGTGGTGTTTAGACCGCCCCTCGACAGAGGTGAAATGTGCTACCATAAGGCGTGGGGTTAGAAACTTAAGCGTGCTGAGGCTAGCAACTGCCAGCGGCGAACACAAAAGACCAACACCACCTTGGCCAGGCGTACCGCTGCCAGCGAAGTAAAACCGCCAGCCACCCGCCAAGCGAGCAGTGCTCACCAGGCCAAGTGGCACCGTGCGGCGGTGTTCCTGGACGCCTAATATCAAAGAGACAACCAGCGCAGGCCAGAAATCGGGAGAATCCGGACCATGGTAGCTCGAGCCTGCCGTTATCTTTTCCGCGTTTTTGAGTCGTTCAGGATGATGAAGATGAATGGTGATGGAAATGTGTATCCTTGTGCATTGAAATTATGGCTGGCTTACGTGTGGAGCGACTAGATGACCTAGACGGTGGGGCCGGAAACAGCATGCTTGATCAGGGCGTGTGTTTCTAGCCTAACTGGCCGGGAGTGTCTAGTGGTGAGCACCAGTTGCTGCGATCGCTCTCCCACCATTTACGAGGAAATACCCGCAAATGGAAAACCACTGAAAAGGTCTAGCTAGTCAGTCATCACGTTAGCCATGCCATGATTCCAAACGTCCAAGAACTGCACACGGTGCAAAGGCAAAAAGCCGGAGGACAGCACTTTCAAATGTGCGGCGGGAACCAAAAGCCCGCGGATGCCAGAAAACATCGTGTTGCGGCAGCGACGCGACGATGTGGACAACGAATCCAGTGCCAAGCTCGGAACGGCCGCAAAGGAGATCTGGCATCACAGGGTTCAGATGTGCGGAGATACTATGCGATCCAGCCGGTCCACGACCTGTTTGTAGAGCTTGTGCCAAGGGGCAGCACCGAACAGATGTGGGTGACGTTGCAAAAAACATCGGACTTGACGGAGCATAATGGCTCGGTCATAGTCTTTGACCAATAAACGCTGCAAGAGCTCAACAAGAGTCGTGATGAAATCAACACGATAAGAACAAAGACGGGAAAAACGATGTAACTGAGAAAGAACAACACCATATTTTGCTGTGTGGGAAAGGAGAGAGTGATGATATAGATACACGATGCTCAATGCAAAATGCGACTAGCTCCTCGATCCGGCAGCTATGGTCGTCATCTAGCAATGTGCGGGTGTTAAAAGTGGCAAGGGCCAAGGATGCCTGCTGGCCCACCAGGGGAGAACGACGAACCCGCCATACTAAGCCTTAACTTCAATGCACAAGGCTACACCTTTCCATCTCCATTCATATTCATCATCCTGAACGACTCGAAAACGCGGACAAGATAACGGCAGGCTCGAGCTACCATGGTCCGGATTCTCCCGATTTCTGGCCTGCGTTGGTTGTCTCCTTGATACTAATACTGAAGCCTTAGCTTGGCTTAGCTTAAATTAAATAAATTAATAAATTAAATTATAACATGATCGACTCCGTTGGGAGATCATGTAGCACATATTCCCTTGCTGGATGGATGGAGGTGGACAAAGCCGCGAAACCGAACTAATCTAACTCTACTAAGCTATATCATCTAAGAGCCTTTCCACATATGGTGACGAATACGCGCGAATTAGGAGGACTCGGATTGGTCCGGACCGCAGTTCCAGGCTCGAGGTCTAATTCGGCGCAGCGAATAATAAATATTAGCCGTGAATTGATCGGGACCTCCTTTCCACAACCAGATCCGATCCGTACCGTCCTGGCGCTTTCCCCGCCGGTTTCAACAACTCGACCTACCTTTCTTGACCCTAATTCTGACTGGAACTGGCCGGAACTGCTTTTTTCGAGTTCCAGGAGTTCCACCCCAGTTCCGGTCGAATTAGCGGTCATATCCAATTAAATTTCTAATTGGACGGTCAAATGTGGAAACCTCTAGTTCCGGAACCGACTGAATCAGGACCCTAACTCCCCCGGAACTGACGAATGTGGAAAGGGCCTACTAATCTAGAAAACCCTAGCTACTCTACTCAGCAAAGCGCCCCTTCCTCTTGGGGGGGGGGGGGCTTGCCCACAGGCGCTGGCCGGTGTGAGCCAGTGGACAATCGTCTTCCACCTCTTCTTGTTCAGTTGTTCTGCATAGCAGGCGACCTTGGAAGCAAGAGAGAGGGAGTGAATGCGATGTTCAAACGGGGCTGGGACCACTAGGTCGGCCAGCAACTGCTGTGGATAGGTCATGCCGCATGTTTACCCATCTTTCTAGGAATGTCCTTAATTGGTGGGGCCAGGCCAGGTCAGGATATGCCGCCCTGGCTGCCGGCCATTCAAGCCGCTAGTGGGGGCGGCCAGACCGAGGTCGGTGTCTACCTGACTGGTGCGAGCAAGCAAGATGTCCTACGAATTCTATCCTACGCTGTCTAATCTCGTCCGAAATGCGAGGCATACCCTGGTACAAAGATTCTAAAGACCTAGCGCTATGCATGTGTGGAAAACCCTACGTTCGATCAGGGCCTGGCGGAGCATCCTGGTTACCGTGCCGTTCAGCCGTGCACATGGCGAGCGTGTCCGTGAGCGTCTGGACATGCCTCGGCGCCCGGGTTGGTCAGTACGCCGTACGGAGCCGCAAAAATACGGGAAAACGTACACTGAAGGCCTCCGCCGTATATACGCGTACTTTACTTCAGAATACGCGGTTTGGACTTAGAATTTTTCGGGGGTACCAGCGGGCATGCAGCGGGCACTGGCGCGGTGCCCAGGTTCTGGGCGCGGCGCGTTCACTGCACATTTGAGATTTTTATACTACTAGAAGTAGATGCGTACAGTTCTTTCCATAAAGCGCAAGGCTTGCAAAATCTTTGGCCGGTAGGAGACAGCTAGGACTAGGTGCATAACGCATAATGCCAGCAAATGCCAGCTGTGCTACTGACGGTGTAATGCAATATAGCGACAACGAGGCCAGTGCGACTGTGCGATAGTGTGCAGCCATTTTCGATTTGCAGCCATGCCGAAGAAAGGGCCTAAATGGGATTTCGTTGTCGAGAAGAAAGAAGCAGTCACAGATGCTGTTAGTAACACAACGCAGTATGTGTCGAGGATGTTCTGCTCATTTTGCAACAAGAACTTCTCCTACAAGGCGGGGCCAATCAGAGTATTCCGAGTCCGTGCACACTTTGCCGGAATCGCAGGGGAAGGGATGTTACCCTGCGACAAAATCCCACCGAATATCCGGAGCAGGTTTTTCAGGATTGCTAACAACAAGTTGCAGAGGTCAGACGCCAAGAAGCATCACAATTTGAACAGGGCAATGGCGGAGATGGGAGGGGCTGCGCCGGCTGTCTTGTCGTCGGTTCCCAGCAAAGGCCAGCTGAGCATCACCAAATGGCTGGTTCCCGTCGACGAACAAGGTGTCCAGCTGCGGGCTGCCGAATTTTTTATCGAGAACGGCATTGCCTTCAATGCGGCTGAGAGCGCCTCTTTCAAGCAGATGGTGGCCGGCATGATCCAGTACAAAGGAGCTTGTTGTGGGATCCTTGAGAGCATGGTCCTTAGTTGTGTCTTATGTCCTCTCATGCATTATATAGTGGATGGCTTTCCTTACAATTAACTAATTAATTGATTCCTTACAGTTCCCGTTGCAGTCTGCTCCCCCCAGCATTTAACAAATCATAATCAGATAGGATTGCAGGGCATAAATTAATGGAAGATGTTAATAAATAAGCATATACACCAAATTTCAGTTGCAATAACTGCATGACCATCATCAAGGAGCGTGCTAATTGGGTGACTGACAATTGGACCACAAAAACTGTCGCGTATTTTACCGCCGCGTATTTTACACCCCCCACGTATAATACGCGTATTTTAGGTCCGCGTATTATACCCCGTACCCGTATTTGCCAACCCGGCTCGGCGCCATAGTAGGTGAGCACCGTGAGGACCAGGACCTTGAAGAGGATTCGCTTGCGGTGCTCGCCCAGGTCCTTCGAGTGCATGCCAATAGGTTATGAGCCTTATAGCTTAGCCCTTGTACAGCCATGCTACGTCCTGGCATTGATCCGATTACTCATGCTCACACTCCTTGTTATGATATGCTTACATGGGTCTTATTGCACCCATAGAACTTGCCGGATCGTCTATCACATGTCCGATTGCAGCTGTGGCATGCCTCGAGATGGCATGAAGGAGAAGGGGGGTCTCCGCCCTTTAATTCTCCCTGTTGTGCACAAACAGGGCACTTCGGTCCTGTTGTGCACTTCGGTGCTCCGTGCCTCCCCAACGGGAGCACGAGCTTATTAATTAAGGGGGTTGAGGTATATATCATTAAAGACTAGGGGTTGGCGTGCAACTTCCTCACGTAGTGTGGGGAATAGTAGGCGGTCCGGTCGGGTCAGTTTAAGTGCCATATAGCCTTGCCATATACGAGCCCAGTACCAAGGAAGATCTCTGGTGAGTTTGGGGGAGGGGACTGAGGCGAGCGGCAGTAAGGCGGCTCCAGTGTGCCCGGACATACCATTGGAGTGATGAGTAAGACGTGAGAGGGTTACACGTGCCAGACATCCAGGGTGTGTGTTGACACCAATGTGGGCAGAAATAACTTGTTTGGCATACACAGACCATAAACGCCAACGTCAACGGGCAAGTTGCAAACACGCACGTTACTTGATTATGTACATACCGGTACATAGTACTCGCCCTCGGCCGATGTAGAGTACAGTCATTCACGCCTTAAGTTGGGTTCGAGGTTTTGGAGGGGTCAACCCACCAACTAAAGGCGTGAACGCAACTTAAGGCTTGAATGATTCTACTAAATTTTACTAATTTGAACTAAAGATACTAAAACATACTATTCTGAACTCCGTTTGCCAAGAATGCCGAAATCTTATTCGATCCAACTTACGGCGTGAACACAACTTAAGCCAACCCAACTTAAGGCGTGAATGACCTGCTGAGTGCTGACTCTCTGCTGCTCATGTGCGGCGTGGGATCCAACTGACTGGCAAGTGGCCAGTGGCCAGCCTGCGAAATACTGAACAGTGTATTTGGCCACTGGGGATGGCGTGGGCACCAATCCTTGGAACTTGCATTCGCGCGCGTGAATACAGAAAGTCGACACTACGTCCTACGACCGTGTTCATGGCAGCACTGAAATTACCTGAGAAAATTGCCAAGCATAGGCAATTCCTTCGATGATTTAGATTATTAAAATGATGCGACTTGCGGGCATCCGCCCGCAGCTGCCTGTTGCTGCCGGGTTTGTATTGTTTTTCATTAGCTTTGGCGGGAGTTTTGCAGCAGGGGTGCAGCTTGAAATCGAGGAATGCGAAGCCGCCGCACCATGGCTTAGCGACCTTAACATTCTCTTGCCTTTGACTACCGGGAGTGCAAGGGTTCGCTACCGCATCTTTGGCCACGGAGGCTGCTTTGAATGGTACGCGGTTATGCTTGCCAGGGGTGCTGCAGTAATTGAGATGTCCGACCCTCGCAGTTTTATTTACTTGCATCTTTTAACGCGACGGACGTTGCAGCGCCGTTTCGTAGCGACTAGTATAGAAGGCTTCTAGGCAACGTCACTTAGCTATGCGCGTGGTGCTCAGCACAGTTTCTTTAGATAGTACGAAGCGCTTCGTGACTGGAAACACGTGGATCCGCGCAACGTACCATACAGCTCTCTGGCAGCAACCATAGCCGTCGCGATTGACATGGAATTGCTTTGTGGATGGCGGTGCACAAGCAAGCATCCAATGACGCGATAGCACAGGGAAGTTTTTGTAGTTTTGGGGGGCTGCACTTATTGCTGTGCAAAACTTGCCCCTGGATCTGCCACCAAATGCTTCAGGCACACAAGAAATAATGACGTCATCGTCATAGAGCCGGAATACAATGGCACGGATGACTGCTCGACCAGTGCCATCATCACGCAAAACCCGGTAAGTTTAGAAACTCTCTAGGGGCTTCAGTGATCATGTCGTGCAAGGCTTGCTGTGGTGTAGCCGCTTCCCAGTTTTGCCTGCAATATTAATTCTACACTCCAAGTACAGGCCTTGCGGCCTATAGACACAGTGCTAGCCGTATGTTTGCCAGCTTAAGGAGTGAGTGACTGGTTTCTCCGTGCGCTCACCCATGCATGCTAAGGGACATGTCCTTGCAGAATTCCTCATGTAGACGTGTGTCCCTCATAAACCCTCGCGAACACATCGTGTCTCAGTAGACCCTCGCACACGCCTCGTGTCTCAATAAACCCTCGCACACACATTTTTGTAAATAAACCCTCATGCGTGCCTTGTTTCTCAATAAACCCTCGCACACACCTCGTGTCTCGCTAGACCCTCGCGCATGCCTTGTTTCTCAATTAACCCTCACGCTCACATTCTCTCTCAATAAGCCCTTGTGTACGCCTTGCCCACTTGCGCCCCACGCGACCTTGCCTCCATGGCCTTCCTGGGGCCTACATCCAACCAGGGCCATGAATCCCGCTCCCTTCCAGGGTCCCCCCCCTGAACTGTGCAGCCTAGATGCACCCTTGCTCGCGCCTCAACCAACGGCATGCCTGGTGTGGCCTCCCTTCCGTTGGCGGTATACATTACCCTCTTCCTTATTCCCACCGCTAACCCAACGGCGCGCCCGCCTGTGCCCTTCCGTTCCCCCCTTCCTTTCCCCCCTTCCTTTCCCCCCTTCCTTTCCCCCCTTCATTTCCCCCCTTCATTTCCCCCCTTCATTTCCCCCTTCCTTTCCCCCCTTCCTTTCCCCCCTTCCTTTCCCCCCTTCCTTTCCCCCTTCCTTTCCCCCTTCCTTTCCCCCCTTCCTTTCCCCCTTCCTTTCCCCCCTTCCTTTCCCCCCTTCCTTTCCCCCCTTCCTTTCCCCCCTTCCTTTCCCCCCTTCCTTTCCCCCTTCCTTTCCCCCTTCCTTTCCCCCCTTCCTTTCCCCCCTTCCTTTCCCCCTTCCTTTCCCCCCTTCCTTTCCCCCCTTCCTTTCCCCCCTTCCTTTCCCCCTTCCTTTCCCCCTTCCTTTCCCCCCTTCCTTTCCCCCCTTCCTTTCCCCCCTTCCTTTCCCCCTTCCTTTCCCCCCTTCCTTTCCCCCTTCCTTTCCCCCTTCCTTTCCCCCTTCCTTTCCCCCTTCCTTTCCCCCCTTCCTTTCCCCCCTTCCTTTCCCCCCTTCCTTTCCCCCCTTCCTTTTCCCCTTCCTTTCCCCCTTCCTTTCCCCCTTCCTTTCCCCCCTTCCTTTCCCCCCTCCTTTACCCCCTTCCTTTACCCCCTCCCTTCCCCCCTTTCCATCCCCCCCCCCCTAATTTCCCCGCTGGCTTACTTGCTCCACTCCCATCACACCACAGGGTAGCACGCTGCCCCCCGGTCGCCACATGGCCATCGTGGTGGCCGAGGAGGTGTTCACACGCTCCGTGCTTCAGTGCGACGTGTACCTCGACCGCATCACGAGCATCAAGCTGTTCCACCACAGCCTGAAGCTGTGGCTTGGATACGTGGGCAAGATCTACGTCCAGGTGGGCGTTGGACGGTTCATTCATGTGCGGGCAAGGTTAACATGCAGGTGGGGGTTGGACTGTTCATTCATGTGTGGGCAAGGTCTACGTGCAGGTGGGGGTTGTACCGTTCATTCATGTGTGGGCAAGTTTTACATGCACGTGGGGTGCGCACACTGGGGGGAAATGTGGGGAGGGGGGGGGAGTGGCCACCACTGGAGCGGTGCAACTAAAAGGAATCGGATCTCTGTAATGAGGCCTGGTCGTGGTACTGACACTGCCCAGTAGCAGCAGCGTAGTCAGGGGCGTAGGACGTGCCATACATTTTTTTCAGGGGCGAGCAGTAGCAGCGATAGTAGACAGCCTAGTAGGAGTCGTGGCCCATCATAGCTCACACCATCTTCTTACTCACCTGTGTTGTGAGGTCACCATGTAGTGCTCCCGGTTGGTGGGGCCTTCTAGCACGTGTCTCTTGGGGTTGTCCACCAAGGCGACGTGCTCTTTTGGCAATGATACAAATCCTGTCAACTTCTGAGCGTATGCAGTCTACTTGGATGCCTCACCCTGCGTGCCAGGTCTGCCCACTTGCCCAACTCCCCCCCACCTTAAATGTTCATCCCCCTGCCGACAACATAATCTCTTATGTCCTCCTCCTCTATGTCTTATAGTAATAATACCTCTATTATTACGTCCCCCACCTTAAATACTCATCCCCCTGCCGACACCCAACGCACTCACTAAACCTAATGCGCGTGTTTACCAAGTCGCTGACCAACTTACCCATCCTATGTCCCACCCTGGGACCGGCTCGCTTCTCTGTCCGCTGTTCCTATGTCTCACTGCTCCTCCTTGTGGGGTGGCATCAATATGCACCTCGTCTACAAACCGCGCAGGCGTTTGATGCGCAGGAGAACGTGTTCTCATCCTTGGAGGGCATCACCATCGTCTGGGCCATCAGCTCATTAGTGCCCAGGGACGCGGACGTGTTGGAGAAGGTGACGGTGACCAGCTGCATGCCCTCAGAGCGTGACGAGCTGCCGGACCGCATCAAGGTGGGTGAGATATGTCCCAGGGGAAGGCGCGCGGACGGGATGAGTGACAGAGCATGCGCGGGGTTTGGGTGCAACGGTCTTTCAAGGTGAAAGGACACGCGAGCTTGGTGGGTGAGCGGATGTTCCAGGGTGATGAATGAGAGGACCTTTAAAGGGGGGGGCTGAGAGGATACCTGGGAGATTGCAAGCACACACACCATCCAAAAGGGTGCACACGTGACGCAGTCTACTTGTAAGTTAATCCAAAAGGGCGTGGCTGGTCAAGGGGAAGCGAGGGTCGTGAGTGCAAAGAATTAGCGCATGCATGGGGCGTGAACGAAGTTAAATCGATCGCAAGAATTCTGTCTGTCTTGAGGCGGTTCAAGGGTGGTAAGTCGAGAAGATTGGGGAGGAGTGTGCTTTTGAGCAGTGCATGTGTTGAGGGGGGTGAGTGCAAGGATGCGAAGAGAAGGGAAGCACGATAAGAGAGGTGAGTGGAAGGACACAGAGGGGGCCGAGTGCAAAGATGTGCAACAGAGGAATGGGGGGCGCCCTTCTTACCCTTCCTCGGTCAATAAAGAATGAAGCTCCAGTTGGTTTGTTAGCGAAAAGTTCTTCTCGGGTGGGGGGAGTTACTCTCCTTGATTGTCCACAGTTGGTCAATCTGCCGGACGGTGTCGAGGGCTGCAGGGTCATGGGAAAGAGCGTGTTTTCATGGGCACGTTGTTATCGGGGAAACAGACTTCCCTTTATGTGCGCCAGAGGCATATCACCTCTCGTCCTCCATCGCCCCAGCACCCACCCACCTGCCTCCATCCCTTGCATCGCATGACCTGATTCCTCCCTCTGGATTTGTACGATATCATGACCACGGCTGATGACCGTCACCAAGTACCTGTATTCCAGCTCCCTTTCCCCGTCCTATATTCTCTTTTATCTCTTTCTTCTCTTTGATTCTTTCATTCTGCCATGTACCATCATTCTTGGTCCCTTCTCTCCTCCCTTCTTCTCTTGGATTCTCTTTTTCATTTTGCCGCGTACCCATATCCTTACCACCGTCTCCCCTGCCTTCCTCACTTTATCCCTTTCTTCTCTTTCACTCTCTGTTTCATTCTGCCTTGTATCCGTATCGTTGCCACCGTCTCCCCTGCCTTCCTCTCTTTATCCCTTTCTTCTCTTTCACTCTCTGTTTCATTCTGCCTTGTATCCGTATCGTTGCCACCGTCTCCCCTGCCTTCCTCTCTTTATCCCTTTCTTCTCTTTCACTCTCTGTTTCATTCTGCCTTGTATCCGTATCGTTGCCACCTTCTCCCCTGCCTTCCTCTATTTATCCCTTTCTTCTCTTTCACTCTCTGTTTCATTCTGCCTTGTATCCGCATCCTTGCCACCTTCTCCCCTTCATCTCTTTCTTTTCTCGTGATGCGTCGGCAGGCGGCGCGCGTCGGCATGATCCAGGTGCGGGGCATCCTGTCCGGCAAGGCCCGGGTGCAGGCCACCCTGGAGGGGGAGGGCCTGGACGGCCTGAGCGACGCGCTTCAAATCACGGTGGTGGAGCCCATCTTTCTGGAGCCCCAGCCGCCCCGCAACCGGCGCCTGTGCGTGCTGCCAGGCGCGGCGGTGGCCTACTCGGTGCACCTCTCGCAGAAGGACGATGCGGGTGGGTGGATCTGAAGAACTGGGGTTGGTGGGTGGATCTAAGGATCCAGGGTTGGTTCTTTTGAGTAGAGTTAGGGAACTGGGATCAGGTGTTTGGTTGATTCTTTGGGGAGGAATACGTGAACTGGGATCAGTTTTGGATCAAATCACAGGGGCTGGGGTGAATTTAAGGAAATAGCTTAATTGTCGTGCCGTAGCTCAAACGCTCTCCATCAGAAGTTTCATGTGACGGCTTGTGTTGCGCGCACGGCATCCTCTGGCCGCACAGGGGAGGTGTTAACTTCATGCTGAAAGATCCTATAGAGATCATGTTAGGTTTGATAACAGATGACGTTGATAAGATTATTAATCTCATGCTGAAAGGTTTGATACAAATATAAGCAGAAACTCCAGTTTGGCCTAGATTGTATTTGCACAGTTACGTGTGTGGGATGTCGGCATCAGGACTTGTCCAGGCTGTTGGCACGCGGATGTGCTTGCCATGGGAGACGCGAGCAGAAAGACGAACGCGACAGGCTTAGGCATGGGGGGAGTTGTCTCCTTGATAGGGGAGGGGGAGGGAGGGGGAGGGGAGGGGGAGGGGGGAGGGGGGGGGGGGAGGGGGGAGGGGAGGGGGAGGGGAGGGGGGGGGGGAGGGGGGAGGGGGGGGGAGGGGGGAGGGGGGAGGGGGAGGGGGGGGGGAGGGGGAGGGGGAAGGGGGAGGGGGGAGGGGGAGGGGGGAGGGGCGGGAGAAGAAAGGAAGACAAGCTTTCCTAGCTAGTGAGTACAATAGCAAGAGCATTGTGTTTGCATCACTCGTCAGTGCATGTCTCACCTAAATGCTGCTGCCTTTTAGCATGCCGTCCGTGGCCTGATACTCCTTTCGTACTGATCTGTACCCCCTGCCACCCCCGCGCCACCCCCCTGCCATCCCCCTGCCATCCCCCCCCTCCCCCCCCGGGCTGATACTTGCAGCCATCCCCATGCCGTCACCCCACTACCAGTGGAGTGTGGGCAACTCCTCCGTCGCCAGCATCAACGCGGCCACGGGGCTTGTGTCCACCGTGGCGGTCGGCAGTACCGAGGTCCGCGTGACCGATACCCGCGTCGATGACCACTTTGCGCTTGGGACGCTGCACGTGTGCGCCCCCGTCGCTATATCTCTCTCGCTGCACGCGGCCGCGACGGCATCGTTATCATCATCATCGCTGCCGTCATCTGCCACCGGGGTGGCCCGGCGGAGAGAGAAAGGGAAGGAGCTGGCGTTCGGGCCGCTGGTCGGTGCGGCCGAGGGCGGCTGGTACCTGGTGGAGGGCAGGGAGTACCTGGTGGAGATCAACGTGACGGATTCCAGTGACAACCTGATCCTGCTGTCCAAGGTACGTCGTTTGATTGACAGCTGTCCCTTCAGTTGGATAGCTGGTGTAGACGTGAGGCAGTGTACGTGGCGCTGGCAAAACATTGAGGTTGAGCACGACTGGTCGTTCTCCCAAATGGGATGCCTACTTGGCCACCCAACGGGATCATTGCTTGGCCAGAAGAATGCATGGACGGGGGTTGCTCCTTGGGTGATTCCGTGCTAAACAACGACGGCACAATGTGGGCGGCGGCATACATGTACCCGCAGGACACGCCGCTCCACCTGCACCTGGGCAACGCGCCCACCTGGGCACCCACCTGGGCGTCCCTGCTCTCCACCACGCTGGTGGAGACCAATTCCCGTGTCATCCTGTCATCCGCGGCGCTGGCCACCCGGGCATCCGCCTCGCTCGACGCCCTCCCCACCGCCGCCGCCACTGGCAACGTCACGCTCGTCCCCCCTGCCTCTCGGGCCTCCTATGCGCCCGTGTGGTTTGCCGCCGAGGCATCTCTGGGCATGTCCCTGGTGGGGCGCGTGCGTGTCGTGGCCGAGGGGGAGGGCATCGTCCAAGCGCAGCTGCGCTGGGGGGCCAAGCCGGCAAGCGGCAAGGGAGCGCCGTTCCTGCAGGCGGAGAGGCCTGTGCGGTAAGTCCCGTGCGTCAGCAGTCGGGCATGCCTGGAGTGCATGGCGTGCATGGGGTGCATGGAGTGCATGGCGTGCATGGCGTGCAAGGAGTGTATGGAGTGCATGGCGTGCATGGCGTGCATGGCGTGCATGGATACCGTCTTGTGTGTGTGCGTGTGCGTGTGCATGTGCGTGTGCGTGTGCGTGTGCGTGTGCGTGTGCGTGTGCGTGTGCGTGTGCGTGTGCGTGTGCGTGTGCGTGTGCGTGTGCGTGTGCGTGTGCGTGTGCGTGTGCGTGTGCGTGTGCGTGTGCGTGTGCGTGTGCGTGTGCGTGTGCGTGTGCGTGTGCGTGTGCGTGTGCGTGTGCGTGTGCGTGTGCGTGTGCGTGCATACGTGTGTGTGGTGGGGAGACGTGCATGCCATATGTCAGCAGGGTTGGGCGACTGTTAGCATGACTGCGTAACTTTTGTATACGTGACATGGCGGTGGTGTTGTGCCGGCAGCCATGCGCATGTGTGAGTGGAGCCATGTGTGTCAAGTGCGAGCAGCCATGTGTGTGTGATTGGGAGGCAGAGGGCGTGTAGTGCGGGTGAGGGATGCTGGCAGCAACGCAAGAGACAGAAGAGGGTGTGGGTGGGTGGGTGCGTCGGTGTGGCCTTCTTGCACATCGCCATAGTGGATGTGGGGTCCTAGCCGCAGTAGCGAGACATGCGTCGCTGCTGCCGGCAGTTGATTTGTTTATTTCTGGCTCAGTAGTTTAGGAATATCTCGTTATGTCCGTCTTCAGCTGAGCACTATGCTACTATATCATTAAGTTTATTTTCAGCTGAATAATAAATACCAATCTGTATATCCTGTATGTATGCTTTGTATATTCATTGAGAATGATAAAGTATGTAGGTGAGAACGGCATGCAACAGAAGGGAATCAAACCCCGACAAGGAGAACCCTCAAGACAATAATAAGAATCCGACACGGGCAGGTAAGGATCAAGCCTGGCAGCACAAGGCACTCTATATACTACTATGTATACTATATATACTACTATGTATACCACTATATATACTACTATGTATACTAATTTTGTTTTTCTACACTATATCTCATTATGTCTATCGGGCTCTGGATTACCTTCCGCCTTGATCGCGCCTTTTGCACCTCGCCCGCCCTTCCCACCTTGTGTGTCCTCCCACCCCCCCACCCGCCCGCGACCCCCACTCCCACCAACAAAGACACTCGACTCCCCTTTCTCTCCCCCCTCTTCCACCCGGCGTCACCACGACACGTGCACATTCGTGTACGCTCAGCGCATGTTCAACCCCTCACGCCCCTCCCCACCCCTAGCAAAAAACAAGAAACCTCTCTGACTGCGTTCTGTCTCCCGCCACCCATCACCCCCATGACCCAACCAGTGCTTGTTCCCCCGTTCTCATCGTCGACGCCATCGGTGGCAAGAGATCTGTAGGCAAGGGCCTCGATGCGGACGCCCTGCAGGATGCTGCGGCATCCGCCGCCGCGAGCGCCTTTGTCAAGCAGCTGCATGCTTTGAAGGGGGGCATCGCAGAGCTGCGGCTGCCGTGGCTGCCAGGGACCCACGAGCAAGTGCAGCTGGTGGCGCAAGGAGGTGAGGGGGGGCGGTCATACTTGCACCGGGAGCACTAAGTGTTTCAAACCTGGAAGCGTTTGCATAACAGTGCCCGAGGGGAGCCATTTGGGGGGTAGTACGAGTCGATGGGGCTATTGTTTACCACCGGCCAATGGGGCTCCTTTTTACCAAGTCGCTGGGGCCATTTTTTTTATCACAGATGCTTTAAGGGGAAAAGACTGTTCTTCACACAAAGGGGGTGCGTGTTTGTTGTCGATGATGAATCTTCACCATCCATCACAATCCCGTGTGACAGCGGTTGCCACCAGCCATTCTGCCTTTTCCGCCGCGAAGGCGTCGCTGCATCTGTAGCCCTCCCCCCTGCTGTAGACCTTTTGTCTTTTGCCTCCCCCCTGGGCTACACGCAACTGTTGAAAAGAATATATAACACCTCATGGTATATTAATAGTAGTACCACCCCATGGTATATTTATAGTAGTGCCACCCCATGGTATATTTATAGTAGTACCACCCCATGGTATATTTATAGTAGTACCACCCCGTCGTATATTTACCACCCCATTGACATAGTTTTGTTGTTCCCCCTGGTTGCATGGCGGGGGGGGGGGGGCGTCCTTGCGGCGATCCGTTCCTCCCTGTAGGGTGTGGCGCCGGCTACGATTGGTCGTCCACCAACAAGAAGGGGCTGCCCGTGTCGGAGCAGGGGATGCTGGCGGCGCTCGCCGTGGGCCACGCGCATGTGGCTGCGGCGCACCACTCGGATCCCTGGAATGTGGACAAGGTGAGGGTGGTGGGAAGGAACCTTGTCACAATGTGGAGAATGTGGGTGGGTTGGGACAAAATTTTTTCATTATTGGCACAAATTTAAAAGTGGACAAGGTGAGAGGGGTGTGACGGATTGGTGACTACCGGCACACGGAGTATGTGAACAAGGGGATCGGGCGGATGGATGGAACCGAGACGAATCAAGTCAATTTTTTAGATGGACCCTGTCGAGTTTGTATGACGTGTTTTCTCATGGGGTAATGCATGTCTCTGGCAAGTGGGTGCCCGCATCATCTCTCCCGTGTTGCCTTGATGAAGGAGGTGAAAACTCTCATGTTCTTCCTCCTGTGCGACTGATTTTGTTGGCTCGCTTCGCACTACGATGGCATCCACGATGACTGCTGGTGCTCCACATGGCATGCTCGTTTCCCATTGGACCTTTTTTCCCCACCCCTCTGTCAGTTAACCGTAGGTGGTTTGTTTCATTTGAGCGGTGGTTGTAACGCAAGCTTATCAGAGTGTGTACAGTCATTCACGCCTTAAGTTGGGTTCGAGGTTTTTGAGGAGTCAACACAACTTAAGGCGTGAACCCAACTTATGACTCTACTATATTGTACTGATTTGAACTAAATATACTAAAACATACTATTATGCACTACTTTGAACTTAGAATGCCAAAATCCTATGCGACCCAACTTAAGGCGTGAAAACAACTTAAGCCGACCCAACGTAAGTCGTGAATGACTGTACACACGTGTGGGCGCAAAAGCTCAACAATTCTTTCTCGCTTGTTTATCCTCACACTGCTCGCGCTTGCGCGCCTGCGTCTGCTTGTGCGTCTGCGTCTGTGTCTGCGTCTGCGTGTGCCTGCCCGAGTAGTCCATGTGTGCGCATGTGTGCATGCACGGACATATGTGTTCATGTGTGCATGTGCATGTGTGCCTCTGTGTCTGTGCATGTTCACTTGTTTGCTTGGGCACAGATCGCCGCACGCGTGTCCCCCCCCTCCAAGCTGTGCCTGCCGGAGGACGCCATCATGGACTTGGCCATTGGAGAGACACTGCTGGTCGCCGCACGGCTACGCGACGACGCCGGTACGCTGCGACAGATGGCAGCACTAGCCTGAATAGGAAGGGCGGGGGGTGGCAGCACTAGGTTAGGAGGACACCCAGCGAAGATAGATTGAGAAGGGTGGCAGCATCAACCCGAAGTGCTAGTTGCACAATGTAGAGAAGACCCAGAGGAGACAGCTGATAAGGTTGGCTGATGTGAATAGCCAGGGGGGGTTATGGGTTCTTTCACAAGGATTGGAGATGCCGCAGCGAGACAACGCCGTAATGTTGTTCATACACTTTGAATAATGGGACACTGCATTAGTCATTTTGTTGGTATCACAGAATCCACCGACTGTGGATGGTATCATCTCCTTCCTTTTCTTTCCTCCGTATCTGCGCACAAACGCTCTCTAATCTCTGCACCCCGTACGCCTACGGACAGTAGTGGACGCGCCTACGGACAGTAGTGGACGCGCCTACGGACAGTAGTGGACACGCCTACGGACAGTAGTGGACACGCCTACGGACAGTAGTGGACACGCCTACGGACAGTAGTGGACACGCCTACGGACAGTAGTGGACACGCCTACGGACAGTAGTGGACACGCCTACGGACAGTAGTGGACGCGCCTACGGACAGTAGTGGACGCGCCTACAGACAGTAGTGGACACGCCTACGGACAGTAGTGGACACGCCTACGGACAGTAGTGGACGCGCCTACGGACAGTAGTGGACACGCCTACGGACAGTAGTGGACACGCCTACGGACAGTAGTGGACGCGCCTACGGACAGTAGTGGACGCGCCTACAGACAGTAGTGGACACGCCTACGGACAGTAGTGGACACGCCTACGGACAGTAGTGGACACGCCTACGGACAGTAGTGGACGCGCCTACAGACAGTAGTGGACGCGCCTACAGACAGTAGTGAACGCGCCTACGGACAGGAGTGGACGCGCCTACGGACAGTAGTGGACACGCCTAATCTCTGCACCCTGTGCGCCTAAGGACGTCGCGGATCGTTTACTGGGTGGCTCCTCTCGTTGCCCTCAACATTCGCACACAGGCTCCCTCTACCACAGCTGCCTCGCCGCCGACCCGCTCGTCCACTGGCACACCTCCAACGCGGGCGTGGCAAAGTCCCTGGGGCGACCCGAGGGGGGCCTCGGCGAGGCTTGCGCCGCCGCCGCCTCCCTCCTCGCCTCCACATCTCACGAGGGCGTTCGATCTCACATGCACGCGGCGGCTGCTGCTGGTGGCTCTGCTGGAGAGGCCGAGACCTCTGCTAGCATGCGCAGCAGCAAGAAAACGTCCCCGCAAGAACCGGCTCCGTTGGCACTCGTTGTGGCGTCCGGGGGCGCCCCCGTGCGGGTCGTGTCCCTGGTCGGCACCCTGAGGGACGGAGCCGACCGCCTCTGGTGCTCGGCCGGGCTCTTCCGTGCGGTCGCCCCCGGCGTGGTCACCCTGCGAGCGACCCTGGACCTGGGCGGTGCCCCCTGGGTGAGCGGTGGCGCCAACGGGACGTCATCCTCTGGCAGTGAGGGGTCAACAACGACGACGACTCCATCATCATACAAGAGGGGCCGCGAGGGGGGGGCAGCAAGCGCGCTCCCCATGACTCTCCTGGAGGCCGAGTGGCAGGTACATGTGTATCCCCCGCTGCATCTGGTCCGCCTGTCCCCCCGCGCCGCGCACGAGACAGGGGCCGCCGCGGGGCTGGGGAAGGTGGCGGGCCGCTTGGACACCGCGCTGCTGCTGGCAGAAGAAGGTGGGGCGGCGGGTCTGGGAGGAGAGGGAGGCTACTCGCCCACCAGCCTGGCATCATCAGCATCAGCATCATCATCATCATCAGCAGCAGCAGCAGCAGCAGCAGCAGCAGCAGCAGCGTCTCCTCGCCCCCTGGGCCAGCTGGTGCTCCTGCTGGGCAGTGGGTCCCTGGTCCAGCTGCGGGGTGGGCCCGAGCGGCGCGTCGTCAAGGGGGCCAGTTACGAAGTGGTGACGTCCGCCAGCGTGGCCCTGGCCATCGGCAAGGATGGGGGCAAGCGTAGCAGCGAGAATGGGGGCGCTGATGCGGGCAAGGATGGGGGCGCTCATGCGGGCGATCTGATGGTGACCAAGGGGACCGACGGCCGCACGTTCCTTCTCGTGTGCGTCGGGCTGGGTGATTTCATCGTCACCTTCACTTCTGGCATCTCCGTCCCGCCCCCCCCCTCGGGCCACGCCACAGGTGGCGGCGACGGCAACCACCACGCCTCGCCGTCCGGCCCCGAGATCCACCTGGCGTCCGCCACGGCCACCCTGCCAGTCTCCTGTGTGGTCCCTGGGGAGGTCCTGCTCCTCGTGGACGAGGACGCGGGAAACGCCAAGGCGGTCGCGGATGGCACCGCGCTGGCCCGCCACGTGGCGCCGCCCTCGTCGTCATCCTCGTCCCTGCCTGGCATTGGCCCGGGCCGCTTGCACGCGTCACCTCACCGCGTGATCAATCATCACCGGCTGCCGCTGAGTGCGGTCTTGCTAGATGGGTGGGGGCGGCCGGTGGAGCATGGGGGAGATGTGAGGATGCGGTGGGAGATGTGCGCGCTGCTGGCGCCGGCGATGACTGCCTCGGCTGGGGGGGGGGGAGCTCATTCTGCTGGCAGCGCCACGATTTCTTCCGCTGGCAGCGCCGGCAATCATTCTGTGACCAGTGCCGGCGCCGCGGATGCCTCTGCAGGCGGGGAAGCTGCCGATGCTGCCGAGCCAGGCCCTGCGTTGGATGATGGCGGCGCGTCCGCGTCGGCTGCCACGGGCGCGGGGGCGTTTCCAGGTGAGCCGGATACCGGCAGCCAATCAAGGGTGGAGTCTGGTGTGGTCGCGGCACGCCAGGGCGTGACAGCGACCAGCATGTTGTGTGGAGCGGCAGGGGTCACGTGGGTGGGCGGCCCCTCGGCGTATGTGACCGGCCACTGGCGTCGGTTGCTGCAGGTGAACGTGACGGGCGCGGCAGACGTGCGTGTGCTGGTGCGCGTCACGCTGGAGCCCTGGGGACAGGGCCAGCTGCTGGCGCCAGTCACGGACGCCACGTGGCGCAAGGCGGAGGCGGCGATGGAGGGGGTGGTGACCAAGTTGACCGACGCGGCGGAGCTGCACGTGAGTATGGCGCGATGAGGATGGCAAAGTATCATTAAGGATCGTCATAGTCATTTAGTCATGTAGATAGTATAGTCATGTTTCATGGTAGTCATGGGATCGTGGGTATGGGAGTTCGCCAATGAGGATGGGAGTTTGCCGCGCGTCCGTCATGAGGAAGGAATGGCCATAAGGGTCGTCGCGACTTCTGGCCTGCCCTGGCCGTCTCATTGGTACCTGTTATCTGGGTAAGAGGGAGTAGCTGCATGTGAGTGTGGGGGTGACGATGTGGGGTTGGCTGCATGATGTGAGTGCGGGATGATGCGGGTCATGCCGGGATGCCGGGATGTGGGGTGTGTTAATATGGCGTGGCTCAGTGTGACATCTATGCATGAAAGTGAAGCACATTCATGCGTGGCTGTATGGTTTGGCAGTAAGCCGTAGGCATTCGTGCTTAACATTTGCATGGCAAAGTGCACGGGGTTGCGTGGAACCTGGCACAAGCGAAATGATGGCTGGTTGATATTTTCCATGTGCGACATCCCGCTATGCTGCCGCGCACGCACCAATCCCATGCATATGCCACACATAATCGTTTCGTCATATTTGCAAATAACTACGTTCCTTGCATGGAACAATAGTACGAATATTATAATAATACGAATAATCTTGGGTTCGGGGCTGCCAGCTAATCTCGAAAGTTGCCAGCCTGTCTCTGGAACGGGGAACTTGGGCTAACATGTTGTCCTGTTCAACCCTTGCATGTTGGTTCCCCCAACAACGCCCCACCCATTCATGTCAGTTTTCTCAACAGCAGCATGTTGCGTGTTGCTATCTTCCCACCCACTTACCCACTTACCCACTTACCCACTTACCCACTTACCCACTTACCCACTTACCCACTTACCCACTTACCCACTTACCCACTTACCCACTTACCCACTTACCCACTTACCCACTTACCCACTTACCCACTTACCCACTTACCCACTTACCCACTTACCCACTTACCCACGCTTGTTTACTTGTCCCGCACATTTTCATCCTGGCATGTTTTTTTCGTCCAGCGCACGGAATCACCCCCAGGACCTCGACGTGCTCCCCCCCTGTCAACCCATGCATGTTGCAAATGTTGTAAATGTTGTAAATGCGTGTTGGCTTCTCAGTGCTAACATGGTCACCCCTGTCGCTGTACTTTTCCCTCACACTCTGTCGTGCCGTCAGGTCGTTGACGTGCTCCAGCTGCACCCGCCCTCGCTGCTCATCTTCCACCACCCGTCCGCCGAGGGCACCTTCACGGTGGTGGGCGGGACCAGCTCCCTCGTCGCCACCAGCAACGACACCGCGATCGCCACCGTGGGCGCGCTGACCGCCACCGCCACCCCGGCCCCAGGGGCCTTTGTCCCAAAGCAGGGTGCTGCCAGCACGGCGGCGTCCTCTGCGGACGCCAGCAGTGCGGCAGATGCCGGCTCTCCCAAAGTTGCCAGCAAGGACAGCCAGGGAGGCAAGGTCACGATGGCGACCCCCACAACGGCTAGTTCTTCCACACCGACACTCGCGCCAGCTGGCACGCCGGCTGCGGGAGATTCCTTTGGCTCTGCCTATCCCGGAGCCGCCTACACAGCCTACCCCGGCAAGTTGATCGTCGTCCACCCAGTGGCCCTCGGCACCGCGCAAGTGCTCGTCCGCGACAAGGGCCTCTTGTACCCGTCCACCGTCACGGGCCTGGTGACCGTGGCCGATGTGGCCTCCCTCCGCATCCTGCTGCCCTCGTACGTCACCGTGCGCCTGGGAGCTGTCTTCGGTGTCCCTGTGGAGGCGGCCGATTCGCTGGGCCGGGCGTTCGGGTCGCGCCAGCTGGCGTACATGCACCTGACGCCCGTGACGGCGGACGGGGGTGTGCTGGAGTCTCTAGGGGAGGGGGCGGCGGTAGGGGAGATGGTGGAGATCCCCGATGGGGGGGTTGACGTGGGGGTGGAGGCGACGATGGTGTTGCGGGCGGCAGCAGTGGGGACCACGTACGTGCGGGCGAGCGTGGTGTCGGCGCAGGGCCTGACCATCATCAGCGAGACGGTGCAGGTAAGGCTATATTTGGACATGGGATACGGTAGTGTATTGATGGTGGCCATGCTCACCTGCGTGGCAGTCGAGGTAGACACCTCTGTCAACACGCCACTTTGCTTCTTCCACCCACGCTTCCTCATCAGTGTGCCTCGCTGCCAGTCACACGGCACACATATCATCCTATGCACAGTATATCCTACTGCATATGCTACAAAACATCCTACTGTATATGCACAGTATATCCTACCGCATATGCTACAAAACATCCTACCGCATGTGCTACAATACATCCTACTGCATGTGCTACAAAACATCCTACCGCATATGCTACAAAACATCCTACCGCATATGCTACAATACATCCTACTGCATATGCTACAAAACATCCTACTGCATGTGCTACAATACATCCTACCGCATATGCTACAATACATCCTACTGCATGTGCTACAAAACATCCTACCGCATATGCTACAAAACATCCTACCGCATATGCTACAAAACATCCTACCGCATATGCTACAAAACATCCTACCGCATATGCTACAAAACATCCTACCGCATATGCTACAAAACATCCTACCGCATATGCTACAATACATCCTACCGCATATGCTACAATACATCTACCTACCAGCAGTTGCTGTCTCATCTCCAGCCCTCTTCGCGGATGGCCACCACGTCCTGTCCACACATAAATCCTATCTCCTGTCCACACATGAATCCTATCTCCTGTCCACACATGAATCCTATCTCCTGTCCACACATGAATCCTATCTCCTGTCCACACATGAATCCTATCTCCTGTCCACACATGAGTCCTATATCCTGTCCACACATGAGTCCTATATCCTGTCCGATCCCTACCAGCAGTATCAAGGAGACAACCCGCAGTATGGCCATGCCTGCACCGCCTCGCTGATGCCGGCCAACATCATCATCCCATATTTGTACAATATGGACAGGGTGCCATTGAGTGTGCTGCATTCGGCTAGAATCGCGCCGTTCTTCTAGTCAAGCAACCAGCCTACGTGAGACGCGGGGTAAGCAGAAGTCGACCTGGCTTCTCATGCTCAACCTGGGTTGTCATGCTTGGGGCAGCACTTGCGAGTCAATCCTATACTCACATACGCCATATAATCCCATATCTATAGTTGTACTGACATATCCTACACTCCTATATCTCTACACCATGTACTAATGTAGTAAGTATTCATTTATCCAAGATCCTGTGTTGGCTCATCATTGTGCCTGCCTCCCTCATGGCCTCACGCCCCGCGCACCCTGCCAGGTGGTCGTCTACCCCCCCCTGGGCATCACCCCCGCGGAGCTCATCCTGGGCCCAGGCGGCGAGTATGGCCTCGTCTGCCACGGCGGCCCTAAGACTGGCGCCCGCACCCGCTTCTCCTCCTCCGACCCCTCCATCGCGCTCGTCGACTCAGCCACCGGTATGGTGACCGCCGTCAGCCCGGGCGCCGCTACCGTGACCGCGCACGCGGTCGGGCCCAGGGGGGAGTCGTACGGGTCCGCGTCGGCCAGCATAACCGTCCGGCTGATCTCGTCGGCCCGCATCAATGTGCGCGGGGGCAAGCTCGCGGTCGGGAGGGAGCTCACGGTGACCCTCAACGGCGCGGGCGGGCAGGCCGAGGGCCCGTTCACGTTCGCGCACAACTGCCGCAACTACCGGTGGTCGGTCGGCGCGCCCGACGTCCTACGGCTCCTCGAGCTGTCATCGGGCACGGGCACCGGGGGGCTGCCAGGGTCCCTGGCCAGGTCGGCCACCGAGGACGACAGGGAGGCGGACAGGGGCCTCCCCGTGGGCGGGGAAGCGGGGCCATCGCCATCGTCATCCTCGTTGTTGTCCGATATTGTCAGCTCACTCAAGGGGGCGGGCGGGCGAGGGGACACGGGGGCCACAGCGGCGGGGGGTCGCAGCAGGGGTCACCCGGCCCTCGGTCGGCGCATCGACGGCGGCTTCTCGGCGCGCGTGCTGGCGTTATCCCCCGGGCTGAGCTCCGTCACGGTCACCATGGAGTGCTCCGCGGGGCTGCCAGGTGCCACCCGGGGAGGCGGCGCCACACGGGCGGCCCCGATCACGCTGACGGCGAGCGAGAGTGTGTGGGTGCTGCCAGAATTAACCGAAGGTTGCCCACCCATGCTGCTCCCCACGCACTTCACGACACCGACGCCACTTCCTCTCCTCCTTCCTCACAGCTCCCAGGCCAGCACGGGGGGTGGGCAGGAGACAGGGGCCCGGCCCGCCACTCCCCCCGTGCCGGACGTCAGCTATTCCCTCATGCAAGATTGCGTGTCATGCCCCGTGCCGGCGTCCCCGGCGGCCACTCAGCCCCTTTTGACCCTCCACGCGGACGGCCGCGTGACCACGGGGGACACATCAGGCGTCGCGTGCGTCAAGGCGGCCGACACCTCATCCGCACGAACGGGCGTCGCGGGCTGTTTCCGCGTGGCCCCCTCGGCGCGGTTGTCTGCTAGCGACCGGGACGCGTTGCCCCACGAGGCGGAGCTGTCACTGGGCGCGGACACCACGTTTGAGGTGGTGCTGGCGGACGAGTATGGGACGCCGTTTGCGGGCTTGCCTCCGGGGTCGCTGATGCTCAACGTGGATATGAACAACCCCAACGGTGAGCAAGCGTGATGCACTTGCTGTCCTGTGACGGGGAGCGAGTTCAACATACTACTAGTACAAGTACATAGCAAACTCAAATATTATTTTCTTAGTAGATCAGTTCATAATGACGTTGTTTTCTTCTGGTATAGTGCGCAGCCGGTGGATCTCTCGCCTTGCTGTGACCGG
This sequence comes from Mesostigma viride, assembly GCA_009746045.1. NCBI lineage: Eukaryota > Viridiplantae > Streptophyta > Mesostigmatophyceae > Mesostigmatales > Mesostigmataceae > Mesostigma > Mesostigma viride. The sequence continues at coordinate 346,182 of RPFO01001598.1, read as the reverse complement.
CTGCGCCCCCTTTTGTCGCATGGTCGTGTTTTACCCTTTTGACTCTCCCTTCCTTGCCGACCCTTTGTTTCCCTTCATTGGTCCCACTCCCCCTGCCCCCTCTCTGTATTCTGCCACTTCCCGCCCTCCCTTTTCCCCTTCCCTTTCCCCCCTCCCTTTCCCCTCTCCCTCCCCCCATTTTACCCCCTTTTACCCCCCTTGCCCCCCTTTTCACCCTTTTTCACCCTTTTTCACCCTTTTTCACCCTTTTTCACCCCTGTCTATGCCCCCCCCCCCCACACACAGTCATCCTTGTGTCCCACATGCAGGCCAGTGGGAGCGCGGGCGGCGGCCGCAGCGGCGAGGGCATGGCTGCGTCCGGGTCTGGCCTCCTGTCCATCGGGTGCCCTGGGACCCTGCACCTGCAGGCGCTCGCCCAGGGCACCGTGCTTCTGCGGCTGTCGCTCGTCACCGACCCGTCGGTGGAGACCTACCTGCTCGTGCGCGTGGGCGAGTACGTCCACCCCCAGTCGCCTGTCGTCCATCTCGGTGGACTCATCCAGTTCACCGTCGGCGGTGCCAGTCCGTCCATGACTCATGTCAGTCCATCCATGGCCCACGGCTCTGTAACCAACCCCGTCGCAACCACTCAAGACACGCTCTCTGCTCTCCGCTCCTTTGCCCGTGGCGACCGGGGCAGGGGCGGTGGCAGCGGCGGCGGTGGAGCCACGAGCCAAACAACGGCGAGCGATGCCGGTGACGGCGCCGCCCTCGTCCCAGGGTCCCAGCACAACGCGGTCTGGGACAGCTCGGACCCCTTGGTGCTGGTGATCGACGCGCTGACAGGCCTGGCGCGGGCGGTCGGGCTGGGCAACACGACGGTCCACTTCCACAGCCACAACCTCAAGACTTACACGCACGTGGCCGTCGTGCGCGTGGCGGCCGTCCAGCTGGAGCCCGTGGGGGTGCCGGCGCACCTGCAGGGGGGGGCGGGGGAGCGGCTCCCTTTGGGACCACCCCCCGTGCTGAGCAATGTGGCCATGGGGCTGATCGAAGGAGGCCAACTGGGTCAGCAGCAACGAGGAGGAGGAGGAGGTCCGCTGCTACAGGGCAGGGTAGCAGGTCAGCTGCTGGGTGGCAATGGGATCTCTGGCCCCCCGGGGGTCGCGGTGCGGCCGCTGGCGTCCGTACCGATCGTGAGCGGCCACCGCCAGGTGTCGTCGGAGGAGTGGCTGCGCGTCACGTTCCTGGACGCGGACGGCCACCCACTGGTGGACGAACCGCCCGCGGTCGTGCAGCACATCGACTTTGGCTGCGCGCTGGACCTGCCGGCGATCGGGTATGTGTTGGGGGGTGCACCGTTGGGGGGGGCGATCGGGTATGTGTGCGCACACACAGGTGGGGGGGTTGGTTATGTAGACAGGTATTAGTAGTAGTAGTAGTATGTTATTAGTAGTATGTGTTTATTTACCAAGGGGGGGTTGGTATCTTTGGTTTGCGCGTGATTGGCACGCACGCACGTGCATGTATATCTGTCTGTCAGCTGCCAGGGTCCTTCCTGTTTCGCGCATCCGTTGTGTTTCTTCCTTGTAAATTTCCCCAACAGGGCATTTAACACAGTAGTATATCTTGCTGTGGTTCTTCCTGTTTCACGCATCTCTTGTGCTGCCGCTCTCGCGTTCGCAAGTTTTAATTCTCGATGCATGTGCACGTTCGCATGCGCGCGTGCTGTGCGGTGCGGTCTGGTATGTGTGTACGTGTAAACTATCGACTAAAGTAGCAGCCGGGTGAGTACGCAACTAATGGAGGGAAGTAAAGAGAGTGGGCTTGAATTGGGGCATTCATTAGTGTCACTCCAAGGTCGCGCGTGGCGGCTGGATCAATTAAAAGCACATAAGAGTGCGTCACGTGGGTACGTAGATGGAGACGGTATTGTCAGGCGCAAACCCATGCACATATGGGCCTTATTCGAGGCCTTCTTTGAGGCACACACGCACAAGCTGGGGGTGGTAACAAGTAGGTGCGGCTGGGTTCATTGATTCCACGCATGGCTGGTTCTGTCCTGGGCTGGCTCCTGTGTAGTTCTGGCCTCCATCGTGTGCAAAGTATTCTCCTGTGTCACTATGAGGATGGCCTGCACTGCCGCCAGCCCAGTCACGGAGAGCCTTGCACATTTCTGGCCATGCTTCTACTTGCTCCTGCTTCCTGCTGATTTTCTTCCTTTCTTCCCATTCCTCTGCCTCCTTCCCGCCCTTTCCATCCCCCACTCTCCCCCCTACCATGCGTTCCTCCCACCCCTGGGATGCTTCCCCTCCTTTGCTCCGCCCCCCCCCCCCCCCCCCCGACCTTGTGCTTCCCCCTCGTTCTGCCTCCCCCCTTTTTCTACTCCCCTCCCCTCCCCTCCCCCGTCCCCTTCCCTCCCCTCCCCCTTCCCCTCCCCCTCCCCTCACCCCCCCCCCTCCCCGGGTGATCCAACCCCCCCCTCTCGCTCCTGGCGCACGCAGCACGGTGACAGAGGCCAGAGAACGCAGCGACCCCTCGCACAGCGGCGGCGCGCTCGCCCACTTCTGCGTCGTCAAGCTGCGCTCCCCGTACGAGCTGGTGCAAGCGCTCTACTGGCAGCCGCCCTCCCTCTGGCACACCTCCAGCACACACACGCAGCTGGCGTCGCTGCTGCAACAAACGGGGAGCGCCAGCATTACTGTGACAGCCACCGCCACGGCGGGAGGGCCGTCCGAGAAGCCAGCCGTGTCCTCGGCAGGGTCATCAGGGGCAGGGGCGGGGGTGGGGGCAGGGACAACAGTCAGCTTGGGGCCAGCACTTGGCGGTGGCGTACGCCAGAAGCCAGCTCGCGGGTACAGCGAGAGTGGATCCGTCTCGCTGAGCGTGCTGTTGGGGTTCCAGCTGGCGCCGACCGCGTCGGACCAGGTGAGCGCGCCTGGCACTCCACTTGGTAGAAAATCATCGACCATTTGGTTCACTACGGTTAGCAAGAGCCATAGAAGAAAGAAAAAGTTTTGATTCGTGACTCTTCACCGCAAGGTGGGTGTTGTGAGAAGCGGCCCCGCTCAGCTGGGGGTTGCTTTCTAGTTTATCGCTTTCCACTAGAGAATCGGGAGCCAATAGAGATTGCCGTGCCACACGGTCGTTGGGTTCGTTGGGCTGCACGTTGGGTCGTTATCGCAGGGTTTCCTCGGACCGCCAGGCCACTGTTAAACAGGGGGGCATGACCCTGACCAATAAGGCAGGTTGGCTGTGAAGGCTTTAAGGGGTTGGGGCCTTTTTTTTCCCTCTTGTGGAATCTAGTGAAGAGGATGGCATGGCTGCGCTCGTGGCAAGACGTGCTTCTTTCTAGTACAGATATGGGCGCTGTACAGTAGCACCTGCCCGTCTGCCTGCTTGAACGCACACGTGCGCGTGCCTCTCCCTTGCGCGTCTGCCTGGAACACCGCCAGCGTTCTGTGGATGGTCACCCTCCCAAATTGTAGATACGGATCTGGGGGAAGGTTGTCTCGTTGAGGTAGAGGTGGCCGTCTGAAAGTTCCCATCGTGGCCTGGCGATGTGTCGATGCCACTGTCTGCTTAATGGGCGCCGTGTACACGGGTTGATGTGTAGATGCCACTGTCTGCTTAATGGGCGCCGTGTACACGGGTTGATGTGTAGATGCCACTGTCTGCTTAATGGGCGCCGTGTACACGGGTTGATGTGTCGATGCCACTGTCTGCTTAATGGGCGCCGTGTACACGGGTTGATGTGTCGATGCCACTGTCTGCTTCATGGGCGCCGTGTACACGGGTTGATGTGTAGATGCCACTGTCTGCTTCATGGGCGCCGTGTACACGGGTTGATGTGTAGATGCCACTGTCTGCTTAATGGGCGCCGTGTACACGGGTTGATGTGTAGATGCCACTGTCTGCTTCATGGGCGCCGTGTACACGGGTTGATGTGTAGATGCCACTGTCTGCTTAATGGGCGCCGTGTACACGGGTTGATGTGTCGATGCCACTGTCTGCTTCATGGGCGCCGTGTACACGGGTTGATGTGTAGATGCCACTGTCTGCTTAATGGGCGCCGTGTACACGGGTTGATGTGTAGATGCCACTGTCTGCTTAATGGGCGCCGTGTACACGGGTTGATGTGTCGATGCCACTGTCTGCTTAATGGGCGCCGTGTACACGGGTTGATGTGTAGATGCCACTGTCTGCTTAATGGGCGCCGTGTACACGGGTTGATGTGTCGATGCCACTGTCTGCTTAATGGGCGCCGTGTACACGGGTTGATGTGTCGATGCCACTGTCTGCTTAATGGGCGCCGTGTACACGGGTTGATGTGTCGATGCCACTGTCTGCTTAATGGGCGCCGTGTACACGGGTTGATGTGTAGATGCCACTGTCTGCTTAATGGGCGCCGTGTACACGGGTTGATGTGTAGATGCCACTGTCTGCTTAATGGGCGCCGTGTACACGGGTTGATGTGTAGATGCCACTGTCTGCTTAATGGGCGCCGTGTACACGGGTTGATGTGTCGATGCCATTGTCTGCTTAATGGGCGCCGTGTACACGGGGTGTTTTCCGCGTACACAATGACGTGTTTTGGTCCCCACGAGATCGTGGGTGCTTCGACCCGGGGTGCGGAGGCCTGTCGTGCCGCTCATGTGCTGCCAGCACTGTGCTCAGGTTTCATAGACGCATGGGAACCACGCCAGGTTTCAGGTGGGAGCCGTGCCAACTGCCGACAGAGACCGAGGGCCGACTGGTATCCGTCATGGTGGTCACCGGTACCCATCACGTATGAGTGCGTGTGTGTGTGTCCGTTGGGAAGCCACGGAGCCCTGTCAACCCCCTCACCCGTCACCATACCACGCCATGCAACGCCATGCCATACTCCATGTGGCCTGCCTGCCGCATCCGATGGCTCCCATCGTGACCTTCGCCCACAGGTGCGGCTGTCGTGGGCGCTCAACTCCACCACCGTCACGCTCTATGGGAACGTCGGTGAGTCGCCTGTAGGAAAGGTCCCGCGTAAAATTTTGATTATTACTAATTTAGAGCTTATGAATGGTCTGTGTGTTACGGGCTGAATTAATACTTGGTTGCCGTCCGTGGCAGCTATCTTTAGTCATCTCTTCCAACAGGATCAGGCCCTAGATTCGAACCTTACTACCCAACATGGTCCCCTCTGCACACGTGGTAGGGATAAAACAGAAGCTGGTCCGGAGAATAGATGTAGGCGGCCCTGCACCGCGCACAGTGCACCACCCACATTCCCAACAACCATCCAGCCGCCAAGCACTCACTAAGCACACGTATCGGATGGACTAATTATTATCGGATGGACTAAGCACACGTATCGGATGGACTAATTATTATCAGATGGACTAAGCTCACTAATAGGATGGACTAATGATTATCGGATGGACTAAGCACACGTATCGGATGGACTAATTATTATCAGATGGACTATGCTCACTAATAGGATGGACTAATTTTTCTATTCACACCCATGCACGTACTCAGCCATTTTGTTGCCTTGTTGCTTCCCTCGTTGCCCCCGCATGGCCCCCCTCGTTGCCCCCCGCATGGCCCCCCTCGTTGCCCCCCTCATGGCCCCCCTCGGCATCCCCTTGCGACCCCCCCCCTGGCGAGCGCAGCGGAGATGGTGGCCACCTGGACGCGCAAGGACGCGCTGACCGTGCAGCAGCTGCCCGCGCTCACGCAGGAAGGGACGCCCGCGGTGGGCAAGGCCGTGTTCCAGGTAGGTCTCCTGTGGCAGCAGAACTTGGTGTCCGTATTCCAGACGTGGGTGGCTTCTTCCAAGTGCTTGTGTGGCACGTGTGTAGTGCGCCATATCATTTCCCTCATGTTGCGTCCCGTATGTGTCCTCCTATGTGTTAGATCCTTTCCCTTATGTCCTTTTCCGTTATGTGGTCTCTTATTCGTTGTGTCCCCTGTGTGTACTCTTATGTGTTGTTTCTCTTATGTTGCTCTCTTTTGTGGGTGCTGGCATCCCTGTCCACATTACAACTTCAGTTAAGAGTAATACTAATAACTTTTCTATCATATTTGTTTTATGACGTGCTTGAGCACGGTTGTGTGAGCTACCACGGTCTTTTGCTGCTACGCCCTGCCCGGTGGTATGTGCAATCTGGTCAGCATTCAGCGAAGTGTCGCCACCCACCCACAAGTAACATGGATAGCGGCAGGCTGGTGCATGGGCTGGTGTATTTACGTTGATCGTTGGTCGGTTCCTGGGCCCACCCATTAGCACCACGTTGCGGGCATTGCAGTGTCCATCAACAAGTGTTGGCATGACACAGCCCAGTGGAACGCTGCCACCACAGTCACTGGCTGCACCATCACCGGTCTTCGTCCTGTCCCTCCTTTCCCTCGTACACTGATCATAAATATCCATCGCGGGCGCCGCCTTCTCTTCACGTGGGAGGGGAGGGCGGCACCTTTGAGCACTGAGCTCGAGGCTGGATGCCGCCCATCCCAAGTGTCCGGTCCGCTGCCCGTGTGTGTGGCCATGTCAGCAGCCGTCGGCATGGCCACACACCCACACGCAAGCTTTCACGTCCGTGTAGGCTTGCGTCCTCTGGCTTATGCTACTCTTTTGGTCCCGTGCTGCCATACTGGCACACGGGTGGCCCGATGATGGCGTGTCGGGGGTCCGGTGACGGCTTATGGTTATTGCTTATGCTGATGGTTTAGAGGTGGATATACGGGCCCTGTGTGGCTGGGTATCTGTAGGCAGCATGCAGTGCCCAGCCTCCCCCGACATTCTCACATCCCCCGTTCGTGCGTGCTGGCCGTTGAACATCGGCAGATCCAATGGCGGGAGGGGCCGTCGGTGTCGGACCGCATCGTCTTTTCAACGCCAGGCAAGTGACGCGAGAATGATATAGGGGACCTGGTTCTCTTTGTTCCCCGCCTTCTCCTTGTAACAAGGGTATCGGGGACATACTAATGATATAGGGGACCTGGTTCTCTTTGTTCCCCGCCTTCTCCTTGTAACAAGGGTATCGGGGACATATTTTATTTGGAGCACTGGATGGATGGTGTTGGGAACGTGGCGTTGGTGGACGTTTTCTAGAAGCTCAAGCAAAAGCTTTGCACGGAGAAAAAAACTCAGGGTATCGTTTTTTACAAGTGTTGGTAACGCTGTTTGCAGTGGTGTCAGCGTCACCTTCTCAACACCAGGCAAGCGGTGTACTGGTCGCTATATCTAGCATGATATAGCGACCTAATAATCATATACAGTGGCGTTGTCTACCCCTTGCGAGGCAAGTGACAGTGTCACTTTTTTTTGCTCTTTCCGTTAATGTCGTACTATCGATCGATATTGATATTTAACCCGGTATTGCGCCATCGTGGCTTGATGCTACGTTCTATAAGGCATGCTCACTCCTGCCTGGGCAGGTACATGCATGCACTTGACGTCTGATGCGGTAAGAGCGGTGCAGGTGCTAAAGTCCAGTGGAGGTGCTTTCAGGGTGGTGGGTGCTGGCAAGCAGGGGCCGTAAGATGTGAAAGGCAGGCTGCTGTTTCGCTCAGCCGCTGTTCTTTTCTTTTTTCCTAGATCTATCATTTGGCATGGAGGTGTTTGTGGAATTGTGTATTGGTATCTATCGGTGGCTCTGTGTGTTAACTTGGCCTGCGTCTCGTTCTTTTGCATCGTGGCCACGCATGCCGTGTTGCCCCGATTGCACTGTTTCTTGACTCCCTCTTTTCCCTCAAACAACTGCATGGCGCCCCTGTTTGGCCACCCTGTGCTGGTTCCCTTGACCCCCTCGCCTCATATGCCTGCCCTTTCAACCATCTACCCCTTTAAACACCCCCCTGATTCCCCTTCCCTCCTCTCTCCTCCCCCTTCCCTCCTTTCCCGGCTCCCCATCTATCCCCCCCCCCCCCCCTTCTCGACACACACAGGCCACACGCTGTCGGTGCTCGTCCACGCAGAGATGGCGCCCGCTTCGTGGCCCTCCACCGCCACCCTGCTGCTGTCGCTGGCGGCGGGCACGCTGGCACTCGCGCTCCTGCTCTCGTCGCGCCGAGCCAGCGGGGACAACAAGCGGCATCCCCACGATAATGCCGACGGCCGCAACTACGACTCCAGAGGAGCCACCAACGGAGGGCCCTCGCAGCCCAGGGGTCGTGGACCCCATCAGACCCCCCCGACGGGGCGGTCGCCGCCAATGGGGCAGGAGGATTATGACCCGTATGGGGACCAGTATTACGGTGCCAGGCAACAAGCAGCAGCACCAAGCGTGGGGGGGAGAGGTTTTGCAACCCCCCCGCCTGCGCAGAGGGGTTCCCCAGCCACTGCGTGGCCCACGGAGCCAAACTTCCATGTGTCGCCGAATTCTGTCTTCGAGCCGTACGGGGTAAAGCGCCGGAGACCTGGCTGGACGTAGGGCACGTGAGGGGGGTTATCTTTTGTCTCTCGTCGGGGCTCTTCCTTCGGGGATTATGGAGTTCTGAGAGACAGGCGACGGCACTACCTCGAAAGGGCCGATGAGTCCCCAGGAAAGGGCGGCGGCTTCACAGGTTGATTATTGACTCCCTAGAAGCGGGGGTGCATTAGTTCGAGGGGCGGCGATCGGCGCGAGCAACCTACGCTTGAGCAACTGCTACAGCACACAGTGTCCTCTTGTCGGCAAACGCTGGTACAGCTAGCACGGCCTGTATGGCTGACGAGCCGGCCTGAAGCTGCTGTTGATGGCGTCCCCCTTGTGGCTGGCTACAGGCTCTCGTATTCCCCCTCCACCCTTTAAGAGGTGGGTGGTTTGAGGCGGGGACAATGAAGGTTTGTGATGTGAGTGGAAACGGTGTGGGGTCGGTGCGTGCCCGTTCAACACCGGGTTTGTCCAGCGCAAGGGGAATCGTACTGAGCATGGGTATTCCCGGAGCCATGAAGCATGGGACGGCTAACCTTCACCTCGCTCTCCCTATCCCAACTTCAAAGCCTCTTTCTTTTCTCTTGCAACAAAAACGCAGACTAGGTCTCCCTGGTGGCATAGGGGTCAGCGTTGGGCGGCGCGCCTGCCTTGGTGATAAGACCATCCGAGCAGTCAGCTGTTGTATGACCAGGGGAGGAAAGGACAGGGCCATGCACAACCATTTTTTTGGTGTGCCTGTGCCCCAGCCTCGATAGCGGCGTCCTCCATGGGTCGGCTTTGTGCGAGGACCTAGGACCCAAAGGCCTCTTTCAACTGTTGGATGATCAAGACTGAGCAGAATGAAGCAGACAAATACGTTGGAGATTGCCTAATGAACCGCAGGAGCCCTGCCCGGATGGATTTTATATTCTCTCTTTTTTTTTCCATCGGCAGTTCTGGCTTCAGTGTCCGGCGTCGCCTACATGGAGAATGCTCGTAATTCCAAGCTTCCGCGTACGTGGTATACACGGCACGCGTACTGATGGCATGTTCCAGCGCAGGCCGGAAGCGTGTATCCCTGGCTTTCGTTTCAGGGAGGCGGAGCTATTTTCTGGCCTGACATGCCAGCCAGGCCATGCTGGAATGGACCCTTTTTGCACTTGCCCTTTTTGCACGGGAGAGTCTGCATGGTCCTGTCAGCAGTTGAGAGGTTCAGTGGCAGCGCACAGCGCGTGTAGTTATGCGAAACGGCCGTGCAATGCCTACTCATATCGCGTCAATGCAGTTTTTACACTGGTGATAGTGTAAGTTGTCCCTTCAGTCATTCTTTTCTCTCCCGTCTGCCTGCCACCGTCATGGCTAGGGACTCATCAATACAACCAAGTTCACTGCTGGGGGTGGGGTGGTTATTTAATGGGTGTTTCCTGCAAGAAAGGCGATCCAATGGAGACAGAAATCAAGGCATGCCTTTTCTTGGTTTCTTCTGCCAAGAGCGGTTAGGAGGCTTGCTTTTTCTCCCTGTTTTCTTGCCTCAACGCAGGACGAGAGCGATTTTTTCTTTTCTTCCAACTTCTTAGGTGAATTTTGTGGAGTGCCCCTGGCGACACAGGGAGCTCTGGCTATAAAGTGAGACAACTATGTGTACCGGAAGTCCGGGACAGCTGCAAAGTGATGCTGTCTCAGAAAGTGGCCCAGTTCACAGGACAGATAAGAACTGAGGTTGGGGCACCATGTTTTCAAATTGAAGGATCAAAGCTAGCACTGCAGCATTGGTGTGGGCATGAAAGGTGGCAAACGCAAGTAGTTAGGCATATCTAGCAGGCTCGAGCTACCATGGTCCGGATTCTTCCAGATTTCTGGCCTGCGCTGGTTGTCTCATTGATATCTAACAGCATGACTATCGTACTGACTGGCTAGCTAGACCTTTTCAGTGGTTTTCCATTTGCGTGTATTTCCTCGTAAAAGGTGGGAGGGCGATCACAGCAATGGTGCTCACCACTAGGCACTCCTGTCACGGTCGGTGAAAATGGATTCGAGTTTTGAGTTGCAGTTGGAGTTGGAAAGAGGCATGCGGAGATTAAATAAGAGGTATACCTCCAGTGATATGTGTGATTGGAATTAATTAATTAATTAATTAGTTAGAAACATAACTCCGCGTTTTCCGCGGCCCGGCACTGAACGCAAAGGTTTTCACCTTTGCGGAGTGTCTGATCAGAATATACGCTTGGCTGATTTCGATAGTACCGGCTACGCCCCCTTCTAAAGAAGGATTCAGCCGTGTTCAGCCCGTCTCACGGTGCGAGACTGAACAAGTCTCGCGTGCAGACACGTGTGTAGTACTCCTACACACAGATCTCGAGTGATTTATCTAGTACCAAATCCGAAAGGCTTGCATCACTCCCCGGACAGGAGAACTTTTGCGGATGACTGTAGGTGTAAGTTGGCGATGCCATGGTAACCGGAGACGTCCGTCCTATAGTCAGCAAAATTGGTGCGAGAGGTCCCCAGTTCGATTCCGGTCGGATTCATTTGCAGATCGCGTTTTCCGCGTTTTCCGCGGCCCGGCACTGAACGCAAAGGTTTTCACCTTTGCGGAGTGTCTGATCAGAATAACTCCGTTGGGAGTACATGTAGCACATATCCCTGAGAAGGGGCATATGGCTTTTAATACATTCTGGGCTACTTCCTGCAAGGGTGGGAATGTAAGCTACCCTTGCTCTAGGTGCACCAGGGCACCTGCACCCTCATGATCTTCACACTATTCTTCTGATTTGGCACGCCGCAAAGGTGAAAACCATTTGCGTTCAGTGCCGTTCCGCGGAAAACGCGGAAAAACGCTATCTGCAAATGAATCCAGGCCGGAATCGAACTGGGGACCTCTCGCACCAATTTTGCTGACTATAGGACGGACGTCTCCTGATCCTAGGGCATCGCCAACTGACACCTACAGTCATCCGCAAAATTTCTCCTTTCCGGGGAGTGATGCAAGCCTTTCGGATTTGGTACTAGATAAATCATTCGAGATCTGTGTGTAGGAGTACTACACACGTGTCTCCTGTCTTCACACTATGCCCAGCTAAGGGGGAGTATGTCATGTGGGGGAAGATCATCATGGCTATACAAGAGCTAGGGCATGGCTTCTCGACAGAGAGCATCTCTCTGCATGGCATTAATTATTTAATTAATAGACACGTGACTGCATCACGTGAGCATAAGTCCTCAGTGGGAGGGGAACATGGGATGGAATGGATGGTATAAGCTATCTAGGTCCTGATTACAGGGGTGTGGGCACCGCGGCCCGAATCGCTATGAATGCCATACTTGGTCACACGCGGAGCCCCCACAGGCTTGGGGGTGGTCTCCTTCATCACTACTTGCCATCTATCCTTGCGCACCATCTGCCTCCATATTACAGACAAACCAGGAGGCTGCCCGGGGGTGAGCCCGTCCCGTCTAGTGCAGCACATGTCCATGCCGAGTCTATCACAAAAAGTCCACGGGTGGCGGCCCTGCCGCGCGCGGCCGGCCGGGGGCACGCCAGGTGAGGACATATCGCCCAGGCTGGGCGGGCTTGGTGCCAGCTAGTCTATCTGAGGTATCTACCTGATCTGTGGGGGCCAGGTGCCCGGCTAGGCCCAGGCGCCTGTGCCTAATAATGTGGGAAACATAGGGCAAATCAGCGTACAAATCATGTGCAAACCAAAGGGGATGTTAAGGGCCTTGCGCAGCATCTTGGTGACGGCGCCGTCGAGTCGTCGCTCCAGCTCCTGCGTCAGTGTCCAGGTCTCGGGGCCGTAGGTCAGGATCGTCAGAATGACGACCTTGAAGAGGTCACGCTTGACGATCCGGGGTAGGGCGGGGTTGCTCCACCAGCGGCGGTGGTCATGGAGGTGCGCCCACGCCATGCCGATCCGTGTCGTCATGTCGTCCTCGCAGTCGGGAACTCACCAACTGCCGAGCAGCTTGAAGCGGCCTGAAGGAGGGTAGTTGACCTCGGCATCGTCTAAGAGGCGGAGTGTGGGTGGGGGCCCTGCCATGCCGAGGGCCAGGGCCTCCGTTTTGAGGCTGATTTCTAGACCAACCGCCCGAGCCTCGAGCGCCAGGCAGTCCAGCCAAAGTTGGGCAGACTCCGGCTTCTCGATGAGCGTGATGTCGTCGGCATAAATGAGGTCAGCTAGTAAATTCTGCTTGTTAGTCGCCCCCCCTTCCCCAAGCTCGTTCGTGATTGCTAGGCCAGGGGCACGGCCTGCAATGCTAGCAAAGCGAGCACGTGCCTGGCGCATAACATAATCCACTACAATAATAAACAGGTACGGCGACAGGACGCAACCCTGCCAGATGCCGGTCTGCAGTGGGCATGGCGGGGTACTGCCGTGTTGAGTGCGCACCGAAGTGGTCGACCCCTCATACAGTGTGCGGATGACGGTAATCAGGGGAGTGGGGACGCGAGCGCGAGCAAGTACAGCCCATAGAGCGTCCCAGAGGACAGAATCAATTAAAGCCTTGATGAAGTCGACGAAGATCAGGATGGCGGGAAACTCACCAGGTTGCAGGAGAGCGATTTCCTCGAAGAGGCGACGCGCGACGAAGATGGCCATGACGGTGTTGCGCCCAGGACGGAAGCCCACACATCATTCCGAAAAGCCATTTTTGTCCCCTGAAAATTACCAGGAGATAGAATAATGGTCAGTTTGGCCTCAAATTTGGCACCAAGGTGCCTAATCAGATATCTTATGATGCCATGTGGTCAAAAAAAATTTTGGGACTTGGCAGCATGGTAACATGGTGACATTTGCTAGCATAAAATACCGTATTTTCAGCACTTTCTGGCATGTATGCATTTATAATGACATCAAATGAACTCAGTTGGGCCTGGAACTTTGCACATGCTCTAAATACATCCCATTCAGCATGTCCACAAAGTTTCAGGCTGGTTGGATGACAAAATGGTGACAGATGCTAGCATAAATACCCCCAAAATGCAGTTTTTCATGTTTTTCCAAGGTTTTCATCACACATATGCATATATAATGACATCAAATGAACTCAGTTGGGCCTGGAACTTTGCACATGTTTTAAACACATCCCATGCAGTATGCCCACAAGGTTTCAGGCTTGTTGGATGACAAAATGGTGACAGATGCTAGCATAAATAACCCCAAAATGCAAATTTTCATGGTTTTCCAAGGGTTTCATCACATGATGCACATATATAATGACACCAAATGAACTCAGTTGGGCCTGGAACTTTGCACGTGTTCTAAACACATCCCATGCAGCATGCCCACAAAGTTTCAGGCTTGTTGGATGACAAACTGGTGACAAATGCTAGCATAAATACCCCCAAAGTGCAGTTTTGATGGTTTTCAAAGGGTTTCAACACATTAGCGCATGTATGATGACACCAAACGAACTCAGTTGGAGCTGGAACTTTGCATATCTTTTAAAAACATCCCAAATAGCATTCCTACAAAGTTTCAGACTGGTTGGATAACAAACTGGTGACAAATGCTGGCATAAATACTACTAGCATAAAATGCAGTTTTTCATGGTTTTTTAAGGGTTCCAACACATGGGGGCATATATCAATGAACTCAGTCAAGCCTAGAACTTTGCACGGCTCATAAAAACATCTATGTTAACTGCCCACAAGAAATTCAGACTGTTTGCATGACAAATAGGTGACAGATGCTAGCAAACATAGCACAAAAAATGCAGTCACTAGTAATTGTTTTTCAAGGGTTTCATCACATAGTTGCATGTCAATCATTCCAGTTTGGGATAACTAGTCAGGTTCCAAACAACACATCTACATTACATATTATGTGACATTGCAGGAACGCAAACTTCGGGGCACACGCCCATGATACAACGTCAACATGTACATCAATAACACACATGTAACTTAGCTAATCATCATCATAAAAAGCACACCTTCCCAACCCACCAACCCACCCACCCACCCACCCACCCACCCACCCACCCACCCACCCACCCACCCACCCACCCACCCACCCACCCACCCACCCACCCACCCACCCACCCACCCACCCACCCACCCACCCACCACCCACCCACCCACCCACCCACCCACCCACCACCCACCCACCCACCCACCCACCCACCCACCCACCCACCCACCCACCCACCCACCCACCACCCACCACCCACCACCCACCCACCCACCCACCACCCACCCACCCACCCACCCACCCACCCACCCACCCACCCACCCACCACCCACCCACCCACCCCACCCACCCACCCACCCACCCACCCACCACCCACCCACCCACCCACCCACCCACCCACCCACCCACCCACCCACCCACCCACCCACACCCACCCACCCACCCACCCACCCACCCACCCACCCACCCACCCACCCACCCACCCACCCACCCACCCACCCACGCACCACCCACCCACACACACACACACACACACACACACACACACACACACACACGCACACACACGCACACACACACACACACGCACGTCATGCCCTTGCACGCACGCAGTCCCTCCCTCCCTCCCTCCCTCCCTCCCTCCCTCCCTCCCTCCCTCCCTCCCTCCCTCCCTCCCTCCCTCCCTCCCTCCCTCCCTCCCTCCTCCCTCCCTCCCTCCCTCCCTCCTCCCTCCCTCCCTCCCTCCCTCCTCCCTCCTCCCTCCCTCCCTCCCTCCCTCCCTCCCTCCCTCCCTCCCTCCCTCCCTCCCTCCCTCCCTCCCTCCCTCCCTCCCTCCCTCCCTCCCTCCTCCCTCCCTCCCTCCCTCCTCCCTCCCTCCCTCCCTCCCTCCCTCCTCCCTCCCTCCCTCCTCCTCCCTCCCTCCCTCCCTCCCTCCCTCCTCCCTCCCTCCCTCCCTCCCTCCTCCCTCCCTCCCTCCCTCCCTCCCTCCCTCCCTCCCTCCCTCCTCCCTCCCTCCCTCCCTCCCTCCCTCCTCCCTCCCTCCCTCCCTCCCTCCCTCCTCCTCCCTCTCCCTCCCTCCTCCCTCCCTCCTCCCTCCCTCCCTCCCCCTCCCTCCCTCCTCCCTCCCTCCCTCCCTCCCTCCCTCCCTCCTCCCTCCCTCCCTCCTCCCTCCCTCCCTCCCTCCCTCCCTCCCTCCCTCCCTCCCTCCTCCCTCCCTCCCTCCCTCCCTCCCTCCCTCCCTCCCTCCCTCCCTCCCTCCCTCCCTCCCTCCCTCCCTCCCTCCCTCCCTCCTCCCTCCTCCCTCCCTCCTCCCTCCCTCCCTCCCTCCCTCCCTCCCTCCCTCCCTCCTCCTCCCTCCCTCCCTCCTCCCTCCCTCCCTCCCTCCCTCCTCCCTCCCTCCCTCCCTCCCTCCCTCCCTCCCCTCCCTCCCTCCCTCCCTCCCCTCCCTCCCTCCCTCCTCCCTCCCTCCCTCCCTCCCTCCCTCCTCCCCCTCCCTCCCTCCCTCCCTCCCTCCCTCCCTCCCTCCCTCCCTCCCTCCTCCCTCCCTCCCTCCCTCCCTCCCTCCCTCCCTCCCTCCCTCCCTCCCTCCCTCCCTCCTCCCTCCCTCCCTCCCTCCCTCCCTCCCTCCCTCCCTCCCTCCCTCCTCCCTCCCTCCCTCCCTCCCTCCCTCCTCCCTCCCTCCCTCCCTCCCTCCCTCCCTCCCTCCCTCCCTCCCTCCCTCCTCCCTCCCTCCCTCCCTCCTCCCTCCCTCCCTCCCTCCCTCCCTCCCTCCCTCCCTCCTCCCTCCCTCCCTCCCTCCCTCCCTCCCTCCCTCCCTCCCTCCCTCCCTCCCTCCCTCCCTCTCCCTCCCTCCCTCCCTCCCTCCTCCCTCCCTCCCTCCCTCCCTCCCTCCCTCCTCCCTCCCTCCTCCCTCCCTCCCTCCTCCTCCCTCCCTCCCTCCCTCCCTCCCTCCCTCCCTCCCTCCCTCCCTCCCTCCCTCCCTCCCTCCCTCCCTCCTCCCTCCCTCCCTCCCTCCCTCCCTCCCTCCCTCCTCCCTCCCTCCCTCCCTCCCTCCCTCCCTCCCTCCCTCCCTCCTCCTCCCTCCCTCCCTCCCTCCCTCCCTCCCTCCCTCCCTCCCTCCCTCCCTCCCTCCCTCCTTCCCTCCCTCTCTCCCGCCCGCCCGCCATCATTCATATATCCGTTCATTCATGCATGCATCCGCTCATTCATTAACACGCCTCCAGTGGAAAAGTCACGGGGTCACAAGTATGAAACAGGCACCGGAATAGGGAGAAGGAGCCGCCTCCTCGACTTGCCGCCCGGCGATGGAGGCGATGGGCCCAGGGGAGATGGGTGCGCTTTGTCTCGTACGCCGGGGTGCCCCGGCCACGTGCGGGCACTGGTGCGTGTTATTTTGCCCGCCCGCCCCAGTCCTTCTCGGAATGCCTCCGCAGGGCATGGCGTCGTGGTGAGAGCTCTTTTCGCCCGTCGCTGGACGCTTAAAGCACTATAATACGCCAGTTAATGACTAAAAAATAGCGGGTTACGACGTTGTAAACCAGTAGCCATTGGTTTTCCCGCACCCCTGGCACACCAAAGACGTCGGCAGCGAGCCCCGCCCGCATCTTATTCACCGGACAATGTTGTTCCACCCAAGACAAGTCATATATCTGCAAGAAACGACGCAAAAGCGATGCAATCCACGACATGCATGTTTGCCCCAGTCAGCGCTCCTATAAATCTGACTTTTACGCGAAAATTGTGTGCAACGTGGAAACGCAAAAATAAGGAAATTCCTGTGCTGGGTTTCTTCGAAATGATGTTATGAATCGTTAGAAAGTGTGGGGATACATTGCAAGCGTCTTTATCTGCTCTAGAGGTTACCTTGAAGACGCACGGGTCAGTGCGCTCGAGCCGTGAGAAACTCGCCAGCTGCGTGTTTTCCCTCGTGGCCAATGAATAAATGACAGTTTGCCGACTTTTTTTTGGCAGAATAAACTTCCTTACGTCAATGGCGATCGAACAAGCGAAATCCGGTCCAAAATGGCTTCGTAATCCGTGCACAATAAATTTTCACGCTACCATAGCCTTCGCACTGCAATTTGCACTCAACATCTCCCGCGCGCACCGAATTTCGTCAAATTTCCCCCGGAATTTTCGCGCACAACTTTGGCGCGGCGTCGGATTGATGTGCATTTGACTTTCCCCAAGGTGACAGTCGAGAGCAGATTACGAAGGCGGTTGAGGATCATGTGCATGAACAACTTGAGTGCGGCGCTCTGGATGCAGACTCCTCTGTAGTTGGCGGGGTCGTCAGGGGAACCTTTGTTTTTGTACAGCATAATACGGTAGCTGTGCTGCCACTCAGGAATCGGCGGCGCGTCGGCAAGCAGGATCCGGTTGCAGACGTCAAGCAGGAACCCCGTGAGCGCCGTCAGTGTTGCGTGCCGGCCCTTTTGAACGGACGGAACAATGGAATAAATTACTAAGGCAGTTTGGCCTGTTATTCTAGTTTGTATGGACTTTGATAATCATGTGATTTGGACTAGTTATTTCGGTCCTAGGTCGTCCTATATGACCTTCTAGGGGCCGGTGTAGTCCGGCGCCGCGCCAGTTCAGATCTTGCCTGTACTTATATGCGTGGATCCTGTAGTTGAGGGTCGATGTCTGCCCGGGGATCTTACGTGGAATGCATGAATTGGAATTCTCTAGAGGATCGGTGCTGTATCTGCGCCGCCACAGGCCTAGGTTAAAATTAGTCCAAGGACGAGAGTCTCGTCCTCTCTTGGTTTGATGAATGTAAAGTGCAATGACGCCTTCATATTAAACCTGGGGCGACTATCCATTCTAAATTAGTATTTAGAATGGATAAATAATGTATATTACAATGTATCCAATGTAATTATAATATACATTACAATAATTATAATGTATATTACATATGGCAAATTTATAATTTCATTGTAATTGGTCTTGCTAGCCATTATAAGTGTGCTTGGCATCAAGTCGCGGTGCCAGATATCTCACGACCCCAGTCGTGAAGCGCAATCTGCATTAGGCTACCTTGAATATTCCTAATTCCGGCATGGTAGATCTTTCGTTACGTAACTCAGGCTAGGAGTCTGGTTTGGCACGTAACACTGCATGGTTATCGGAGGAAAAATGTGCTGGAGAGGTTAGCTAACTCTCGCGGAGAGGGTTGGTGAGGCCAATTAGGATACCAAGGCGGAGCTTGGTGTAGATAGAGGTTCCTGTATATTCAACGATTGCTGACGAGTCGACGGCCATGCAGCCCGTAAGGGATTCAACCGCGATTTACAGCGAGCGGCCAGTCGGCAGGGAGCGGCCAGTGTAGACAGCGAGCGGCCAGTCAGGGATGCTCGGCGGGGCCAACCATGGTCCTGTGGTGAGGTGCTATCGGCAGTAGCGGCCATTACCCCAGTTTTCAACGACACCTAGTGGCGGCCAGAGCTCCGGCTTTCAACGACACCAGGTGGCGGCCAGTTCCGGGGGTCTCAACGACATTAACGATGGTACGTCACTTAGTTAGGTTTACAATCTTTATGAGCTATGCCTGCTGAGGGCTAGCTTACGCGCTCGCCTTCTCTCCGGGACCGCACGCGTAGGGGGGGTTACGTTAAATGTCGTGCTCTCTATAGGCGTGTATATGTCACTTGTGCCAATGGACGTCGCTGAGACGCCCATCGTTGTTTGACCGGCAACGGGTCTTGGGGTGGATACCGTCTGGCAGTTGCCGACTATGTTGACGGTGTCTACTTCTGTGAGCCCCGCTGAGGGGAGCTAGTAGCGTATTGTGCACCTGCTCGCGGAGAGCTTGTGCGTGTGCTGTGAACTATAGACTCTGTCCTCCTTCCTCATTGCGTTTTGTGGTAAGGTCAATGCACTTAGAGGTATCCCTGGGAACCCCTTTTCTCCTTCTGCAAGCCTAATATGCAAGCTTCTGCTAGCCTAATATGCAACATGTCTTTGAAAGGAAAGCGAAGAATAAACAAGGGTGGACAATCTGGGTTTCCTTACTATGCAGTGGCCCATGACGGGGGTGCATGAGGGTAGACCAGCCATATTTTATAGTTGGAAGACGTGTGAAGAACATATTAAAGATAAGATAATGTCTAGTAGGGGCTCTATTATTGCTAAGTGGAAGGGGTTTGATAATATAATAGAAGCAGATAGGTTTATTAGGGAGCATATGCCATTGCCGGAGGGTCTGCACACCACTCGTGAATGCTCTAAGACACCCACTCTCAGCAAGGGAGACAGCAGTCAGGAGGTGGGGACAGCAGTTACCGAGTTACATTCTCCCAGCTGACCATTGGCTCTAGCAGACAATAGAGGGGATTACTACTAGGGAACATAGTACTAGGTCCTAGATATATAGATCTATAGTACGTGGTTGCTCTCTCTAGCTCTCTCTCTCTCTCTCTCTCTCTCTCTCTCTCTCTCTCTCTCTCTCTCTCTCTCTCTCTCTCTCTCTCTCTCTCTCTCTCTCTCTCTCTCTCTCTCTCTCTCTCTCTCTCTCTTTCTCTCTGGGGAGGTGTTGCCTGCAGCTTGCAAGGTACCGGTACGAGCACCATGCCAACACGGAACCAAACACGGAACGCCAAAGAGACAGAAGACGGGATCGAACAGAGCAAGAGAATCAGAGAACAGAGAGATAGAACAGGTAGACAACCCAGAGCAAGGTATACAGGAGCTAGAGGTACCACCGCACGTCCAAGTAGGGACAAATAGAGGTGAGGTCATGGAGAGACCTGCGGAAGGCTCCCCGCGATCCAGCGACCAGGAACCTAGAGGCTCATCAGATGAGGACAATCTAGACTCCAGATTGGAACAAGGCGAAGACAGGCGCAACCGGGAGATGCTCCAGGAGGGTTTCCAGCAGCAGCAGCAGCAGCAGCAGCAGCAGCAGCAGCAGCAGCAGCAGCAGCAGCAGCAGCAGCAGCAGCAGCAGCAGCAGCAGCAGCAGCAGCAGCAGCAGCAGCAGCAGCAGCAGCAGCAGCAGCAGCAGCAGCAGCAGCAGCAGCAGCAGCAGCAGCAGCAGCAGCAGCAGCAGCAGCAGCAGCAGCAGCAGCAGCAGCAGCAGCAGCAGCAGCAGCAGCAGCAGCAGCAGCAGCAGCAGCAGCAGCAGCAGCAGCAGCAGCAGCAGCAGCAGCAGCAGCAGCAGCAGCAGCAGCAGCAGCAGCAGCAGCAGCAGCAGCAGCAGCAGCAGCAGCAGCAGCAGCAGCAGCAGCAGCAGCAACGGCAGCAGCAGCAGCAGCAGCAGCATGCAACGGCAGCAGCAGCAGCTACCGCAGCAGCAACAACCCCAGTCGAGGTCACAGTGGCTGCCACGGTACGTCCTGAGCAGCCCGGGCACGAGAATGAAGACACGCTGCACTACCGTTATCGACAGCCAGCCACGGAGCGACCATCGCATCCCTGGGCAGGGCGGGGTCGCCCTCAGGGACCTCCGCGGGCCCCAATGCACCGGGTCAGGCGTAGAGTGTCCTTTGGCAGTACTTCCCTGTTTATACCCACGGTGTTGTGGTACTCGGATGATGACGGGGAGAACACTGGGGCAGATGGCGAATTCGGCGACTTGGAAGTGGCCGTGGATGATAACGAGGAACCAGCGGCACAGAGCCAGCCCTTCGGAGCTCATAGGCCACGGGCCCGGCTAGGGGATGACAGAAGCGCTACCGCACACGGCGAGGAGACTCAGACACCCGTCCAGCAACCTGTCGCCCAACCGCAGCGCCCACGGGGATTGCATGACAGCAGCATGGTCCACTCGCCTGCTGTCGTCAGCAACCTGAATTTCAGCAGGGTGGCTTTGGATGACCCGGGGTACGAACACCCATCGTCTGTACAGGTGCGGCGGACGCACGGCACGCCGGACAGATCCGGATCTCTTCCCCGGTCGCAGCCCCCAGCCTTCGGATCCATTGCATATCGCGAGGTCGGTGGACCCAAGCTTAGTACTGTGAAGGCCCCACTGATGCCTACTTTCAAGAATGTTCCCAAGCTGCACGCGGACATGAAACCGCGGGAGATTGACGAATGGTGGGGACGCATGTGGCAACAACAGTATACCGTCTGGTGTAACCACCACAGTTGGGAACTGGCCACCTGCGATCTCATCCCGTGCATATGTCGTCAACACCTGCATGAACCCCTCGGTGGTGAGCATCCTGAATTGTGAGAGCATCGCATCCCAATCGTACCCGCAAATCGTGGAGGAGCTGATGGACCGGGTGCGCCGCAAGCTGGTGCCCCCAGATGCTGTAATCCACGAGCGACTCGCATTCGGCAAGCTGCGCCAGGGATCCACCCCGTACCGCGAGTTTTTCTCCAAGTTTGAGTCCAGCGCCGCCTACCTGACAGACATGACCTGGTATGAGTACAAGATCCGGTTCATCGAGGCCCTCCAGCAATCCAGAGTTGCAGGATGAGGTACTGAAGCACTATGCTGAGGTCCCGTGGGAGGAGTGGGTCCGACATCCTGAATATCCAGAGGTATCTTCTGCAGGTGGCCGCTGTGGTGACTCGCGGGCGCGCACTCTCGGTGCGTCGTTTCTTCAGGCCAGCTCCCCCGCGGCGGGTGAATCAGCTGTATTCCACTGAGTTCACCGGCGAGGAGGAGGAAGACTATATCCCGATGACCTCGAGGACGGCTATGCTGACCAGGGTATATCAACGCCATCGACGCCAGCAAGGCCCGCTGCTTAATTCATGTGCAGCTAGTGAGGTGGGACACCTCAAGCGCGACTGCCCCAAGCTCCGGGGCAAGCACGCCGGTCGCGGCGCAGGGGAGACCGAGCCCAGGTTCTCCGGCCCGGCGTTCGGCAGTCGCCCCGACTCCTCCGGCCCCAGGGACAAGCCCCGCAACGCGGGCGAGCGGGCGGCTCGCCTGCAGCATGCCCGGCAATTCCCGACCCAGTACCAGCAGCCGCGACCGCCCGCGACCAACTCTACCAAGGGTGTATTGCGCGCGGTTAACGAGATCGAGGCTCGGCGGCAAGCCTCCTCTTCCGGCCAGACACAGGCAGTGGCTGGGTACGAGTATGACGATGAGGAGGACGCTGATGAAGAGGAGGAGGGGGGGGAAGAGGGCGGGCGGTCAGGCGAGGCGGCCTCCCGTCCCACCGCTCCTTGGGAGTAGTAGCCTTACCCGTGGGGTTGGGCCCCGGGGTAGATGGACGATGGTAGGGTAGATAGACCAGATAGTCACCCAGACGACAACGATAGACCATGCAGGTAGTCACACAGACGCAGAGTCGATTAGTGTAGAAGTAGACGTCAATCACGTGGCTTCCGGAGCAGACGCGGCCGCCCAACCGGCGCGCATGTCTCACGGAGGCCCGCGACATTTGTTTCTTTTCAGTGGGGGTTTACTTGTTCCTCCCACCGTCCTTGACCCGTATTTGAAAGAGAAAACGGTCATGGACGTGAAGTTTTTGGTCGACACCGGTGCCTCCACGTCCTTCATCAACGAGGCCCTGGTGCGCCGGCTGGGTCTGACTCCTCGCCCGCACACCACAGCGGTGCATGTGACCTATTCGGACGGTCGCCAACACCGGTCGCCCGGCCTGGTAGAGGGAATGCTGCAAGGCACTCCGGTCGACTTGGCTGCGACCATCGCGCCGCTGGGAGCTGCAGACATCATCATCGGGCTCGACTGGTTGGACGCGCAGGATGTAGACATCAGTGTGCGCCGGCGAGTAGTTTGGTTTCCGAATGGATCCTTTTGGTGTCCCGCGACAGCGAGTATAGGGCACAGGCAGCAGCTCTAGGTACATAACATTAGACACGAGCTTTCGGCAGACGGGCCTCGACCAGCGTCCCAGATCCTGATGAGCAGCAAGACGCTGGCACGCCAACTTCGGAAGGGCAAGGAATATACGATGTATCGCATCGACCTGGACAGCACTCAGGCCATGCTCAACGAGATCGGCGTCGGCTTCGCCCCGGACGAGTTGGCGCGGTTCAACGCCGTCTTGGAGAAGCGCACCACTCTTTTCGCGGACCGCACGCCCCAGTTCCCACCCCATCGTTCGGTGCTACACCGCATCCAGGTACAGGAGGGTTCCGGGCCTACAGCGTCCCCCATGTACCGCATGGGTCCGGTCGAGCTAGTGGAGCTCAAGAAGATTCTCATTTCGCTGCTCGACGCCGGGCTCATCGAGCCCAGCAACAGTCCCTTCTCCGCAGGTGTGCTGCTCGTCCCCAAGCCAGGGGGCAAGTGGCGACTGGTGACCGACTACCGGAAGTTGAACGCCATCACGGTCAAGTCCAAGTATCCCCTGCCGAGGATTGACGACATCTTCAACCGCGTCCAAGGGGCTACGTGCTTCACGGTCATCGACTGCATGCATGCGCGGACGGGTTCTGGCAGCTGCGCATCGCGCCTGAGGATTGTCACAAGACTGCGTTCGCCACGCCCTTCGGTCACTACCAGTTCCGGGTGGCGGCTATGGGCCTGTGTAATTCGCCCGCGTCCTTCCAGATGCTGATGAATGATCGACATCCTCCGTCCGGTGATGGGCACGGCCCACCTGCCGCAGGTCTCCCAGGATCTGACGGACCCGCAGAAGGGGGCGCGTCCACCATGGACCTACAAGCGCACGTGTGCGTTGGCGTACCTGGACGACATTCTGGTGTATTCCAGGACGTTCGAGGAGCACCTGGAGGATGTTGACGCGGTGCTACAGATCATGGAAGACGAGCACCTGTCGGCGCGGAAAGCCAAGGTGCGCGCCGGTCGCTGTGTGCCCTTCCTGGGCCACACCCTGTCTGCTGACGGCATCGCGACCGACCCGGAGAAGATTGAGTCAGTCCAGCAGTGGCCGGTTCCCACGGACGTGAAGGGGGTGCGCAGTTTTCTAGGATTGGCCTCCTACTACCGACGGTTTATCCCGAGGTTCGCCACCACAGTCGCCGCCCCGATCAACGCTCTTCTCAAGAAGGGTACTCCGTTCCTGTGGGCTGAGCAGTGCCAGCAGGCCTTTGAGGCCCTAGCGCTACCTCACCACGTACACTGAGCCCCTGTCCTCGTCCTGCCGGACCCGTCCCTTCCCTTCGTCGTGGCTACTGACGCCAGCAAAGTGGCCATCGGGGGCGTTCTCCTGCAGGATCAAGGCAAGGGTCTACAGCCCATTGAGTACATCTCTCGTACGATGATTCCGGCGGGGCGGAACTATCCAGTACACCAACAGGAACTCCTGGCAGTAGTTTACTGCTGCCACACGTGGCGTCACCATCTTTCGGGCGCACAGTTTTCGGTGGCCATTAGTGAGCAGGGGGATCTAGACCCCCACCGTCTGGTGATCCACACTGACCACCGGCCTCTCACCCAACGCCTGGTGCAGCCCAACCTGACGCCCCGTCAAGCGCGGTGGATGGAGTAATTGTCGCAGTTTGCACCGTTTAAGATACAATACGTCAAGGGCGCGGACAACGTTGTTCCCGACGCCCTCTCACGACGCCGGGGCTGACTATTGGTTCTAGTAACGAGGATATGGACGTGCTTCATACCATGCATGTTGATCCACATTCCGGGACAATTAGGCAGAAACTCGGGCACGGATTGGTCCCGAAACAAATACGAGGCATCCATCCTAGTTCCGACGCACGAATCAGTAGCGAATTATTACGGAAGGTCATTTCCACCATGGTTTCTCCGCGTCCGTACCAGGCCGCAGAGATTATCAGACCGGATCTTCGCTTCAGTCTGACCAACTCGATTTCTCTGCCGTACGACCTGGTACTTGCCATTTCGTACCACATCCTTCGGATCTGGCTATAGGTGGCCTTGGCCTGACCATTTCGACCTCTCCGAAACATGACCTGCACTACCCATGCACCAGAAGTTTCGGCGGTGCAGGTATGTAGTGCCTGGGTCAGTTTCAGGCACTTTTCAGTCGAAACTCGGTAGTTCCGGTCGACCTGAACACCGAATGTGGAAAGGTCCGGGGCACCCGGCGACGAGTTAGCCCGAAACCACCACCTGCACTCAAAATGTGGAAACATCAGTTACTATTCAACACTACCGCGGCTGTACCCCCCTACTAGGCTGGGTTTGCTGCATGGGGTTGCTGCGGCAGGGGTCGCCTGCCAGGCCTTGTACAGTCAACGTAGATGACCGCCCCCCTCCACTGTAGACCCGCTTCTTCCCTGCATGCTCGGTCTGCCGGAGCTGGAGGTAGGTTGGCCATAGCTCCCGTCACCGTTGTTGCTGTGCCCTGGGGTCAAGTCGTCGTCGTCCAGCGTGTAGGAGGTCCCCACGAGCCGCTTGCGACGCATGAGAAACAGCAGTTTGTCCACCATGTACTCAAAGGTGAGGAGCAGCGGGCCGTGGCCGGCGGTCCAGCCTAGTTGCCCGGGCGCGAGCAGTGAACTAAGGCGGGTAGCCTCCAGCTTAATAAGCTCACCAATGAGGGCCGTGGGGGGGCAAGGATTTTGTTCTCAAATGCCTTGGCAAGGGACTCGGAGTTCTCACCTCGCATTATTAGAATCTTGCATTGCAAAGATTCGGGGTCGATTCCGCGTGGTGGAGCCATTTGAACGGCTTCGGGGTTTTGGTCACTCAGCCCGTGCATGCGGTGCCAATGGCAAATGTATATATACCCGTGCTGCTGCCGCTGACAGTGGCTGAGCGCGACAAGTTTGCCTCCTACGGCAATGTGGGGCCCCACCGGGTCATCCCCTTTGTCCTTGAGGAGTTCGGGGCCATGGGCCCCAAGACAGCGGAGTTTTTCCACGAGTGCTGCCAGCGCCGTGAAGACCGCCTCGACCTCGAGGGTCAGACCGCCCGGTGGTCGGCCCGAACGTGGTCCTCGTATTGGCGGCAGCGCCTGTCACTCGCCCTCACTCGCACCGTGGCTGATGTGTTATTCCGCCGCACCCGGGCCGACTTTGTCGCGACCCATGCGGTCTAGATCCCTTCCAGGCCTGCATGGTGGGCCGGCAGCGCTGTTGCTGCGTGCATGTAGTTTTGTGATGTATAGTTAGTTAGTTGTACCTTGTGCAGCTGGCGTGATCCTTGGATGTATGTGTCAGATTACTATTAATTTCTTCAGGGTTCTTCTCCCAGTTATCGGGTTTTTCCTTATGTTGCATGCCTATCTCACCTCCGTAATCTATCATTCTCAATGAATATATGTATATAAGGTTACTAGGTAACTTCGGACTTCGAACTTGAGTGTGGGAGTCGGTAAAAAAGTGGCTCTAAACCAGCTATTAAAACAGTTAGGCTCGAAACACACGCCCTGATCACACAAGCTATGTTTCCAGCCCCAGTGACCGTCTAGGTCATCTACTGTCGAGATCTTAGCGTTCAAACTAATTAATTATTAATAATCGATCTACTAAGTCTCGTTTGCTAACAATTACTAGCCATATTAATTCAACGATTGAACAACTTAGGCTACACATGATGAAATTAATTGCACGAGTTTAATTAAAACGCATTAAACTCGTGCTCCCGTTGGGGAGTCACGGAGCACCGAAACGCTTTTAATCCCTGTATGTGCACAACAGGAAGAAAGGGCAGGTGACCCATTTTCTCCTTCATGCCAGAGGCCTGCCACAGCTGCAATCGGACACGATAATAGATGATCCGGCAAGATCTGTGGGTGCCATGCAGGACGTAGCATGGCTGTACAATTTAAGGGCTACTATAAGCTAATGCTATGGCTGGTTGTGTACCGTGTGTTAGCGGTGCACGTGACTAGGTATGGTGGTGCACAGCTAGGCAAACATTCTAGGCTTGGCTGCCATGGCGGCAGTACGTGACTACCAATGGATACAAGTTAGGCTATTCTAGCCCGCAGGGGGCGTCCACATGCTCTTGTGGTTGATCTTCACCTGGTCCCCGCCCCTCCAGTACACAGCTTGGGCTTCTGGGGGTCCTGCTTGTGGCGGAGGTATTCCGGCCATGTACAGGTCGCGTCACTGCTGCTGCTGAGCGGGGGTCAGGTCGTCGTCCAGCGTCCACTGAGGTGAGGTCGTGCAACCTCTTGCGACGAGAAAGGAACCGCTCAGTGCTTGTCCTCAGGGCCGGGAGGGGAAGCCGGGTGAGCAGGACTGGTGGGGGAGCCGCCTTGTCCCGTGAGTGGGGAAGGCGGTGGCACCCACGCAGTTCTACCTCACCTACCAGGCCCATGAGGGTAAGGAGCTGGTCCTTGAGCTCGTCGGCAAGGGTGGTTGATGTCTCACCTGGCTTCTGGGGGAAGCGACGCAGCACCACCCGGCAGTCGCGGCGAGCGCGGTCGGTGGCCTCCCGTTGTTGTGCCTGGCGCAAGTCTTCAAGCTCCTGGAGTTTCGTAGCGATGGCGTCGGTGGTTGAGGCGGTCACTGTCCGCACACATTTCCATCTCCATGCATATCCATCGGTCTTGAACGACTTGCCAAAGTCGTGGATAAGATAATTAACGGCAGGCTCGCGAGCTTAACCATGGTCCGGATAATTTCTCCAGTCGTTTCTGGCCTGCGCTAGCGCTGGTTGTCACTTTGATATATAATAAATGTTTGGATTATATCCCCGGCCCTCTAGTGCATGACTATGTCAAGGAGACAACCACTGAGCGCAGGCCAGAAATCGGGAGAATCCGGACCATCATTGGTAGCTCGAGTATGCCGTTATCTTTAATTTCCGCGTTTTCGAGCTCGATCTCGTTCAGGATGATGAATATGAAGAATGGAGATGGAAATGTGTAGCATTGTGCTTTGAAATTATGCGGGCGCTGGCTTACGTGTAGAGCGACCTAGACGGTGGGGCCGGAAAAAGCTTGCTTGATCAGGGCGTGTGTTTCCAGCCTAACTGGTCGGGAGTGTCTAGTGGTGAGCACCATTGCTGCATATGCGATTGCTCTCCCACCATTTACGGGAAAATACCCGCAACTAGAAAACCACTGAAAAGGTCGATCTAGCTAGTCAGTCATTACGTTAGCCATGCCATGTTTCCAAACGTCCAAGAACCGCACACCACGGTGCAAAGACAAAAATCGGAGGACATCACTTTCAAATGTGCGGCGGGAACCAACAGCCCGCGTAATAATGCCAGAAAACATATCATGTTAGTTACTGTAGCAACGCCGGCTGTGGACAACGAATCCAGTGGCACCAAGCTCGGAACCGCCGCAACGGAGATCTGGCATTGGCCGCAAACGGAGATCACAGGGTTCAGATGCGCGGAGATATTACGCGATCCAGCCGATCCACGACCTGTTGGCCGGTAGAGCTTGTTGTGCCAAGGGGCAGCACGTTGAACAGATGTGATGGGAGAAGTTGCAAAAAACACCCAACAGTTGGCAGTCTGAGCATAATGTCTTGGTCATAGTAGTCTTTGACCAACAAACGTTGCAAAAGTTCAACAAGAGTCGTGATGATCGAAATCGACACAATATATATACAGTAAGAACAAAGATCGTACGGGGAAAACGATGCATGCTGACAAAGAACAATAACGCAGTGACTATATGGTTGGCCATCGCTACGAAACTCCAGGAGCTTGAAGACCTTTGCCATCATTGGGCAGAACAACGGGAGGCCATGCACCGACCGCGCGATCGCCGCGAATGCCGGGTGGTGCATGCTGCGTCGCTTCACTTCCCCCAGAAGCCAGGTGAGACATCAACCACCCTAATTGCCGACGAGCTCAAGGACCAGCAGCTCCTTACCCTCATGGGCCTGGTATAGGTGAGGTAGAACTGAGTGGGTGCCGCCACCGCCTTCCCCACTTTAGCACGGGACAATTTTTAAAGGCGGCTCCCCCGGCCACCAGTCCTGCTCACCTTCCCCTCCCCTGCAAGGACAAGCACTGAGCGGTAACTTCCTTTCTCGTCGCAAGAGGTTGTACAACCTCGAAGTTACCTGGACGCTGGACGACGACCTGACCCCCGCTCAGCAGCAGCAGCAGCAGCAGCGGCCAGTGTGGCCGGAATACCTACGCCACAAGCGCCCCCAGAAGCCCAAGGTGTACATACTGGAGGGGCGGGGACCTGATGATCAAGTAACCACAAGATGTGGACGCCCCCTGCGGGCTAGAATACTGGTGGCCCTAGCTAAAAATTGGTAGTCGCTGCCGCCATGGCAGCCAAGCGCCTATAGAATGTTTGCCTCAAACCTTGCCACCATATACCTAGTCACGTGCACCACTAACGCACGGTAAATTAACCATGCAGCCATAGCCTTAGCTCAGTATAGCCTTTGTACAGCCAGCCATGCTACGTCCTGGCTATATGCTTAGCTTCCTTGCCCACGCTCCTTGTTTTGATAAAGTTCACGCGGGTCCGTTATTCAATGCACCCACAGACCTTGCCGGATCGTTTATATCGTGTCCTTTCTCGTCATAAGAGGTTGCACGACCTCACTCACCTGGACGCTGCATGGACGACGACCTGACCCCCACTCGATCAGCAGCAGCATGCAGCGATGCGACCTGCCGGCCGGAATACCTCCGCCATGCACAAGCAGGACCCCCAGAAGCCCAAGGTGTACTGGAGGGGCGGGGACCTGATGCATGATCAACCACAACAAGATGTGGACGCCCCTGCGGGCTAGAATAGCCTAGAGCTTATACCCATTGGTAGTCACGTACTGCATGCCGCCATGGCAGCCAGGCCAATAATGTAGAATGTTTGCCTATAGCTGTGCCACCATACCTAGTCACGTGCACCGCTAACACACGGTACACCGCAATCAGCGGCATAGCCTTAGCTTAGTCCTTGTACAGCCATGCTACGTCCTGGCTATGCTCAGATTACTTGCCCACGCTCCTTGTTATGATATGCTCACATGGGTCTTATTGCACCCACGGATCTTGCCAGATCGTCTATCATGTCCGATAGTTTGCAGCTGTGGCATGCCTCTGGCATGAGGGAGAAAGGGGGTCTCTGCCCTTTCTTCCTGTTGTGCACACACAGGGATTAAAAGCACGTCGGTGCTCCGTGACTCAGCACGAGTTTAATCAATTAATTAATTATCGTGTCCGATTGCTGCTGTGGCATGCCTTAGTGGGCATGAACTAGGAGAAAGGCGGTCACTCTGCCCTTTCTTCCTCGATCATGTTGTGCACGTAATGACCACGTATACATGCCATGCACATATACATGCAGGGATTAAAAGCACTTCCGTGCTCCGCACGTGACTCCCCAACGGGGGCACGAGTTTATCTAATAATTTTATTAAGGAGACAACCAGCGAATATGGTTCAATGGGGCATCAGTGATCGGCAGACGATCGATACTTGAACTTTCATGTTATAATGATCGAGATAAGCATAATAGTACTTGATCCGTGGCATGCCCGGCCATATGCGCATGACACACAAGTACCTTACTATACTTTGTATACTTCACTTCCCGGCCATATATGTATGAGGCTAGGCATTAATTAATTAATTAAGTAAACTCGTGCTCCCGTTGGGCAGCCACGGAGCACCGAAGTGCTTTTAATCCCTGTATGTGCAGGCAACAGGAAGAAAGGGCAGAGACCCCCTTTCTACTTCATGCCTACTAAGGCATGCCACAGCAGCAATCGGACACGATAGACGATCCGGCAAGTTCTGTGGGTGCAATAAAGTTAATGCACTTGTGCAATGAAAGCGAACGTGTGTTGGATTATGCAATGGCTGGCATAATATCAATCCATGCAAGCTTGCCAAGCTGGATTGCATGGGCACGTAGGTTAGGGTAACCTAGCTATCCTGCACTAGTGCTAACCAATGAGGTGCTGACTCCGTCCAGCTAGATCTACTCCAGCTAGGACTGATACGATGCCCACAGGCAACGACTGCCTAGCAGCACTACGTGGACGGTCCTGGACCTCCCCTAGGACCTCCGTACAGGACTAGCACTGCAGCCACCTTGTGGTCTGCATCACAGCTCATAAACCCTACCACGTGAATACCCACGTGCGTGTGCCCTACATATCTCAGTGCTAATATCTAGCACCCACGTGCCCAATATGGCACGTGCGGATCTAAACCCTAGTAGAGATATGTCCAGTGTACTACACCACCGTCCATGTCCGTATCCCACTTGGGAGACGGGGACAACGCCACGTGTACTGATAGTCTAGGCCTGAAGCCCTAGAATAACTGATAAGACCCAATGATGTGAGCATATCATAACAGGGAGCGTGGTGGGCAAGGCATATGCATGGCCATATGTGCTACCTGGCCCCAGTACACGGGGCACCTTTTTTTCTTTACAGGGTTCTTCCTTATGTTGCCAATCTTATGTCGGGCTTTTCCTTATGTTGCCAATCTCACCTCTGTAATTTATCATTCTCAATGAATATATATTAGCGCTTGTCGGTGGCGCTGCATGACTCGGGCCATGGCTGACATCATGCTCCGCCGTACGCGGGCTGATTTTGCGGTGCAGCAGGGCTATTAGGTTCCTCCCGTTAGGCGTTTCCATTGGTCTTATCGTAGTATATAGCTTTGACATGGCTCTGTCTATAGGTTTATAGCTGGGCGTTTGCTTTGGTTTGAGTGATTTCACTCTGCTGTAAGTAATTATATTTTTAATATATATTCATTGAGACCGCAACGCAGACAAGAGACCTACACTGGTATACTACACTGTCTGTGCCGACTGGATGGGTCTGCATGCGAGCTTGAATTACGAAGTACGATCAGCTAGGGGAAGGCTTGGCTTAATTGATCATGGTCTCAGACACTCCGTTTCCCTAGTTGAAGGGTGCGTGGCCACGGCATTCCTGCGTGCGCCCTCCCCATGAACCCTTTGTTCACGCTGCATGGTTCCGGCCCTTTACGCCATCGCCCTCCGCCACCAGCTAGTTTGCCCCGCAACCGGCTCTCATCATTGCGGGTGCGTCCTGCAGCAGCTGCGGGCTCGCTCTCGATAGTACTGGGACGCACTACATCGCGTGCATGGGTGGCCAGTGCACTGAGCTTACCAGAACGGGTTCCTCTATCTCCATACTGCTCTCCTCCGGGTGGTGTACGTACATGTGTCGGCCATGGTTCGGTCGGTAGTTTCCCCACTCCACGTACCGTCAAGTGCGAGGACGCCGATGGGGCCGCCCTCTACTCACCCAATTACCACCGCCCCGACATTACCGTGCTTGCATGACTACGATGTGCATGCAGGGTTGCCACCTGCTCATCGATGTCTCCGTGGCTCGGCCGCTCTCCGGTAGCCCGACATCAGTCCTCCGGGTGGCTGTGGATGCCGGATCGAGCTGCTGCCGCTGTACGTGGCTGAGCGCCTCGGCGACAATTTTGGGCTCCTACGGCAATGTGGGGCCCCACCGGGTCACCCCCTTTGTCCTTGATGAGGAGTTTGGGGCCATGGGCCTCAAGACGGCGGAGTTTTCCACGAGTGCTGCCAGCGCCGAGAAGATCAGCCACGGTGTGTGTGAGGGCGAGTGACAGGCGCTGCCACCAATACGAGGACCAAGTGCGGGCAGATGACGGGGCGCCGGCAACCCTGCCCGTCGTACTCAAGCACGGTAATGTCGGGGCGGTGGTTGGGTGAGTAGAGGGCGGCCCCATCCGCGTCCATGAATATATATATATTAACTCATTGACCTGGCGGCTGGTCGCGTTCCTCCCGGCGCTGCGCGCGAGTGGTTAGCGGGCGCTCGCCTCCTCGCTCTGCTCAAGGGTGTCTTGCCCCCCCCCGAGGGCAAGGTGCGCCCGATCGCCTGCGGTGAGGTGCTCCGCAAGCTCGTGGGCAAAGTGATCTGCCGCCAAAAGGCGCCCGAGCTCCGTGCCTTTTTCTGCCCGCCCCTCGCAGCGGGTGAGACCTCGGTGGCGGCCCAGCTGGGGGTGACGACTCCAGGCGGGGCGGATATCCTCATCCATTCGGTGCAGGCCTACCTCGAGGCCCACCCCACCCACGCTGTCGTCAAGGTCGACTGCCACAACGCGTTCAACAGTCTGTCCCGCGCCAGCATGTTTGCGGCCGTCATGGAGTCCTTCGAGGACTTGTACGCTTGGACAGCCGTGTGCTACGGCCAGCCCGGCCAACTGGTTCACATCATGGAGGACGGCACTCGCGGCGGCCTGCTGTCGCGGTCGGGCACCCAGCAAGGGGACCCCCTGGGACCCCTGTACTTTGCCGCCCCCCTCCAGGGTTGCCTCCAAGCGGTCCATGCTGCCCACCCGGCGGTCGCTATTCAGGCCTACTTGGATGATATCTACCTTCTGGGCCCTGTGCCGGACACCACCGCGGCTCTGCTGGCACTGCAGACCGCGGTGGCCGACATCAACCTCCAGTTGACCCTGGCCAAGTGCGCGGTGTACTCGCCCCAAGGTGATTGCTCCGGCTTTCCGCCCCAGCTCTTGGGCCGGGACGAGCGCCTCCATGGGTTGGATGTCCTCGGCGTTCCGGTTGGCGACCCCGCGTTTGTCATCGATGCTCTGCGGGCCGCCCTCGAGGCACGCACTGAGGTACTGCCCTTGATTGCGCGCCTTCATGATTCGCAGACCAAGGGTCTGCTTCTGTGGTTTTGCGCTCACCCTCGCGTCGTTCACTGGCTCCGGGGCGCTCTTCCGGCTCAGGTCCGGCTGGCCGCCGAGGGCCACGACGAACGCATCCAGTCGGCCTTGGCGCAGCTGGTCCCGGGCCCCGACCTCCCGCCACATGCTATTCGCATTGCCTCCCTGCCTGCACGGATGGGTGGCTGCGGTCTGACTCGTGCCGCCCGGCTGGCCCCAGCAGCATTTTTGGGCTCCGTCGCTCAGTCGTGGGCGGAAAGCTGCCGGCTCCTGCCCCTTTTGGCTACGGCAGCGCCTGACCTCCTGGACCCCAGCAGCCCTTTGCCCTTCGTCACCGCCATCCAGGAGGCCTATGCTGAGATCCAGCAGGCCTGTTCTCCCGTCCGTGCCGCTCAGGCGGTACAGCGCCACCTCCCTCGCGGCACTCCCTCGGTCGCCTCCGTTCAATCTCCCGCCGCATTCCCTGCTCGCGTCATCGATAAACACCAGAAAACCTACGCGGGTATTCTGCACTCGGCTGATTGGATTGCTCTTTTCGCGGACCTCAACGCCCAGGGACGTGCGTGGCTGTTCTCGCTTTCCTTGCGGAGTGTGGGCTCGGCGTACCTTCGTGCTCTTCCCATGGCCCCCCCATTCGCCTTGGCTCCCAGCCACTACTCGGTGGCGCTCCGGCACCAGCTATTTGCCCCGCAGCCTCTTGTTCCGGCCGGGCGGCCTTGTGGTAGCTGTGGGCAGCCGCTGGATCCCACGGGGACTCACTACCTTGCCTGCATGGGGGGCCAACAGAATCAGAATTGGTATTTGTATTTGCACACTGTCCTCCTGACGGTGGTGCTCGCCATGATTCGGTCGGTTTTCCCCCACGCGAACATCCGGTCCGAGGATGCGGATGGCGCTGCCTTCTATTCCCCCAACCACCGGCCTGACATCGTGGTGCTGGACTTTGAGGGGGGTGGCCGGCATCTGCTTATTGACGTTTCGGTGGCGCGGCCCTTGGCTCTTAGCCACGTGGCTGGGGCCTCCCTCACGGCAGGTTACACGGCGGACCGGGCGGAGCGGGCCAAGCTCCTGGCCTACGGCGACGTCGGGCACCATCGTGTGGTGCCCTTTGTCCTGGAGGAGTTTGGGGCCATGGGGCCCCTGACCTCCGCCTTCTTCAAGGAGTGTTGCCGGCTCCGGGAGGACCGGCTGGACCTGGAGGGCCAGCGGGCCCCATGGTCGGCGCGGACCTGGACGTCATATTGGCGTCAGCGCTTGTCGGTGGCGCTGACTCGGGCCATGGCTGACATCATGCTCCGCCGTACGCGGGCTGATTTTGCGGTGCAGCAGGGCTATTAGGTTCCTCCCGTTAGGCGTTTCCATTGGTCTTATCGTAGTATAGAGCTTTGACATGGCTCTGTATATAGGTTTATAGCTGGGCGTTTGCTTTGGTTTGAGTGATTTCACTCTGTTGTAAGTAATTATATTTTTAATATATATATTAACTTGATCAGAATATAATAACTTAAATCATCTGGAGTGAAAAGCACCCAATCAAACATGAACAAAGCCAACGCTAACAAGAGATACCACGACCAAATACTGAAGTACAGCCGGCATGGGACACTCAATCCAGACCGCGCAGTGAAGTGAAACAGCCTAATAACCGTGCTGCGCCCGGCAAAATCAGCCCGCGCGCGGCGGAGCGAGATATGGATGAGACATTATTAGCCCTGGTAAGCGCTACCGAAAGGCGTTGGCGCCAGTACATGAACGTCCGGGTCCGCGCGCTGACCAAAGGGCCAGCTGGCCCCAATATATACTGTACCATGCAGCTCCAGCGCGGCCGGGCCAGCTGCACGTCGTATGCATTTCGTGCATGAATGCTAGACGCCGACATGGGAATGTGGGATATTTGTGTAGGCCTCCCCTTTGGGCATGCTTGGGGGATTAATTAATTAATTAATTAATTAATTAATTAATTAATTAATTAAACTCGTGCTCCCGTTGGGGAGTCACGGAGCACCGAAGTGCTTGTAATCCCTGCATGTGCACAACAGGAACGGAAAGGGCAGAGACCCCCTTTCTCCTTTCATGCCAGAGGCATGCCACAGCGGCAATCGGACACGCCATAGACGATCCGGCAAGATCTGTGGGTGCAATAAGACCCATGTGAGCATCTTCTGATTCTGACAAATTTGGCACGCCGCAAAGGTGAAAACCATTTGCGTTCAGTGCCGGTCCGCGGAAAACGCGATCTGCAAATGAATCCAGGCCGGAATCGAACTGGGGACCTCTCGCACCAACTTTTGCTGACTATAGGACGGACGTCTCGATCCTGATCCTTTGGCATCGCCAACTGACACCTACAGTCATCCGCAAAATTTCTCCTTTCCGGGGAGTGATGCAAGCCTTTCGGATTAGGTACTATAGATAAATCATTCAAGATCTGTGTGTGTAGGAGTACTACACACGTGTCCACTCGAGACATCAGTAACAAGTAGCGTGGGCAAGTAAACTGATCATAGCCAGGGCATAGCATGCATGGCTGTACATGAGGGCTAAGCTGAGGCTATGGCTGGTTGTGTACCGCGTGTGTTAGCGGCACGTGACTAGAGTATGGTGGCACAGCTAGCTGCAAACATTCTAGGCATGGCTGCCATGGCGGCAGTGACTACCAATGGATACAAGCTATTCTAGCCCGCAGGGGGCGTCCACATCTTGTGGTTAATCATCAGGTCCCCGCACGCCCCTCCAGTACACCTTGTGCTTCTGGGGGTCCTGCTTGTGGCGGAGGTATTCCGGCCACAGGTCGCGTCGCTGCTGCTGCTGAGGGGGGGTTGAGGTCGTCGTCCAGCGTCCAGGTGAGGTCGTGCAACCTCTTGCGACGAGAAAGGAACCGCCGCTTGTCCTCAGGGGAGGGGAAGGTGAGCAGGACTGGTGGGGGAGCCGCCTTGTCCCGTGAGTGGGGAAGGCGGTGGCACCCGCACAGTTCTACC
This sequence comes from Mesostigma viride, assembly GCA_009746045.1. Classification (NCBI taxonomy): domain Eukaryota; kingdom Viridiplantae; phylum Streptophyta; class Mesostigmatophyceae; order Mesostigmatales; family Mesostigmataceae; genus Mesostigma; species Mesostigma viride. The sequence goes on along the minus strand of RPFO01001598.1, from coordinate 309,485 downwards.
TCACCTACCAGGCCCATGAGGGTGAGAAGCTGGTCCTTGAGCTCGTCGGCAAGGGTGGTTGACGTCTCACCTGGGGGATTGCATGCAGGTCACAATGGTTTTATATCTAATTAACATATTTTTACTTTTCTTTTAACCCCGTCGTGTGTGTGTTTGTGTGTTCTCATGTTTCTTTCCTAGGTTTTGTTTTTTCTATCATGCTTAATTGTTGGTTTGTTACCATCTGCCTCCCTCCATGTAGGTCTTCCTACAGATAGCTCCCGTGGTCTTCACGTCTTTCCTCTCAGACAACTACCCTAGTCCGATCCATGACGCTGGATCGCCATGCATGCGTCCAGGAATAGAACTTTGTCTCGATCTTTTTATATCTCCGTCACGGGAGTAATGTTTCTGGCCTGCGCTGGTTGTCTCCTTGACATATCCCTGAGAAGGGGCATGTATGGTTTTTGATACATGCCGAGCTACAAACTGCAGGGGGGGATGTAAGCTGCCATCTAGATACTCTGGGCGCACAAGGTGCACAGGCGCCACCATGTATTCCAGCAGCTAAGGTGTGGGGCATATGGGCTGGGTGGAAGATGATCATGCACGGCTACGCAATGGCTAGGGCATTGGCGTCTCAGCAGAGAGTGGCTCTCTGCATGGGCGAAGCCTGGCTTCGAACTTGTTAAGTGCTAATACATCATCTGGTGTTGTTCCCATCATAGGCATACATACACAGGGGCCGGAGAGCCACGGAGGCTAAGGAGACGACCTATCTATGCTACACTACTCCATATATTTCCCCTACTTAGGCTGGGGTCGCTGGGGTGTCAGGGGTCGACTGCCATGGCTTGTGGTCAATGTAGATGACCGCCCCCTTCCAGCTAGTGGGTTAACCGGCTTCTTCCCTGCTGCCTGCCGCAGCTGGAGGTAGGTCGGCCAGAGCTCCCACACAATGGTATCATCGAGGTCAAATTATAGCATTCGATAACCAGATCAGATTGATCAGTAGATTAGCACCAGGTTGCCTACATCATCATCCTAAGGGTTAATGCTCTGCGGCTTATTCATTGGGCTGCGTGGCAAATTAATAAAAAATTTGTCAATTAACATAGCTGACTTGCTTAACCCCTGCAAGCATGCGGGTTGCATGTCCTAGCATAACCTAATTCCCTATCAGAAACTTTGACCATGAAAGCCTCCTTGTCAACCGTGCTGACAATGATAGCTGATCTGGACAACATGCGTGTGCCATCCACCACAGGGTCCACAACCTTTGTATGTTCGCCGTTCGCCCTCCATGCACTTGTTGTCCCACTTCATAACTCGCCCGGGTAGAGTCGATAGTACAATTTATAGAATGATGTCGTTGTGCACACTGGTGTTCAGCTGCTTGTGGGGGAGCACGATGCTGTTGACCAGGACCACCTCGTCGCAGATTATCACGTTTTCGGCTGCAACAGTTTGAACAATAGCACATGTGCAGTTGCGAGGCAGCATAACGTTGCAAACTGATCAGAGCAAATGGGTTAACTTGTCAGACACTTGGTGCCCGCTGAAAACTTTCAACTTCAGGAAAGTTTGAAGCATGGAATTGACCATCAAAGAGACACAGCACTGCAGATCACGGTTTTGAAAAAATGGTGCATAAACACTTAAAACACAATTTTCACAAGTAAAGCACCTGACTTTTAGCAAGCTTGCGGGATGGCTGAAATCCCACATATAACAAGCCCCAAAGACTACCAAAGTGCACTATCCGCAGCACCCACAGGCTGTTTGGCATAAGAACCACACATTGGAATGCTTAGATGTGAAAAACAGCAACAGCTTCAAGTCATCTTAAGGACGCCTCCATCATTCGTCACGCACATCATAAGCATGAGGACCAAGCACCAGGGTCAGGTACCAGAGCTAAGCTCGCCAAATACCCTAGTGGTCACTATATTACATTTTGAAAATCGCTTGCGACTCCTGTCACCCTCCGCGATGTCCGGTGTGTAGGCCCTGACGCCACCGCTGGTGGCACCCTGTGCCAAAACACTATCGGACATGTCTAGTGGCGGCAGATATTCCACACATTCCAAACAAAGTCCACACATTATGGCGGTATCATCTGCCAGCAAATACCTCATGCAATGCTGAGAAAAACAAACTTTGCCAAACTTCCATGTTCAGGACATGCGTCCCTTCTTCCCCCCTCCCTCCGCCCTCCCTCCCCACTCCCTCCCCCCTCCCCCCCTCCTGCCCCCGCCCCCCCCCCACCACCACCAGGGACCCACCCAGAATGGTGATGCCGAGCTTCTCCTCGTACTTGCCGGAGCCCATCACGCGTGCCCAGCGGCCGATGACTGACTTCCAGCCCAGGATGGCGTACATGATGCACGCGTTGTCCTGTGGTGGTGGTGGTGGTGGTGGTGGTGGTGGTGGTGGTGGTGGTGGCGGCGGCGGTGGTGTGGTGGCGGCGGCGGTGGTGGTGGTGGCGGTGGCGGCGGTGGTGTGGTGGTGGCGGTGGTGGTGGTGGTGGTGGCGGGGGCGGTTGCGGTGGCGGTGGTTGCGGTGGTCCATGGTGCACGGTGCCGGCCAGAGGGGTTGGGGATGAGCGGCGGCAGAGAGAGGGGTGGGGATGCCGTCTCATGACATCGCCGATACAGCAGGAAGAAAACCGTACGAGAAAAAGCTTGAAGGACGATCCTTCGAAAAGGTATGAGTAGCCAGGCTTACAAAAAAGGGTCGACAGACATGATGAAGGTTATCAAAGGAAGTCACGTAGTTTAAACAGGATGTGCCCACTTAGGGGGGGGCAGGGAACACTTTTACATGCCGCACAGAACCAACGAGGTACCGGAAAAGAAAGGACTACTATAGGAAGCCTTGTGCGGTGCACGAACCGAACTTTGCACACAGCGAAACCAGTGGGGCTGGGTGGCACCGAAAAGAAAGCAACGAATTGCCCAAGATAAGCCATGTACAATAGAAAGGAACCGATTCTCTAGTTTGTACATTAGAGTCTAGGCAACACCCAAAGGTAGCTCTTGCAATAACAGGAATTGGTGCAAGAAGCTTCTAGGTCTGCCAACGCCTAAGAGCATGTCTTGCATGTGCAGAGCTTCCATGGCTGGAGGAAGGACCGGGATTCCTTTTTAGAAGGGATCTTTAGAAGGGATCTCTTTACTCGGTTCTTCCACTACGCTTACAATTGCTGCATGGAACACATTTTACTACTGCCTACGCCCCCTGATGCTGTCATTCGCTACTGCTTATGATGGCTGCTGCCGAAGTTCCCTAGCGCTTTCGTTCATGACCACAATGCCCAGGATGATGCACATAGAGCCTAGAGGGGGGTGAACGATTAGGAATATTCGTTTTTCTTCTTCTTGCTACTAGTCAATAGATTACGGTCCCCAGGGCTTACCTGCACGACCACATCATCCAGGATGATGCAGTTGCTGATACGCACGCCGGGGCCGATGCTGGCGTTGGCAGCGATGGACACGTTGGGGCCCAGCTGCGTGCAAGGGAAGGCAGCATAAGCACATGGCACGGCACGGCCCAATAGGTGACATGCAGGAGCAGCACGCGACAATAGGAAACTCTGTACCAAGAGAGCCGTCAAATACAGACAAATTACAGGCAGGGAAGACAATCTTCCCATCCTTGTCCAGCTGCAAACTGCGACACGAGCCGTAGCGGCTTAAGTGCTGGAGCAACGCACCAATCTAGCCAGGCGTGCCATGGCTGTGGACAAGGCCCGTGTGCTGTCCTGCCAAGTAAGGCGTGGCCGAACCCATCCTCACAAGGCGCCCATGTGAGCGACATCGATTGCTAAGAAGCACATGGTGAGGAACTATCGCTCGAGTTGTAATTAATTAATCGCTCGAGGCGTCATTAATAAATCGCTCGAGGATTAATAAATCGCTCTAGAATATGACGCACGAATGCACCACTTTATGTTCGAGCCACAGGATGTGCTCGGCTGCTCGCCGCCGGCGGCTCACCTTGGCGGTCGGGTGCACCGTTGCGGATGGGTGTATGTACACGTGACCCTCGATGGTGGGCATGCCGGGGCCATCGGACGCAAGCAGGTGCGGCGCCGACGTGGCGTACGCCTGTAGGTAGTTGCCCTGCGTCTTGACCGCCATGCTGGTGGGGGAGCGGAGGGGAGGCATAGGGGTGAGAAGGGGATGTGCGGTATGTCAAGAAAACAACCGGCACAGACGTGTGTGGACGCCGCTCAGGTTCCGGCTCAGCTTGAGGTTCAGGCACATTGATTAAGTTGTGTTGAGCCGTGCTTGTCGCCGCCCCTAAGGCAGGCTAAAGCAAGGAATGGAGCATCGAGCTATGCACGGAGGGAATGTGAAAAGAGAAATAGACAGAGAAGAGGGGGGGGGGGGGTGCGTGCCGGGTATAAAACAAGCGTCTTGCTATGAAAAACTCCATGGTATGCACACAGGAAGGTGGGCAGGCACGAAAAAATGAAAGGTGTCCACCTGGCCAACGGTGGGTGTCCACCTGGGCACGTACCCAGGGCTCTTCATCTGGTCCCAGAAGCCATCTGTCTCAAAGCAGTAGAGCTGCTGCTTGCCCGCCAGCGGCGTCAAGATGTCCTGGTCCAGGCGCACAAAGTCCGCCTTCTCCCCCGCGCTGCGTGTAGGCCACACGCGTGCGCACGAATGTTCCGTGACAGACACAGGATAGGAGTAGTGCTGTTAGCGACCAGAGAATCGGCCGTGTCTGCGGCTTGCAGTGCTGCATGATGCTGGTGCTGCACGATGCTGGTGCTGCACGATGCTGGTGCTGCACGATGCGGGGTGGGTGGTGTATAGGGATATGCGGAGCGAGGGATATGCGCAAGGGGCAGCTGGCAGGAAAGAGCCACGAAGAGCTGTGCTGGATTGAAAGTGTATCCATACAGGGGTGGGAGGGTGGGGGAGCGCTTCCATGATCTGGGCCTAAGCCTAAGATAGAAAGAGGGGCCCGAGTAAGTTCAAAACCAGGGAAGAGCCTTCCAAAGACGAGACACAGAGCTTTCGTTCGTGATGCGGCGATGTATGATTATGGGCAGCTTTATCAGAAAGCTTTACTGGTAAGGTAAGCTTTACTACTAAGCATTTGCTCAAAAAGTAACTTAGGAGTCAATCACATACTCTCTCGTAGCCAAGTGGTTTCCCACACCTCCCGGGGAGGGACACGTCATGCCTGTGACGGCCCCCCATGCCCCCAGGACAGCCGAAACACCTGCGTCATAGAGCACAAGCAGGTGGATGGGAGGACATGGAACGCGATGGCGATAAAGGCATGGTGGCCGTCCACGGCCTCATTTTCTCCCCACCGCCAGCACCCCCCAGGACTTACCCATACACTGATTGGATCGCTCCAAAGCTGGAGACGCGCTTCATACCTGCAGCCACGGCATCAAGGGAGGCAATCGTGATGGGCGTGTGTGTGAGAGCAGGTATATCGATGCTGCGACAAAACACAATTGACAGCAGAGAACAGGCAGGGAAGGGACTTGCAAAAAATGTGACAGCCATAGAATGGACCACAAAGAACATCCAATTACCAATTACTAATCCTTCTACCATGTTCTTCTACCATGTTTCCAACTACTATTTCCAAACAATAGACTGTACTGTATGACGAAACTTATTATCATGGCCTCCCCCCCCTCGCTTAGACCCCCCCAAAGCTGCCAAATTCTAATCATACTAATATACCATTCCACACTGCTTGCATCATTCTACTATGTAGTCAGTAAATATTCTCACCCGTCTCCCGCTTGGCCTCCAGCACACGCTCAACCGCGTAGAAGATGTCCGCGGAGAAGACATACACGCCGCAGTTGATGCGGTCGCTCACCTGTTGTGTGTGTGTGTGTGTGTGTGTGTGTGTGTGTGTGTGTGTGTGTGTGTGTGTGTGTGTGTGTGTGTGTGTGTGTTTGTGTGTGTGTGTGTGGGTGGATGGGTGGGTGTGCATGGGGCGGGGTTGTATGCAGGGTTAAGGACGGCGCAGGCATAAGGAGTGGATATGGAACAGGTTGCAAGCTGGTGAACGAGAGATCCACGAGTGGATGACAATAAACGAGGTGGGACAAGTGGATGAAACAAGGCCAAGAAAGAAGGGCATGAGGCAAGGGCGTGAATCAAGGACAAAGGGACAGCAGTGGCCATGCATGGGGCATGAGCGTGTCACAAATTGGTTTGGGCACACAACAGCCCATGTTGCACAAGCGGGCTGGCAGTGCAAGCACGATGAATTTGTTGGTCTACTGGGAGTCCAACTGTGTCTCCCCAGGTATAGGCACTACAGGGAGAACTGCTGTCACGCGTTAGCGCCACCTGGATGCCCTGGACGGCGGTGACCACTTGCCAGCATGCAATCACAAAATAGTGTATATCATGTAATAATAAAACCAAGTAAAGACAGCCTATATCCAAGAGAGCGCCTGGGGCCACCTGTCCGTGCCTCGCGTAAGTGCCCGGCTTGTTCAGATGGCACCAATAGCCTTCCTTTGTTGCACACCAGATACTGTGTCAAGTGGACAGGCATCCACCCGGCCTTATACTCACAAACGTCCCCGGCTTCTCCACGTAGTGCAATAACTCGGTCGTCTCGTCGTCCACCACCATCTCACCAAATCTGCTCGCCACCTCGGCTGGCACCTGCATGGTCATGGGCATAATATGGGCATGGTTGGGGCATGGGCATGGTTGGGGCATGGGCATGGTTGGGGCATGGGCATGGTAGGGGCATGGGCATGGTAGGGGCATGGGCATGGTTGGGGCATGGGCATGGTTGGGGAATGGGCATGGTTGGGGAATGGGCATGGTTGGGGCATGGGCATGGTTGGGGCATGGTTGGGGCATGGTTGGGGCATGGTTGGGGCATGGTTGGGGCATGAGCACAACACACACATACACACGCACACACACATACAGACCCATGCACAGATGCACCCACACAAAACAGAGAAGAGCGGCAGAAGACGCACCATAATTACGTTAATTAACTAAGCCATTAAATAATTTCGGTCATGAGGCAGCCCAACACCTACCAATATACACCACAAGCTCAGAATCTATGACTACTAAGAGTGGGCGTGGGCGTGGGTGTGGGCGTGGAAGGTGCGGATGCATGCGTGCCAGAGTCGGAAGGTGTTCAACCACGAGGCTCCAACGGGTTTGCCTGGCATCGGCCCCTCTACTCCCAAAGCCCAACCCCTTAAGGGGGTAACTCCCCGAGATCCCACCGAACCAACTCTCACAAGAACCCTCCGAAAACATGACTGCCTACATCTGGGCAAAGCGGTACAGGAAGGGGTACAGGAAGGGGTACAGGAAGGGGTTGCCCTCTCGAAGCCCAGACCCCATTTGGTCCGCACAGTCATAACTCATGATCCCTCTCCCACGCCTCAGACTCCCCAGACCCCACCCCACCCTTTCCCCCCAACCCTACCGCCTTCCTACCCGTTTGGTTAGCAGCGTCCCCAGCCGCCCGTGCTTCGTGTGCATCTCTGCGGATCCAGTCGGCACGCGCCAGGTGGCAGGCAGATGGCAGGGAGATGAGGACGCACGTCAGGGTCCTACCGCAGCCCCTACATGCCAAAAGCATGTGCCAATGGCCGCTGGCTGAGAACCCTACATCAACAGCTTTCATGATATCACCTCGGAAACAACACGGAAGCGACAATATATGTAAAACGGACATAGCTTCTTCCCTACACAAGGAAACCGCAGCGGTCAAAAAGCAGATGGCAATGCGCATCTCGCGTTGAAGAAACTTGAGTGCGAATTCCCATCGCTCTCTCTGGCTGGAGGCCAGCAGGAGTGTTGATGCTGGCAATCGCCACGTACCCAACATCTCGGCCAATGGGAACGCACAGGCCACGTCGATGTTGATCACAAAGAGGTAGTCCTGGGTGAGGGAGAGGGGGATGGGGAGGATGAGAAGGGATGGGCCAGGGATGGAAGGGGGGCAGTAGGGGGACGAGGCACCTTGGTCAGCGGTAGCACAGACTTGGCGACAAGATGCAGACAGCCATCAGACAAGGACGAGGTACCGCAGCAGCCAGGGAAGACCTAGCGGGTAAATACGCTCAAGACTCAGCACAGGCAGCAACAGGCAAGCAGGAATACAGGGCCGTGGCTAGCAGAACCACACAGCAGCGAATACAATTCGGCTCACAATCATTTAGCCGGATTTTCGGCTAAAATACTAACTAAAAAGCGTCCAACATTCACGCTCTAGGGGCAGGGTGGAAGAGAACAGACAGTGGCTAACATACAGACATCAAAAGGAGGGGCACCAGAGATGGGAAGGGAGGGTATCCCGGCACGTGTGACAGCAGAAGATCTTCAGCATCCTTCCAGTCCTACCAGTTTGTGGGAAGAAAGCAACCGGAAGGACGACCTTTTCATTCGACTTGCTGAGTATGCGAGTTCACGCCTCGCAGCCAAGTGCTGCTACCAGGCACGCACGGCAGGTCACTGCAATGGGGTCCACCACCGTGCCTACCACCCCCATGCCCCACCCCCACCAGTGCATACCGGGGAGCTCTCCATGATGATGTCCTTGAATTTATGAATAGCGCCCGCCGAGCCGTTGGGCGTCTGCTCCTTGAGATACCTGCGACGTGGCGCGACCACACGAGGAAGTGCGCACGAGGAATCATGGGAAGGACGCATGGAGGAGGTTGCACGATGCTCCCAAACTTGGCAACGTGAGCACTGGCGCTTGCTCCGTGCGTGACCAAGGGATGGTGAGACACTCAACGCATGCCATCCGATCGTGGCGCACGCAGCCCCCCACGCTCGCCCCAGTTGAATCCCCCCACCCCCCACCCTCCACCCTCCACCCTCCACCCTCCAAGCCTTACGCAAGCAAGGAAAAGCTGTGCCGCCACGCACTGCCCACGAGTGTCGAATATCGGCACGGAAACGGTAGCCCGCGCCAACTCATGTGTCGTACAATAGCCACCACGGGCCGAGCGCACGCAACGGACCAACGAGGAAACGACCAACGAGGAAACGACCAACGAGGAAACGACCAACGACGGCTGGATCCTGCAGACGCCCCCCTAGCCCCCGGGCACCCCCCAAGCTCCCGGGCAACACGCGGACAGTGCACAAGTCATGCACACCTGCCAGAGCATGATCCCACCCCACCATGCGCCACAGGAATGTACCAGCCCCCCCCTAGGCCCTAGCATGCACCAACATCACTCCTCCTCCGCATGCGGCGCCAAGGCACTGTAGCAGAACAAGGGGTCGCCCCCACACAGCCTAGTGACTAGCTACATCAGCCTAGTGTCCATCCTAGCCTACTAGTCCGCCCCTAGCCCACACGTGCGCCCCTAGCCTACATGTCCGCCCCTAGCCTACATGTCCGCCCCTAGCCCACACATGCGCCCCTAGCCCACACATGCGCCCCTAGCCTACACGTCCGCCCCTAGCCTACTTGTCCGCCCCTAGCCCACAAGTGCGCCCCACCATAGCCGCAGCTCTCGGGCGCGGCGCGCTAGACGTAGCTGCCCCCCAGCATGCCACGTACACACCTTACGGGCACGTGCAGCTCCTCGGATATCTGCGAGGAGTACTTGGAGAACTCGGCCACGTCGTAGAAGCCTACCAGGAACACCTTGGACAGGTTGGGCACCTGGGGTGTGGGTGTGTGTGTGGGGGGAGAACGGGGGGGGAAAGTGTGTGTGGGAAGAAGCGGGGAAGGAGGGGGTGGAAAAGGGTAGATGTGTGTGGGCACAGGCGACAGGGCAGAATCTAGCGAGATGCCATGGGAGGCTTCTTTACGCCCGTCTACAGCACATTGAAAAGCACCTCCCGGGAGCATCCTCGTTGGAGCATGGCAGGCCAGCCAGATAACAGACATTGCATGTGGCGCCATGAATGTGTGGGACCGTATGGGGCCATGTGTGGGCCATGTGTGGGCCATGCGTGGGCAATGTGTGGGCCATGTGTGGGCCATGTGGGGTTATGAGTGAAAGCAAGGTTTTTTTCTTATGTACTGTTCATCCGGTAGGCAAGAGCATTTGCCACGGCTCAATGACACGTATCGCACATGTTTCCACGTAATGCCAAAAGTAACAGGTAGTCGGGCATCTCGCTTTCGCTTCTTTATACTCGCCAAAGTTACTTGACATACCAATGTAGGGTAGCCATACAGAGTTCCATGGCCAGAAATTCGGCACAGGAGTATGCAGCTGCTGAGGGCAATCTGACGGGCTGCGGTGCTCTCTGGCGGCTTACCCTCTTGCAGGCCACCAGGGAGTGATACACCATGGGTTTTCCAGCGATGGGAAAGAACGGCATTGGGATCTCCAGGGACAAAGGCCGGAACTGCGTCCCTGTTGATACCAAGTTGCCACGTACAAACATTTGCAAAGGCCGAGAAGACGCAATTAAGAAAGTGTGAATGCTACTTCCAGCAAAACAACTTCTTGAATTCTCCATCGACATAGGCTGCTTGCATGGCATTTTACTTATCTTGCAAAGAAATCTAGACGCCGAAGACATTGGCGATTGTACTACGACCAACAGATTCAAGACTGCACGTCCAGCCGAGAAGACAGCTATACCCCCCAAACCGCTTGTTGCGGAGAGATACCTTTCGTTGGACCGCCCACCATCACAAGGGCTACTGATTTCGACATGTTGGCAAGGTTACGTTCCCGTTTGACTGTTCCAATGCTCAGAATACAGCCACGTTTTTAGTGAGTGCTGCGCGTGGCTACCATGGTCCTCGGCCTCAATATACAACGCTTAATACAGATGCGCGGCGTAAATGTGAAAGAGATGACAAGAGATAGATGTCGTTGGAAACGACAATTAATTTCTGCCCCTCGAATGGCCTCGTCGCACCCCTGTGTATGAGATGACATCGACGTTCACAGGACGACGCGAGGCACTTGGGCAGCCACAACATACTGCCCACTGCGAGTCTGCCACAAACTGGTACGAGTGCCACCTCCCGTGCACGTATGTACGACAGCCCAATGTACGTATGTTCTCGAGTACACCCTGCAGCTTACAGTTAATGATGGCTGGGCGCGCCGCGCCGTAACTTTTTTAAATAGTATAAATATGGAAATTCTCGCCGAAAGATGATGGTTTATTGCGCGGGAACGTTCCCGGTTCCTCAGCGATTGCGACCTGGACGGAGCTTTGATGTAGTCGGTTATCATACCAGACTTTGATGAAAACACAGGGCATCTGGTCACCCCGGTTCGAATCCGGGAAGCTCCTGCAGCTTCTACACATGATCAATGTCTAGCGCTTTTTCATTTTTTCGTGCCGCCCTGGCATTGTTTTGCCAGAATTAGCGACGGCACGCATGGCGTAAAACGTCCGCGACTGCACGCGCTGTGGCTATGGAGGCACTGCAGCAATATGCAAGCGATTCCGACAGTGGTTCGTGTCCTCCCACTCCGTCGTCAGAGCGTCATGTCTCATGTAAGCGTCAGAAAAGGGAGTTGGACGAAGGAGGTAAAGATAAAAAGATCGCCGCAGTCAAGTGTCAGGTAACGAGCCTGCCCGACCTGCCCAGCGAATTCCTTGAATCGCACTCTGACAACAACCCAGCTCCTTGCCAGGGCGCCCGGGAGCATGCAGGGAAAATACGAACCTTCCCACACGTTGAAGGAAATTTTGCGGTGCATGTATACATTCCCGGTACGTCATGCGCGCTGCAGTATATTTCGAGTTTGTCTTGTCCAGCCTGCAGTCGGCATTTGAGTCGGAAAGGTGCATACGTTGGCCATGCGTTCTACGGCGAATCTTGCATGTAGCCCCAGCGCGTGTTTGTGGAAATCTCCTGGCTTAGGCACAGAGTTTAACCCCTTACACCCATGTTTTACCCGATATGATTTTGTCTTGTTCTGGCTTGTTTGTGAGCTAGGCAGAAGACACACATCAATTTTTCTTATCATCAAGGCAACCGGTTATGCCTCTTTGTCGCCCTAGGGCTTTAGCAGTAAGGTCGGGTGGATTCGATCATGATAAATTACGCCATTCTGCCGTTGTTTGTCGCCCTCTGCTCCCCCGTTCTCTCAACGGCAGTGACATTGACGCCTGCCGGGCGTGCCACGCTCAGGGCGATCGTGACTGCGGCCAAAGCAGCGGACCCTGCCCTGCAAACTATTTACAACCTCGACGGCTTTGACGATAGGGTCATATCCGTCGCCCGAGGTGCCCACGCATGTGCTTTTAGAGTGACGGATGCCAGCCCTTTGACCGGCCTGGATGGATGGCAGCCGCCCACCTTGGAGAAGGACGGCGGCAGGGAGGGGCCCATCCTGCACATCAGCTTGTCCCACGTGGTCCCTGTGCGGATGCCCCAGATAGAGTCCCTGATCGCCGTCCTGCGACGCCACCTGGAGGGGAGGACTGGTCGCCCTAGCGGCAGGTGCTGCTAGAATAGTTGGTGATATCCTTGGTGGAATACCTGGTGGGATGTACGTGGGAGCGTTGCTGGATTAAATGGACAGAGTTATTTGTGGAGTTCGTTCAGCAAGCCGGCGTTCGTAAACAGATATGTTTGTGACTCGCGATGATCCGTTGTACAAATGATATGCTCTGCGGATGTGCCTTGATTGTGCTCTGCCTGGGATGTGCGCTGTCATCGCTCGCGGGCATCGGTTCCTCTTGCTGGCATTTTCTAATCAAAGCATGCTCTAGTGACATGCTGGCATGTTCTAGTGACATGAGCTCAGGGCCCGCGTTGTCATGATACTGGCATGAGCTCAGGGGGGACTTGTGGGAGCGAAGGTGGGACTTTGACCAGCGGGGCGTGGCACGCCGGCACTATGCACACGCGCGCGGGAGAATCTGTGTATGCGATTCTACTGCGTATGGGGGTGCAACGCTTTTGCTCAGGCCCCGTCTCAGCTTTGCTGGTGTAACCCATGCTGGTGTTAATCTTGTAGATTGTTAACAGGTTTCCTCTTCTCCGTTCTCATCCCTGCCCCCGAGGCTCGCGTCCTTTGCCCCGCGCTTGCTTATCCCCTGCTGACCCCCGTCACCGCCACCAGGCCGCGTGGCGGCAGCAAGTATGCAGCGCAGCTGGCCACGTTCGACGTGCTGGTGAACGAGGAAGGGACTCGCTCGTTCCTGGCGCTCATGGTCGCAGAGGGGAAGGGGCCGGTGCGTGCCTTCGTTCGCTTCAAAAGGGATGTAGGATCTCTTCCAGGTCTATAGTGAATGCATCTTCTGCAAGGAGGGGGTAGCAACGTAGGCTGGGAAGAACCAAGAGGGTAGACCAATCTTGGTTGAGCAGGGAGGTACAAATGTACTTGGGGTGGCAACTATTGCTTGTTAAAAAAGTTTCGTGTTTCCTGACAAAGGGCGTTGGTGTTCCTGGTTGAGGCATGGCTATCGCTAGGTGAGGGCACGGGTATTTTTCAATAACCCCTAATTGTTGTTGGTATCTGGTTCCCATAGGCACGCCCTGCCTTGGACAGTCTGTTGACCAGACTGACAAAACATGTCCAGGCTGACATGTCTCCAACTTGGAGCTCCTGCAGACATTCCTGGACGTTACTTGTTTCTTCACATCCTGGTAAACTGAGCCCCGATCTTGTTCTTTTACACCGCTCGCCCTTGGCCCCTGGCTACCTGGTCCCCTCTGGTGGCAGATGTGTGAGCAGGTCCAGGCCGTCAATGAGGCGTTCACGCTGCACGGGTTGCCACAGTTTTATGAGGTGCGTGACTTTCGGAAGCGGGGTTCCGTGCTTGCTTTTACTGTGGCATCACTGTAGCTTTGTGTGCTCTGTCTGGACCATGCTGGCATTTATCAGAGCCCTTCTTGCAGAAATTTGGGGCATTAGCCAAGAGCTACTCGAATTTTTTTCCCGGCATTTCTGGGCTTGCAGCGTTGGCATGGGCATGTTCTCTTTCCAAAAAACTTGGCCATCGCCGCCTCTTTCTCTTGGACACTTCCAGGGGTTTTTCCCTCTGAAACAGGCGCAAGGTTTGGCTTGATCTATATTCTGGGCGAATGCAGCTCAGTGTGGTATATGGGCGCTACGTAAGGTTGCAGTGCAAGGCGCCCGGTTACAGGGAGCAGTGGTATTGCGGTGTCCTTGATGTGTCTGTGGTGCGCTGTCACAATTTTGCGTCGAGCACACATGCAAGCAAGTGCCCTCACAGATGGAGTCAAAATCATGACAGGGTGGCCTTTTCGTAAGTGGGCCTTGCCCTCCAAAGAAAAATCGCACTGCGAGAGAGGAAATGACCATGGTAGAAGCGTTGGGCAGGTCTACGCACGTGCAGGAGGGGTGGTGCACATCGGTTATTTTGTTGTGTAGCAAGGTGTTGTATCTTGTGGTGGAACAAGGTGCACCCCATGGTTCGGGGCAATCGGCTGAGTTGTCTCCTTGATACGGCAGAGTACATGCTGGAAACAGGGTCGTTAGTGACATGACAAATGCATCCGAGTCCGATGCATGTTGGAACTTTGAAATCTCCATGGAGACCCCTCGGTTGGGTATGTGAATCGGTGATTGGTGCAAATGGACCGGGAACAAATTTGGACTGGCTTTCCTCCTACGATTAAATGGTTTGCCACCTGCCTCCTAATGTCCTTACTCCTACTGCCCGTGTTATGGGCTAATGCCACAGAGCGTGTTATATGGGTCCTAAGTAAATGGGTTGCCACCTGCCTGTCTCCTAACCTCCTTACTCCACTGCTTGCAACTGCCCTCGCCCATCCCTGCTTGTGCATTTGGCTGCCCCAGGACCCAAGGCCCCACGTATCGATCGCTTGGCTGCCTGGCAATAAAGCCCCCCAGCTTTCCCGTGTCGCGGCACGGCTATCCCAGCAGTTCCCGCCAGCGCAGTTGCAGGGATGCAGGGCTGGGTTGGCCGTCGAAGTCTTCACCGTCAAATGCAAAGTCGGGCAACGGGACTATGTAGTTTGGTCAAAGAAATAATTCATGCATCGGCATTGGAAACATTTACATGCTGGCATAGCATTCAGTTGCGAGGACAGGCCAAAGAGACTCACTGCTTGTGGTTGCCGACCACGTTGCATGTTGCCATCAGGCGAGTGACAATTCCTCTAGCTCACGAGCTTCTAGGCTTTGAAGGACAAAAGAGAGTCGCTTCGCCCATCGGCAAGCCCCATTTATTGACGTACCGCCTAATGTGGTACATCAACTAGACACTTTGTAGTCTCCTTCATATGCAACCTCCAAACTATTTTGTACGAGGGGCCTAGGCAGATTGACCAGCTACATCATATAACATGCCAGGGGGCCGCGACGGGTTCACAACACTAGGCTAGCTGATAAATCAATCTGGCTATTTTTGTATGTACATATTGCAATAAAATAGTAGGCTCAGTATTTTCTGTCGATCCTCGAATGTGCACCGGCCCACGCGCAGATGGATGCATGCATGATATCGGCTTGGCATCCGGGGTGATATCGCAGATGCAACTTTGAGGCATGCAACTAATACTTAGGCCGGACTTCTGGCCCGCGCGGGCCATGCAGCCGGCCGGGCTACATACCGGTCAATCGACGGTCATGCATGTATGCATGCATGCATGCGCACATATGATCGAGCTCGATCACACACTGCAAATTAACATCTATACGTACTAGCTACTCATGCTGCAACAAGATATATATTAATAATATTTTAGAGCTCGAAACACACGCCCTGATCAAGCATGCTGTTTCCGGCCCACCATCTAGGTCATCTAGTCGCTCTACACGTAAGCCAGCCATAATTTCAATGCACACGGATACACATTTCCATCACCATTCATCTTCATCATCCTGAACGACTCGAACACGCGGACAAGATAACGGCAGGCTCGAGCTATACCATGGTCCGGATTCTCCCGATTTCTGGCCTGCGCTGGTTGTCTCCTTCATATTCCTGGACGCATTGCGATCCAACGTCGTATATGAAGTGAGACAACTATGCCTGGACGCATGGCGATCCAACACCATGGAAGGACTAGGTACGTAGTTGTCTGAGAGGAAAGACGCGAAGGCCGCGGGAGCCGCGTGGCAATCTCTAGGAAGACCTGCATGGAGGGAGACAGAGGGTAACTACAAAGGTTGACAGGGAAAACACACTCACACACATACATACACCACCACCACCAACTACAAAAAACAACCAAAACTAAGAAGGAAAAGAGTAACGCATACACACATACAAATGGTTTTCACCTTTGCGGCGTGCAAATTCAGAATACACGAAGGGGCTAAAAGAAAAAGTAAGGAGGATACATAAGGAGGATCCATTTGTCTCCTTGATACATGACAAAGACAAAGACAAAGACAAAGACAAAGACAAAGACAAAGAAAAAGAAAAAGAAAAAGAAAAAGAAAAAGAAAAAGAAAAGAAAAAGAAAAGAAAAAGAAAAAGAAAAAGAAAAAGAAAAAGAAAAAGAAAAAGAAAAAAAAGAAAAGAAAAAGAAAAAGAAAAAGAAAAAGAAAAAGAAAAAGAAAAGAAAAAGAAAAAGAAAAAGAAAAAGAAAAAGAAAAAGAAAAAGAAAAAGAAAAAGAAAAAGAAAAAGAAAAAGAAAAAGAAAAAGAAAAAGAAAAAGAAAAAGAAAAAGAAAAAGAAAAAGAAAAAGAAAAAGAAAAAGAAAAAGAAAAAGAAAATGAAAAAGAAAAAGAAAGAAAGATAAAAGAAAAGAAAATGTAAATAGGAATAGTACGAACAATAATAGATAAAGACAAAGTAAATAGTAATGATGATAACAAAAACAAAAATGGAATAAAGAAAGAGGTCATTGCTGGGATGTGGTGAGGCACAGGTGATGTTGGAGAATGGGTCAGGAGTTCGATGTTTCAGCGCCCATGGTGCCCGGCCGGGGGTCTCCTGTCCAACAGGGTCTAAAGCCTCGTGCCCAGCTCACTCCCATGAAAAAGTGTAAGGTGAAAAGGGGTAGGCAGTGAAAAATAGACAGGATGAGCAAACATAACAGTGAGAAAATGTATTAATTCGGTGTGTGTTCTAGTCAGGGAAGTCGAGTCCAGTAGTAAGCACCACATCCGATATCATTTGAATGATGCGGGCACAGCTATCATGATGTCTGTATCCTATATACTGCCTACACATGTGAGACTCCAGCCCTAGGCTCGCCACAGCCAGTGTGTCTATTACTTGCAAGCCGCGGGTATGCATGCATGCATGCATGCATGCAAGTAAACACTTCCAACACGCAGCAGCCGTGCACATCTGGTCAAGTTATGGCATGCGGTGCTTACCTGTTGATTGAGCACTGCTTGGGATGAACTGAATGGCAAGTTGACAAATCAGCTAAAATTGCCCAGCCATGAAACCTTCATAACAAGCCTGACCCTCAATTCACCAGCCTGAGAACGTTCGTGGACTTGTGCATGATAAGAACCCATCACTCAGCCCGCTTCATGCGTGCATTCTTCCTCGGCGTACGCTTTGTGGCCTCGGCAATGCCGGCTGCAGTCGCCGGCTCCTCTTTCTCTTTCTCTTTCTCTTGAGCGTCCTCCGACTTGGCTGGCACCACCGTGTAGTACGCCAGCGGAGCCACGGCCGCAAGGATAAGGAAGGGCAGCGCTGCGAAAAGCCAAGCTGGCAGGATCTGGAAAGCACAATGTCCCACAAACACACGGATGACAGGCGAACATGCCAAGCAGAAGGGCAATGCACAGTGGTCAATACTCAACACTCCACCCTGCAGATAGCATTGTAAATGCCCATTTCTTACAGCTGCCGCTTTTAAAAGTGCGCCTCTCAACATTCCTAATCGACTCTAGCCAGTGAAACTGCAACCAGCGAACACAGTCAACAGCAATTCTAGGCTTTGCAACGGCTACCCTACTAAAGGCTATTTGCTAGAAGGGTGAGCCACGTTAGTTGTAGTAGAGCTCATCCATGTATACTATGGCAAGCCTCCACAAAAAATGCTGCAAACCAGGCCGGCTAACAGACCCTCACCAAAGCACCCACGCCATCACGCAAGCAATTCTCATCCATCTCAACCCCATCTATCTTTCAAGCACACATGGTTCAAGCACACAAGGGTCAAGCACACATGGTTTGCGCTTACAGGCCTCCTCAAGGGGGCAGCGCACAGCTGCCCGTTTGCTGAGTGCATGAAGCCAATAAAACGACAATGATTTGTGTTAAACCATAACCCTTTCATGGCAAGGGACGCAGAGTGCCACAACCACCGCAACACAAGGCGCGCAGGAATGCGCACCTGCAAGCAGAACTTGTGGGTTGAGTCACTTCACCGTACATGTGTATGCACCAGCCACGGATCTGGACTGCACTGCCCTGCACGGCAAGTTTCTAACGCCAGCATTGCTCTATTTGCACCCTTGGCACCAATTCCCACGACAGTATGAAACAAAAGAGCAACCTAGAAAGAGCCAGCGGATTGACTTTAGCGTCACAATAATCAACTAATCGAACCCTTGTACACCACAGTCCTTTGTGCCATGCTACCGCTACCACTAATGTCAATAAATACTGGGTACCAAACCGTCGATAAAAGGGAGAGCCACCGTGCGAACAAGAATGCCAGAAGGCCAACAGGATGGCCAAGCCAAGTAAGCACGCAAAATGACCCTGCTATTCACTTACCTCTTGTAGCTTGCCGGCACCTGCCCGCAAGTGAGTGACCATCGCATCGATCACCACCACAAAGATCCCGGGCTCAGGCGGCACTGCCTCCGGCTGGGACTCCGAGTAAGGAGCCTGCATCCACGTGGCGTTATTCAAGTGTGGCGAAGATCGCAGGAGCATGCCATGAGCGAGGCACGGGACAGCGCAAGCATCGGTACCACAGCGACAGGCACGAGGGAGACAGGCAGCTATGTGACGTCTACCAGACAGAAGTACCAACCAGGCGAGGGGAAAAAAACTACAGTTCACTAGGTAAGGGTGGAGAATGAAACAATACCAACCACCTTGGACGCACGCCACCCCCAAAGATAGGGGCCTCGCAAGCTAGTTAAGTCAACAATAGTAGATAGACTAGCAGAATCAACGCTAGAAGCAACCTAATAGCTAGTACACCCAACAGCTTTATTTGTTCCTGCCGCCTGGCCCCCAGCCACTCGCCTGCCCGCGCATTCGATTGCTTGCCCAATCCATGCAGCCCTCTGCCCACCCACCTGCCTGCCGGCACACCCTATTTCACCACCCAACTTCCCAAACCTGTTCGACATCGCAGTAGTGGAGAATGACGCAACAGTGTGGCCTAGAGACAGATTGCAGGGGGGGGCGCATGACTCACCTGCTGCCCCCCCCACCTTTTGGCAAACCAACCACGGCCCCCTCCGGAAAAACAATATGTCCTTCTACACTTGCAACTATCGTGCTACTTTGACCTTCGAAAATTTAATCTGAGCCCCCCTCACCTTGACAGACAAGAATATTCCCCGAAACTCGAACCACCCCTCTCACCTTTGCCCCCTGCATACCTTCACCTTGTAAGACTCAAGTGGACCCCCCCCACACCTTGACACTGTCCCATTCACCTTCACCCCCCCCATTTCACCTTTTCATAGGCACACACACCGTCATCGTGATCACCTGCTCCCCCGCCTTGCCTCCCCCCCCCTTCACGTGGAACCCCCCTTTCCACGTTCTGGTCCCCTCCCCCCCCACACACCTGGACAAATTTTGCGACCGCCTCCACGGCCTCCGCCACGTTGACCGCAGGCTTGTTCTTAAGCGAGGGCCCAGCGAAGCTGCCGCCGAAACGGAACATCTTGCCGTTCCGCAGCAGGATCAGCGCGGGGCGCGTGCGGATGCCAAAGCGCTTTGCCAGGGGGCGGTCCGTGTCCACGTCCACCTGAGGGGGGGGCACAGAGTGGGAAGGTGCCACACAGTACGAGTGAGAGGGTGTGCAGGACGGAAGTGCATCCCAGGGTGTGCGGAGCAGGGGCCAGGGTGCACATAGGTCCAAACCACGATCAAGAGGCAGGCCCATTTCTGCCATTCATTGATAGAAAATTTACATTCACACAACGAGTTAGGTTGATGAGCTATGTGTCTGCCGTGCATCGGCGTTAATTAAATTAGTCTACATTAGATTAAGTCTACATTAAATCAAGTCTGCATTAAATTAAGTCTACAATAAACAGTCTACATGCTAATTAATTGGCGTCGCAAGGTCCCCAGCCCCATCGTGCCCCATCGTGACCAGCTGTCAGAAATGGTTTGTAACCAGTCATCAGTAGTCACCCGAGTAGCACGGATACGTCGGCGCGGTCATGACACCGACAGGGATGCCAGGCTTATGCAACGGATGTCGGCCATATATAATGCTAGTAAAATGTGCTCCCTCCCCACCAAACAAAGCGGGGGAAACAAGCTAAAGCGGCTGAACAGGCAAATACGCGGCAGCAAGGGGGCAGTAAGGGGGCAGTACGGGACAGGAAGGGGGAAGGGGGAGCGTGCCCCCAGGGTAATTCACGCGCACGGATAAGCTTATTCTGCCGCTGGGCACGTTCCTTTCCCTCGCCACACGTTCATCGCTGCTTGCCACGAAATGATACCATATGGGACCCTCAGGCTATGGCGCAACCGAGCGCGG
The DNA here is from genome assembly GCA_009746045.1 of Mesostigma viride. Classification (NCBI taxonomy): domain Eukaryota; kingdom Viridiplantae; phylum Streptophyta; class Mesostigmatophyceae; order Mesostigmatales; family Mesostigmataceae; genus Mesostigma; species Mesostigma viride. The sequence goes on along the minus strand of RPFO01001598.1, from coordinate 288,944 downwards.
GGTGGGGACATTGTGGGCGCATGGAAAGGGGGGGGCACCTGCAGGAGGGGTTCCAACTAAGCATCTTTGCACCTAGATGTGAGCGCGCCTGGCCCGATTCTACTTCCTCCTGTCCCCTTTCCAAATCCCCCCTACTGCAGGGCTTGACTGCCCTGGCCACAGCAGTGCCAATTACAAGCATCGCCAGTTCACCGCCCTTGAAAACGCTTACTATGATGTTTACAGTTTACAGTGCTTGATACTGTCCATGGCTTACTGCCATGGCACGGACAAGGCACCGCCACGGGACGGGGACATGTTGCGAACGCTGGACTACAAAGAGATCGCATTTCCACCAGCTGTGGTGCCTGCGTGGCTGACGGTGTTGCGTGTGATGGCCTATGTGCGCATGCACGTGTGTGTGTGTATGTGCATGCATGTGTGTGTGTGTGTGTTGAGGGGAAGCAGCTGGACCACAGCCAGGGTCTCGTGTAAGGTGGAGAGTGGTATGTAGGACTCACGTACGATGGTTTCAACGTCCATGATCATGCCTCCATCCCGTATGAAAAAGGAGGCGCGGAATGTACGACTCACGGACTCACGTATGCGACCGACACGTCCAACCCCGCTGCCGCGATCTCTTCAATGACGGGCACGTTCATGGGGCACTGGATGGAGTGGGATGAGCAGAAGAAGATCAGCCTAGGGGTTGAGGGGTGGGGGGGGTACAGGGTAGGGGGCAGGGGTGGGGAGGGGGAAGGGGAAGGGGAAGGGGAAGGGGAAGAGGAAAGGGGGAAAGAAGGGGAAGGGGGAGAAGGGGTTAAGGGAGTGGGGGATTGGGGGATTTGGGGGGGGAACACGAGGCAGAGCGCGCAATTGGCAGGACAGGACACACGGCAAGCATATGAGGTTAGAATAAGGCAGGATAAGCTGGCAGAGTAAGCACACAGCAAGTATTTGGGAGCTAATTGTAGTCTGACTATGATGAAGGCGTGCAAAATGGCAAGCTGATCACCTATAGAAGGCTGGGCGGGTTGATTAGGTAGTCCGACGAAGCACCGCCGAGAGACATACAAAGCTGGACCGTATCGACAATCTCACCATGGTATTCTCACCACTAGCCCTCTTGAATTTCCACTCACTCATGCCCCGCATCTCATGCGTGACAGCAAAGGCCATTGCCATCTGATTGTGGACATTCAGGCGGGGCGAAAGTGCCTAGAGTGCTGCCGCAAGGCTACGTTTCTGGGTACGCAGCTGATCGACGTGTGGGCTGTAGCAGCGAAGCGACAGGAAGTGCTTAGGACAAGGAATGCTTACCAGTGACCGGAAGTCTGGCCACTCGCGGCCTGCAGAACCACACACGGTTCAGAAAGAGATGGTAGAAAACCCGTGGGGACGCACGGGAATCGTCAGCCAAACCAATCCAGCAAGGACTTGTTAATCGAGGTTTCCAAAAAAGTGCGATGGCGATTTTACACAGAAGCGATTCTAAATACTCTTCATGGCTAACGATGGACGCGCAATAGGTGACACCGTGAGCTCACCTGGGTCCTTCTCTCAAAGTTCTCAGCAGTGAGCGTGGGCACGTTACGTAGGCCGAGGAGATTCTTCCCGGCAACCACCAGAGCGATTGACAGGTAAAGTACACCAACCAACGCCAAGGTGCGTGCCGTAGGAACTTGACGATGTTTGAAAGCTTGCCCCATTCTTGCAGGACTGAAGCTAGATAAATCGGCTGAGATTCAAAGAACAATGTCTTTTCTCGTCTGCCGGCAGCAACTTGCAGGCTAAAATGCTGCTAAGCTTCAGAAGGCAGCCAGTCAGCCAAAATGAGTGCAACAATGCTGCTCTTTTCCGGCTGTAGCGCAACCTAGTTTTAAATTCCTTCTATTCAACAAGTACAATTCACGGGATTCTTCACCACATGTTAGGAACATCAATGATAGAATGCCAAGTTGCTGGGTGGGTGAACAAACAAGCGTGTTGGTTTTCCAAGCATCATGCAACACGCACGTGCCTGGCAGTTGGCTGCAGGATATTTACCAAAATTTTAATATTGCCATGGGCCAAACCGTTTTTGTTGCAGACGTTGGCAACCAGCTTTGCACACCGTTGATGGATATAATCGCCTGCCCAAGACGTGCCATGCACGTGATTCAAGGCGATGGCCGACCGCAACGACGGTCTCCAAATCCCGAATGCTTCGTACAATTGGGAGGAACCGATAGCCGTGGCAAAAAAAACTTTCGTGCTGGCTATAATCACAATATAAGGGACAAACAAGCGGAAATTACGCGCGAGGTCATTGCTCTTGTGTGGCACACGAAGTAAAGCAAATACAGCGAGCGCCTTCAGGATAGGACTGCCCACGATCTCCCACGATTTGATTAGCAGGTATCGACATTACTTGAACTAAATGGCTGGGATTCTGACACAAAACATGGCGGCCGCTGTCGTGCATAGGCTTTCCACCTCTCTCAAGGCCTCCCAAACGCCATCATGCAGATTAGCTGCGCCGCGCCCCACACGCGTTAGGCCTCTCGAAGCCCGGGGATCGACGTTAACGGGAAGCATCAGTTTTGCTAGGGTATCGTGGAATGCGCCATCGCAGAGGATTCGGCGAGCACGTCAAGTGCGAGCGAGTTCACAAGCGGCAGAAGCGCCCCTGTCGCTAGCCCAATTACAAGCGCTGTGCGAGGAGGATGGCGTTCAGTTAGTCCAGACATTCACGGGGCCGCTGCTGCGGGTACAGGTTCTCTGCCAAGGCGAAATGCTTGGCGAGGCCGCATGCGTGTGTATCCCTTTCGTCGGGATCCTGCATATTGACTACATCAAACTATACAAGAAGGCCGAAGATATACCCGAGCGGCTGCGATCCGTGTGGGGCGTTGGCATCATACTGGGGCTCGCGTGCTGTTTACACGGGGTCGAACAGCGCTGCAGTCGTGCTGAGATTCTTGCCATTAATGACGACCCGAACATGCATGGCAAGCTCGTCAACTACTACAAGCGGATCGGCTTCTCTCCCGTGTACGAGGTGGAGGGGGGTCGGCTGGCAGATATCCCGCACATGCTGATCTGGGGCGGACTCGGCACGAGGTAAGTGTCTGGATTGCGCGCGGACCAGCGCTAATAGCTGGGCAGAACGTCCGTGACATGTGGTGTCTTGGCGTACTTGGTGGGTGTCTGCATGGGTTATTATCTCCACATTTTATCCGTCGAACCGTGGGCACAACCGTAGATGATGATGCATATCCAGCGAGACATGGTGCATACGGTCACATCAGCTCGTCCCTGTGCGGCATCAGCTTCTACTCTCTGAGAACTTGTCTGGCTATCGTCTATGTCAACGAGATAGCCAGCTATCGTCTATGTTCTTGGTAATGGCGTGCCTGGGCATGTATGTCCATGAATGAACACCTCGTTTTGCTTGGTTGCTTGGGAACTTGGTCTTGATGATTGCTTTGTCAGGATGGATGCACAGCTGGACAAGCTCATGCTCAATGCCGGCAAATGGGTCCGAGGGAGGACCTCCAAACAGCGAGAGCGAGCATGATGTCATCGGTCCACCGCGCCATTAATTAAAAGCGCGTAGAATGCGCCATACTACTGATGAAAGGAAAAGAATGATCGCCGGACTTCTTCTACGTTACCCTTGAGAGCACTGCTAGACATTCTCTGGGCATGCGCAGAAAATGGCGCAGCATGCCTTTAATGTGGTATGTGCGGCAGAGTCCCATAAAAGAGCGGTGTGATCAACCCCCACGGATGTGAAATTTGAACTTAGATGCGACACGAGAATATTCGCCTGGACTGAGAAAATATACTAGAAAAGAAGAGATACCAATGCACATGATTGGCAGTTCGCGTACACATGCATGTAAAAGTCGCCCAAACACTCCCGGTCCAGGACTTGGATCGTGTACTGGCCTCTTGACTCCGTAACATACTCCTAGCGCATGCAACGCACGTTCATGCAGGCCTCTGCATCCTAGCTTATAGCTGATCGGATGTCCAGCTATACGTATACCGGCCTGCATAATTAATTAATTAGTTAGTTAGACTCGTGCTCCCGTTGGGGAGTCACGGAGCATTAACCCCGATGGATGGATGGATGGGTGCAAACAGTCCTACCGGCCTGCATAAATGCACATAATCAATGTCTTGCTAGCGGCCAGGTCAATGTCGGATAATTCACAAACCTATACTGATGATTAATACACTGACTGGACAAGGATTTATATGGTGAAGTTACATCATGAGTCATGCAGGCTGATATACAGTAGTGCTCCATGACTCCGGCCCAACGGGAGCATGTGACGCTATTGGCGAGAAACCGGTCCACGGTAGCAGAAAGGTACCTTTTGGCGCATTTTTTTGCCCAAAATGTATCGGATTTCGACCAATTTCGACCCCAATCTTCCATTTTGGACCAAGGCAATTCGGCTTTTTCATGGCAGATCCCGACTCCCCTCACCGAGATCTATCGATTGCGCTACTTATACTTGAGATCAGACCACCCTACCTCGTACTTGCCGTACTCGACTTTGGCTTACTTGGCTGAGAGAATGACGTTAGAGCCATTTTTGCCAGTCTCGTAACAAGTCTATCACCTGGTCGGAAAAGGACTTTCAACTACCCGAGGGCAGATTTGGAATTCCCTTGGAGAGATCTGTCGATTGCGCTAGTCAAATTTAATGTTGGGGTCGATCTCCGAGGCCCAGTTTCCTTGCGTGGACCGGTTTCTCACCAATAGCGTCATGTGTTCAATTAATTAGTTATTTTTATATGTGTCAAAGATCTAAAAAGAGCTGCCTGCACTAGCATGCATGCGGAACCACTTGCAGCCATACATGGTTGTCTCCTTGATACATGCTGAATTGTACATATGGGTATTTTGATGTCGAGTGTGAGAATTTTAAAATCTTGATCTCAAACCACGTCCATGTAGATCTACCTACAAATGCACTTGACATTGAGCTTTGAACTTACTTTATTTCTATAATTCTATAATACCGCAACATAGGGATATGCATTCAAACATCACAAAGATAATCATCATTGCAAGGTGTTTGAGCGCACCCCTCCACATCAACAGACTGAACAATGAAGCTAAACCCAGCAAGGTAGGCTTCCTCTTGTCAAAAGACTAAACTATCACATAAATATGCTTTGAACGAGGCATTGACTCTTCCAGGCTGTTGAAGATTGTGGAAAGAATGCAGCAAAATCCAACCCAGTGGCTCCAGCAGATGAAAGGCATGAACCCAGCAGTGGGTTGCACATGGTGAGAGCTCTGATTCCCTTGTAATGGTGCATATACATCACTGATCTTGGGTAATAACAAGGAGACAACCAGCGCAGGCAGAAATCCGGAGAATAACATTTAGATATGTCGGCCTAAGGATAACAGTTGTGACTCCCGTTATCAGTGTGGTGTTGACGCGTGCAGGTTCAAGTTCGAGATGTTGACCTGCAAGCAGTTCATACAAGGAAAAAGCCAAAAACAAACATGAGAACATACATTGTGCTGCAGAGCACAAAGAAAGGGCCTTCTACACGAATTCCACGCTTGTGTTGGGAACTTGAGAATCAACATTAACGCCAACATGATAGCCCTGCACTCCTTCAAAGCAGCTCAACAGACTTCCAAGAATTATTGACGGACAAAGCCAAAAAATTGATGCCCATGATCAGCAAATTAAGAACATATCTCCGTGGGGAGGATATGTAACACATATCCCTGAGAAGGGGCATATGGTTTTCAATACATTCTAGGCGACAACCTGCAGGTGGTTGGTGTAAACTGCCACCTACTCGGGGTGCACAATTGAGGTGCACCTGCATGATCAGCTAAGGCATGTTTAAACTCGGGTAGCCACCCATGCCAGTTGGCACACCGCCAGGGAACCTTGTCCCTGGGTGAGCTGCGCTCTGGGCAGACCCAACTAGGCATACCGTTTCGTAGGCGAACATTTGCTTAATCAACTTACGTAGGGAACATAATGCTTAATCAATACGTTTCCCTGGTTTACAACCATTATGCATTCCCACGCAGGTAGTTACATGCTCCATTGTGTGCTTGTGCGTGCACGTGCGTTAATGAGAGAGGACATACGTGCGTGTGCATGTGCGTGTGCATGTGCCTTTGCTTGTTTGTGTGTGCGTGTGCACGTGTGTATGCATGCCTGCATTTGCTGTACTGCATACCCAACGCCCCAGCAACCGGTCCATCATGAAACAGCGTCTTATGATGATCTTTAATATTGCCCATCTTTACATCGTCTTGTGATGATCTTTAATATTGCCCACGAGAAGAATGCAATGACACAACCAGCAGACTGTATCGACCCTACCCTACCCTACCCTACCCTACCCTACCCTACCCTACCCTACCCTACCCTACCCTACCCTACCCTACCCTACCCTACCCTACCCTACCCTACCCTACCCTTCCCTACCCTACCCTACCCTACCCTACCCTACCCTACCCTACCCTACCCTACCCTACCCTACCCTACCCTACCCTACCCTACCCTACCCTACCCTACCCTACCCTACCCTACCCTATCCTACCATTGCCTAACCTAATCGAAGCGCACGCAAACCCAAACATGGATGCCAATGCTCTTAACTCACCAGCCTGCTGCACAGGGCCAGGTACTGGTCCCGGTTGGGAGGGTCGCACGAGTTGAGGAAGCTCTGGATGTACTTGTTGAGCCGGTGGGCCACACCCAGGGACTGTGAGCCAAAGGGACATCCGATAGGGTCAAGCAGGGGTTGTATTCGACATAGGATCAACAACGGGCCAATCAAAGCACGCAGGGCCAGAGAAAGGGTGTATCCATTGCCAGCCTGGTAACCTTGGCATCAAGAACCTTGGCATCAAGCACCTTGGCATCAAGCACCTTGGCATCAAGCATCTGGTCAACAGACCGCCTATGTCTGCCCTGCATGACAGTTGTACACCATCTTAACCCATATCAATTCACCATATCAGCTTGTGCATGGTTATAACAGATTCATCATATCACCACACCACCCCTCACCTGCTCCATGAGCGCCTTGTTGGCCTCCATCAACTGGTACTCTTCGTACCCATCCGGCACGCTCAGCGACGTGGTCTCCTGCGCGCCGCCGCCATGTGCCTCCTCCCCCAGGGACCCCGCAGGGGCCAGACTCGCACCCCCGCCGCCCTGATGTCCTGCCCCATCCCCCCCCCGCTGCTGCTGCTGCCGCGCCGCCTTTCCCTGAGGTCCTCCATCCCCATTCCCACAACCCCCTTGCCCCGGCCTGGAGAGCACCTGGACATGAATCCCATGGCCCAAGTACTGGCACTCCACAGGGAGGATGTCCCGATCATTTTCCAACAGCTCCCTCACGCCATGGTGGCGATGGCGGTGGTGATGGTGGTGGTGGTGTGCCGGCTTGCTGGAAGAGACATTACTCTCCGAGCCACTGCTGGCACGCTCAGCCCAGGGGCTGGACCTCTCCCGAGGCGTCACAGCCCCAACCCCATCGTTCCCCTTCCTCTGGCTCACCCCGTCCTTGCCCTTCTTAGGCTGCTTGTGCTGGCGCCCGCACAGGCTGCTGGCGCTGCTGGTGGCGCCCCGCTCCGACGACAGCACAAGCTCCTCCTCGCACTCGATCGTGCTGCCGCCGCAACGGTGAAAGCTGCCAGTGTTGTGAGCGCTGCCCGCTACATGGGGCCTGCCGGCCTTGTGAGGGCTGCCATCATCAACCTTGACCTGCCCGCTGCCACCCACGGTGTGGTTCCGCACGTCCCCATTAGGAGAAACGCCGCAGTCCTTGTGCCCGGCGATGGTGCAGCCCCCCTGGGTTTGCAAGCCACCATCGACCGCTGGCAATGGGGACAGCGCCTCACATGCCTGCAAGTCCCACTCCGGCCCAGCATGTGGCCCCACCTGCAGCATACCCTCAGGGACCACAGGCACGCGCCTGTTCTCGTCGCTAGCTTCTGGGCACGGCGACGCAAAGGCTACCTGTCCTCCAGCTCCCGCAGACAGGGAGACCTTCACGTCTGTGGCCGCAAGAACGTCGGCACCGCGGCTGCCCGCCGCTGCCTCGGTCCTTGCCAGGCCCTCCCCCACGTTGAGGATGTCACGCAAGACCTCAGCGGCGGCGCCAGCACACGTTGGTGGTCGCCCATCCACCCCGCACGTCTCCACAACGACATGGCCGTAGCACACCCTGCCATCAGCCACAACAATTGCGCCAGGGACCCTGTCCTCGGGGGCGGCGATCTCAGCCATATGATGGCCCATTCCCTGGTGCTTCCGGCCACCACCCCCGCTGCCACGTCTGCCTGCTTTTCCACCGCCACCGCCACCGCCACCGCCACCGCCACCGCCACCGCCACCGCCACCGCCACCGCCACCCCCACCGCCACCGCCACCGCCACCGCCACCGCCACCGCCACCGCCACCGCCACCGCCACCGCCACCGCCACCGCCACCGCCACCGCCACCGCCACCATCTCCCCCACCGCCGCTATCCCCACCATGCCAGCCGCGCCCAGGGCTTCCAGGACCCGCACCCCCTCGGCCACCGTGTCCGGCGCCCTCCCCGCCTTCGCTGCCGTCCCTGGGCCAGTCGTAGCCTTGCCCTGGGCCATCCTGGCCATCATCCTCCTCGTCTTCCTCCCCACGTGCATCGCCTTCTCGTGCAGAGCTGCTGTCGCCCATGTCCTCTGGGATGTGGGCGCCACCCCCCTGTCGCAGGCCGGCAGGGGCCCCGCCGGCATCCTCTCGCAGGTCATACCCTTGGCTCAGCTGCGGTGGCGTTAAGGAGCGTGTAGAGCAAACCGCCCGATACACACAAACAAAAAGAGACACACGTAAAGGGAAGGGAAAACAAGTAATGGAAACGCTGAAAAGGGGGACCATCATGTGTTTGACGTAAGCGAAATCTGGTTTCAAATAAGACCGCGTCCTGCTCACCTTGTCCAGGTGGCACAGCTTCCCATTTCCCACTCACCATGTACAGACACTGCTCCCTATTCACCTTGTGCAGGTAGCTGAGCTCCCTATTCACATTGTACATATAGCACACCTACCTATCCATGCACTGCTCCCTATTCACCATGTACACATACCACTGCTCCCTATTCACCACGTACAGACACTGCTCCCTATTCACCTTGTACAAGTAGATGACATCCCTATCCACTTTGTACAAATAGCGCTGCTCACCTTGTACAGGTAGATGAGCTCCATGTTGGCATTCTTCAACTCCTCATTCATGGCCCGCAGCGGGCGCAGCTCTGCCAGCTCTGCCTCCATCTGCGCACGACAACAAGAAGGGTTGCAGTTAGGGTCATAGCTAGTCAGCCAGTTCATGGCGGCGTTATAGTTAGTGAGGCCCCGCTGTCATGGCGGGGTTATAGTTAGTAATGCCATACGTAAGCAGGGTTGCAGCTAGGGTAATAGTTAGTCAGCCAGTTCATGGCGGGGTTATAGTTAGTAATGCCATACGTACGAAGGGTTGCAGTTCGGGTCATAGTTAGTCAGTCAGTTCATGGCGGGGTTATAGTTAGTAATGCCATACGTAAGAAGGGTTGCAGTTAGGGTCATAGTTAGTCAGTCAGTTCATGGCGGGGTTATAGTTAGTAATGCCATACGAAAGAAGGGTTGCAGTTAGGGTCATAGCTAGTCAGTCAGATCATGGCGGGGTTTTAGTTAGTAATGCCCTACGTAAATTTAACTGCACAAAGACCTATTTTTCTCTTTGTCTAAAAATTTAGCGTTTTCCCGGCAAGGATGCGCGGGGGGTTCTGGTGGGGAGTTGGGGGTGGGAGGACAGAGCGCTCAAACGTAGGGCACAAGGCAATGAGGCATGGACGGGGCAAAGGGACGAGCGTGTGTTCAGGGAAGCATAGCGGAGGGAAGTATAGGACAGGACAAGGAGAAAAGGACAGAATCCAGCAGAACAGCCACCGGGGGAAGAGAGTGGCGTACGGAAAGGGAGAGAGTGAAGAAGGGAGGGACAGGAAAGCCGAGGATGTGGAGGGAATGAGACATGGATGGAAGTGCAAGGGTTACAGCTTTTATATGAAAGTGTCAGGCCACAAAGTGTGATCACTGGTGAGAAGAGGACACAGAGGGCAGGGGGAAAATGTCGGAAGAGTGGCAACAGGAGCATTGTCCCTACGCCGATCGTGCCCACATTGCGCAATCACTGCCTGGAATACGAGTATTCGAACCAACTGTTGTTACTATTCTTCCTATTCCTGCTATTCCTACTACTTTCATTGACGTACTGTTGCCTATCGCAGCAGCGCCCACCTAGCTTGGTAATGTGTCATTTTATATTTTCTTATGTGTTATTATTGTTATTATTATCATATTTGTTGTTGTGGTGGTGGTTGCAATCATCACCACCCACCTGGGTGATCGTGCGGTCCGCGTTCTCCAGCTCGCGCCGAAGCACCTGCAGGGTGTTGTAGTCGTTCGCCTGCTGCAGCGCCTGTGCAAAACCGTGCGGGCGTGGGCCCGAGCCGCCGCGCACCTCACCTCGCTTTGCCTTGCCGTCCCATGCGCCGCCGTCACCATGACCATTAAGGTCACTATGAACACGGTCATCCCCGTGGGCATAAGCATCGTCATGGCCATGATCGTCACTATGGGCATGGTGGTGACCGTCAGTGGCTGGCACCGCTGGGGGTGGTGCGAGGGCGGGCCCCTGGGTCAACGAGGGGTCAACCAGCGTGGACGCACCGGTGGCCTTGGTGATGCTCCCGGGCACGGAGGAGCGGGCCCCTGTGTCCTGCGGTGCGTCCTTTGCCTGCGAACATCACCAACAAATCAATCCAGTCCAGTCATGAAGACAGGGGAGAGCACAGAAGGGCCTTCGGCCCAAGCCATGTCATGGCAGGAAGGTACGAACGCTAGCGGGGAGGTACAGGTGCCATCTCATGAGCCTTGGGGGGCTGGGGGGCAATCCTACAGGCAACTATGTGCGAGCGGAATAGGAAAGATGAAGGGTTCCATGGTAGTTAAGATGGGAAGAGACAACTCAGCCCGGTAGTGCGGTACGAGATAACGGTCGATGCGGGCACCTGCCCCGTCAAGCATGCAGATTTCCACAACTGAATGCACCCGACAGCGGAAACCTGCACACAAGGCTTTACATGGGAAGGTTGGAAGACAGTAGGGGTCAGCGTATCCGGCCACATGCCTACTTGTCACATTCAACCTGCCACGACCATGCCACAAGGCGGCGCAGTGCTCAGACGTAATGCTCAGGTGTGAGTGGGGCTGCTTACCCCAGAAAGCTGCCACCGCATCTCGTCGAGCTCTCGCTGCAGCTGCTTGATGGTGGCCTGGCTGGCCGCCACCTGTGCGTCGTGCTCCTGCTGGCTGCGCACGTACACGCTCTGCATGTGCGTCAGCTCCTCAAACAGCTGCTCGTTCGTGCGCAGAAGGCTGTCTGTGACGCTCTTGGTCGAACGGGACAGCGGGCCGTGCTTCACCTGGGCACAGGTGTGTGTGTGTGTGTGTGTGTGTGTGTGTGTGTGTGTGTGTGTGTGTGTGTGTATGTGTGTGTGTGTGTTTATATACATGGCTTATGAAGCATCAATGAGATGGATCGGAAGGTATCGATAAAGACGTTGGTAAGCACGTGTAGACATGTTTAAGTACAAGTAGATTCGAAGACGGATAGGTTTACAGAATAGGTTCAGAAAAGGCAACAGCGAAGTGTAGTGAGGCGGGCGAATCAAACTCGCCAGCATTGCCCAGGCGTGCAAAAGAAAAAAGCGCATGGAAACAAGGATGTGTGAGGTACTGGTCAAGATAGCAACGGCACTTAGGATATTCACTCACTTTCTGAATTGGTTCTGGCTTGCATGAGCTCACCGTGGGAGAGGTGGGCTTGAATGTCCTCTGGGTGGGCGTAGACAACCTCCGATTTCCGTCCGTCTTGCCTAAAGGTGTCCGCGCAGTAAAGATGTCCTGCGATCGAGACAAAAAGCCAATAAGCGGAAATGAGGATCAGAAAATGAATTGAAAGAATGTGAGAAAGAAACTGCTCAAGAATGAAACAAACCGAACCGTGCCGGAGATGAATCTACGCTAAACCTCTTTCAATGTGAAAAACATGCCAATATGTGAGGACAAAACAACTTGGGGAAGCTGCAAGGCGCTGCAGGATGTCCTCACCTTTTCTGCGGAAGATCGGAGATTTTCCTCGTCGGACTTCCGCCGCTTCAGTTTCATCTTGGCATCAAGCGCCAAAGCCGGAACTGACAGCTCCACATCGCTCTTTAGCAATGAGCTGCGACGGCGCTTCCTCTGCCCAATAAACCGAGGAAGATTGGCACCAGGCGCAGTTGTCGATAAGGCCTATATGTCAACAAAACAGTCTTAGAATGTTCCAATTGTGATCACATACTCAGGCTAGTGAGGGGAAAAGCACGGAAAGCTGGTTTTACCTGTCGCCTTGGCGAAATGGAGGGGGCCGCGTCCATGATATCGGGCCTTAAGTAACTGTTTTGAGGGAATACATTAATGTCTAACGTGTTGATTGGCACAGCCTACAAGTAGCCATGCTGACGATGCAGAATTGCTGCATCGTTGTCAAACCCAGCCATTTGTTGACAAGCAGGTCCTGTCACGTAGGTCGTGCACTTCGATCAAGTTATCGACAGTCATATGAAATAAAATAGCGGCTCCGACATGATTTTCTCGCAAACCTCACGAAACGATCCTTTCATGGGTTAAAATGGCGTTGCCAAGCCAGAAATTGGTGGGAATGGCTACCTTATTAGCCTCTATCGTGTGCATGTCATCGTGCCACGAGAAATGGCATAGTTTTTCAAAGCGTTTCTTCGCGGCAAAGTTGAAGTTCCGAACTTCGAAGGGGGGAATGACAATCGGAGATCGCGCCGCGCCAAGCGCGCCGGGTTAAAACCTTGGGCGCGGCGCGAGGTCTGTGACTGGACTTTATTTTGGCCGCGCGCCAGAATCCCGTCTGTCTGGAACACCGCAGCTGATGTGACACTGACCATTGACCAGTCACCAGGCGCCTGCGCAGGCCGCAGGGGAGTGTTTGTGGTCTAGTAAAGCTGCCATTCACAAATCACGATGCGCTGCCCTGCCTGGTGCCTAGGCTTTTCGTTTCCAGTACTTTTTACTGTGATCGACAGCACTTTGAGGTACAGACCGAGGCCTCGAACACATTTAGCCTCGTCCGAGCGCAGGATCGCGGGGCATGTGCCGTCGTTATGAGAGCGTAGTGTCCATGTCGAGGGTAGCCACCATGTCCACAGACTGCGCCTTTCATGGGCGGTCTGCGACGTAAGTGAATTTACTTCGGCAGTTGATAAGAAATGACAAGATATCAAGCCTTGAGTAACCCGGCCAACCGGTCGACGAAACGAGGCCGGTGTTTCTCACACCTGGGAGAGCTGACGGTGACAATATGTTCCATGGTAGCCGTGATCCTCATAATCTTGATAGCATCGTATATCATCGTTACGCATTCTCCGAAGCATGCTTGCCAGCCGGCTCCCGCAGTAGGTGAAAAGCCTGGAAGCTCGCAGCATCCCCATTTCAGTAGTAGAACGCCTCGACAGTGCGAGATCTCACCGCCTGTAACGCCTGAGTCGCCTATGGATAATGAAGACGTGGAATTGCCGCCTCACTCAAGCCCGGGCCCGGCTCCAGGTCCCGTAATTACCCGCCTAGCCAAAGGCCCGCGAAACCTGGACGCTTGCCGATGGCCGCGGATGGAAGCAGGTGACATGGGTGTACATGCTCGACCGCCTCCACCTCCCGCGTTCGTAGGCATCAACGGGACTTTAGTCACGCAGCTAGAGAGCACGGGCTACTTTGCCGGCGTCCCGCTGTACGTGGTAAAAAAAGAGCTGGTGCCGCTTAAGGAGCCGGGCGAGCCGGGTGAAGAGCCGGGTGAAGAGCCGGGTGAAGAGCCGCCGACGCGGCTCCGGTGCTTCTTCTCCCGCGTGACCTCGGCCCACCTGATGCCTCCCTGGAGGCTGTCACGTCCCGCCGGGGACACCCTGCCCCTGAAACGGGGCATGAAGAACCACAACCCGCTCATGCTGCACATCACCCACCACAAGACGGGCACAGTCTGGTTCGAGCACCTGTACACGCGGTTTGCCCAGCGCACGCAGCGCACCGTCTCGCACGGGTTCCTGGACACCTACCGGCCGTACCTGGACATATTCCAGGCCCTGAATGCAATCCCCGACGGGCTGCCCTCGCTCCGAGGGAGGCCGTACCGGGCGCTGTTCCAGCTGAGGGACCCTCGCGATGTGGCTGTGTCGGGTGAGTGACCCCCAGATGCCTATCTAGCAGTCCCATCGGCCTCTCCTCTCCTTTACCCTCACCACATCCGCGTCTTCTACTCCCAACTGCCCCCCCCCCCTCCCCCACCGCCCCGCCCCCCAGGGTGCTCTCCTCATCCTTGCCCCTTCATGAGACGTCGATGTCGTTTACTACTAGAAACGCTGTACTGCGGAATCTGTTCTGTTTCCAGGTGCACATTCTCCTCTATTCCCCCCCACCCCCTTGAGCCACGGTTACTTTCCCCTCCCCCTCCTCCCCGTACAAACATGCACCAGGAAGAGACACCCAAGCAAAGCGCATAAAGGTAAGCAGCTTAGTAGGAACATCCAAGTGCATGTGTATGCACACGTGCACGCACGCCCTTTCTTATCTTGGCTCATGTATACGCGCAATATTCTGCTTTGGCCAGCAGGCGGCCGAAGCTGTCCCCTCGCTGCCACTTGGGCACTTGTGCTTGCCCCATGGTCCCTGCGGCCCTCTTCTGTACCTGCCAGAAGACAATAACCTCGTGCTGCCCCGCGGCCCCTGTGATCCTTCCCCTTGGCCTTGCCCCATTTAGGCTACTTCTACCACCTGCATACGGATGAGAAGTGGGTGCGCCAGAAGCGGCCCGAGTTCAAGGGGATGAGTTACGGAGAGGTGAGTTCAGGGGGATGAGCTTGCACGAGGTGGGTGCAAGGGGATGGGCTCGTGCGAGGTGGGCGCAAGGGGGTGGGCTAGTGCGAGGTGAGTACAAGGGGAGGAGCTTGTGCGAGTTGAGGGCGGCTTACAGTGTGATTGGAACCAGGAACGCTTTGGGCGGCTACTGCGGTAGCTGCATCATGAACAACATTTTCCTAATACAAAAGGGGGTTGCTTTGCGAATCTGTAGTCGCATTCTCGAAATGTCAGCTGAGCAATGCTGGTGGCCGCGACGTCCATTGCGTGCAGTGGCCTGTGAGCCATGCGATATGTGTTGATGCAGTTACCTGCCACCATATGCCACCAAGTTCTCAGCTACCACAGAGACCTGAGCATTATCTACAACTACGCATTCTGGCATCTGCTAGTGGCCAGGATGCTCTTGCTTTCTTACTAAGGCTCTTGTGGGTTGTATTTTGCAAGCATCGAAACAGTCTAGCTTCTCTTGGGGCATTGTAAGACCAGGTCACATTCTGGTTCGCCGGATGTGCTTTGGACCATTTCCACAGT
The DNA here is from genome assembly GCA_009746045.1 of Mesostigma viride. Classification (NCBI taxonomy): domain Eukaryota; kingdom Viridiplantae; phylum Streptophyta; class Mesostigmatophyceae; order Mesostigmatales; family Mesostigmataceae; genus Mesostigma; species Mesostigma viride. Next base: position 273,441 of record RPFO01001598.1, on the reverse strand, counting down.
GCACACAATGGGCCAAGTGCCACTGCCATCAGACGCTCTGACAGCCGCAGTGCAACTTTGCTAGTAGGAACTTGCAGTAGGACCTGAACATGGTAGTGGGCACATACCCCTTATCACGGATGTCTGCACCAGCCTATCTGCAGGGGGGGTTCGCTGGCATTGAAAAAAATAAACTTAAGAAAACTGAACACAACATAATGTTTTTTGAATGTTAACTTGACGTAAATGTGGCATCCTCCTGGCAGCCATATAAGCATCTTCTATTGTTCTAAATTGTACTTCCTGCTCGGATGCTGCGACAAGCACCACCGCCACTGTTGGTGCCACTGCCCACACCGCCACAGAAAGTTAATGCATCAAGGGTTGCAACGCCATCCTTGCTGCATGGACCAGGTTCATGGGCAGTCTGCGTGCTTAGTGCTCATCAAGTCATGGGCAAGCGTCATGGGATCATGCGTGCCTGCATCGTGGTTTTGGTCATCACTTCTTGTTTCTTCGCCTTTACGCCCCCCTCCCTTCCTCCCTCTCTTCCATTTATTCTTTGTTTTTTCTTGTCAACCACCGCAGCTGCTGCGCAACCTGTCCCTTTGCCTTACATGCCTACTTCCTCGCTCCCATCGTTCCCCCCTGCCCCTACCCCTGCAGCTGCTGCGCAACCTGTCGCGGGAGGACGGGCTGGACTATGAGATTCGCCGCATGGCTGAGATGTGAGTATGCAGGCACGCCACGTGGCGGCTGATGCATTTATTAGCATGCTTGCCTACTGCACCACGGCTTACATGTTGGTGTTGCTGTCAAGGCTTCACCTTGCCAGGCTATAAACTCCTTGTAGCGCGCGCATCGGGTAAGCTCGGTTGGGATTCCCGGTGGCCTTGTAAGATCTCAGACGTACTTGCGCTGCTCTCTACCAAAGATTTTTTTTTCGCTTGTGGGCTATAGTTGGGCAGCCTCCGGTTCGAGATCCCCCTTAGAAGTGAGGTCCTGTCAGAGGTCCTGCATATTATTCCTGGGAGCACCCTTTCAACACCCATGTGCCGTGCAGGGCTCTTTCCCGCTTAGCTGTGACTTGCTGTGGGATCTGTTCGCCGCATCATCTCGATATCTTCCTGACAGCCTTGTTCTTGCTTGGTTGGTGTGTGCTTGTTCCGCGGGTCTGCCTTTTGTGCCCGTGGGTCTGCCTATTGGCCATGCTGCATGGCCACGGGCGGTGCTGCCTCTTGGTGCTTTGGATGCTGCCTCTTGTGCGCGCGGGTTGCGCTCTGTCCCTGCTGTCGCTGTGTGCGTGCATGGCTCCCTGTCCCTTTCCCTGCGTGGTCGTGGGTGTGCGGACACCCACAGCCGCAACCTGCACGCGGTGCGCCGCCACGCGGTGGACAAGTCCGGCAAGTACCTGCTGGGCATCATCGGGTTTGCGGAGATGGCGTCACCGGACGTCGCGTTCATCAAATACGAGGAGCTGTGGGACATGGAACCGCAGCACTACTGGACGCTGGCGAAATGGTGGGTGATGGGGCAGCACTAATGCATGCTGACAGAGCATGTTTCACGGCTATGCCATGACTGTGTACTGGTTCTCGATATTATGCTATTATTATATTGTATTTGATACTATAATACTAGGTAATACTGTACTGGTAATACTATGTAACACTAAATAATATTGTACTGGTATTCAATATTATATTGTCGTCTTTGGGCGTCAGTTGGCGTAGTGAGTGGGTCGGACGGACTTTTCTTGTCATGGGCGTTTGATAGCGCTTCTCTGGCAAACATTCGGCCGCACCTCACAAGCGACCTGATGTCGCATAGTGAGATTCCAGTACCTGGTACTTGTCAACTTTGGAATAGAATGCTCCTTATGGGCCACCAAGCTGCCAATAGATAAGATCAGTGTTGCTGCCCTCTGCCACCTGAGACCCCCTGGCAGCCCGTAAAACAAAGAATGTTTCCTTGACACCATGAGATACTTACTACCACCATAATACTGGTCCGCCATGAAGCCAAAATTATATGGTCGTATCCCGCGAGACAGGCTTGATGACATACGTGATGATCAGGGCCATACGCGGAGTCGAGCCGGTGCCGGCATCCCACGACGTTGTTATTCCACTACGCTATCAAGAACGGCATTTGGCATCGTAGCGCGGGTTGGTAGGGGTGCTAGGGGCGCTAGGGGTGCTAGGGGTGCTAGGGGTGCTAGGGGTGCTAGGGGTGCTAGGGGTGCTAGGGGTGCTAGGGGTGCTAGGGGTGCTAGGGGCGCTAGGGGTGCTAGGGGTGCTAGGGGTGCTAGGGGTGCTAGGGGTGCTAGGGGTGCTAGGGGTGCTAGGGGTGCTAGGGGTGCTAGGGGTGCTAGGGGTGCTAGGGGTGCTAGGGGTGCTAGGGGTGCTAGGGGTGCTAGGGGTGCTAGGGGTGCTAGGGGTGCTAGGGGTGCTAGGGGTGCTAGGGGTGCTAGGGGTGCTAGGGGTGCTAGGGGTGCTAGGGGTGCTAGGGGTGCTAGGGGTGCTAGGGGTGGTATCTGTAATGGGATGGCCTGCCTGACCCGTGCCTTGCTCCACCCCATCCCGGGCACCCTTGTGGTCTGTTGAATGGTTGTATCTGCATTTAAAACCCGCGCATCAGGTTTGGCTTGGAGGGCCGGGACCTGGACCAGTTCATCGAGGCCGCGGCCGAGATTCGCAGGGAGACGCTGGCGGCGCTGGCCGCATCGGCAAAGAGCGCAAACTCGACGGAAGATGGCGACACGCCCCAGATTGGTACGTGGCTATTGCTGAATGTGCTGGTCATGGAGCATGGCTGGTCGATGCTGGGCCATGCAGCATGGCTGGTCGATGCTGGGCCATGCAGCATGGCTGGTCGCTGCTGGGCCATGCAGCATGGCTGGTCGATGCTGGGCCATGCAGCATGGCTGGTTGATGCTGGGCCATGCAGCATGGCTGGTCGATGCTGGGCCATGCAGCATGGCTGGTCGATGCTGGGCCATGCAGCATGGCTGGTTGTGGCGGCGGGGTTGGATTCCTTGAGGAGTGGTGTAGCTGGGGCAGCCATCCACCTGATGGTGGTCTATGCATGGTTGGCTTTGGCTCCGTGCTGTGTCTTCGTATTTGGCTTTGGAAGGCTTTCTATTTAATGAGTTTGTCGACAAATGTTTATCCTGTGCACACGACTTGTGGCTTATGCAGATGTCTGACTGCTGTGCACGGTTCAATATAACTGATCCTCGCAGCCCCCCCATACGTAACATTAACTTGTACTTGCTCACTGCTCGCGATATGGGGCCGCTTTGTGGCCTGCAGGTGATGGCCATTTGCGAAAAGGGAGCCCTGGTGGCTGGCGGGATTACTTCACCGCTAAGAACAAGGAGACGTTTCTCAAGCACTTTCCTGGTGCTCTGCAGCGGCTTGGTTATGAAGCAAGCGATGATTGGTAGGCGAGCTGTTCGATTGCATGACCATGCAATAGCCAGCGTAAACAGCATACGCTGGAGCTGCAGCAATAACAGCATGTAATTCCTGTTGCGGCTGTACATGCACCACCCCAACCTTGGTATCCAATTTTTCAAGCATGCTGCCGTTGGGCAGCCATTGAGCAAGTTACCCTCATGACCAGAACTGCAAATGAGTATAATTTCTGTAAAATAGCACGTTGTAAAGTTTTTGTTTGTTGCACGGGACCCCTGGGTGATGGGTAGCACATGCTAAAAACTATAAGGGATGCCAGGCTGGGCCTGTATATGATTTAAAATAACGGACAGACCTGTGCAGTAGCATGCTGAACGGCTTGATCATGACATTATATCAGCCCCGTAGGCGTTAAACAGGCTTCATACATGCGGCCATCCGCTTATTAATTCATCACATGTGAGACAACCAGCGGATCTAGCTTATCAGGCCTGCCTAGTGTATGACAAGTGTGGACCAAGACGCATGCATGCAGCGTGGAATGCGGTGCAAATGACATTGAGAAAGTCAGAAAGTAAGTACTTGCGTGTCATGTGTGTGGGCATTGATTAATTAATTCATTAATTAAACTCGTGCTCCCGTTGCATGGGGAGTCACGGAGTACCGAAGTGCTTCTGATACTGTATGAAGTGAGACAACTATGTGTATGTGCACAACAGGAAGAAAGAGCAGAGACCACCTTTCTCCTTAATTCATGCCTTATTAATGCCACAGCAGCAATCGGACACGATAAAACGATCCGGCAAGGTCTGGTGCATGCGCAATCATCGGCCCGCGTGAACGTACATATCAAAACAAGGAGCGTGGGCAAGGATCATAGCCAGGACGTAGCATGGCTGGCTGTACAAAGGCTACTAAGCAATTAATTAACTAATTAATTAATTAATTAATTAAACTCGTGCTCCGGCCCGTTAATTGGGGAGTCACAGAGCACCTAAGTGCTTTTAATCCCTGTGTGTGCATGCACAACAGGAGAAAGGGCAGCGACCCCCTTTCTCCTTCATGCCAAAGGCATGCCACAGCATTTGACCCCGGCATTTGTGCCACATTAGAATCTTTGTACCAGGGCATGCCTCGCATTTCGGACGAGATTAGACAGCGTCGGATAGCATTCGTAGGACATCTTGCTCGCACCAGCCAGGTAGACACCGCCCTCGGTCTGGCCGGCCCACAGCGGCTTGGCCAGCCAGGACGGCATATCCTGACCTGGCCTGGCCCTAAGGACATTCCTAAGAAGGTAGGCAAACATGTCATGACCTACCCACAGCAGTTGATGGCTGACCTAGTGGTCCCAGCGCAGTTTGAAAATCGCATTCACTCCCTCTCTCTTGCTTGGACTGCTATGCAGGACAAGAGGAGGTGGAAAACCATTGTCCAGGCTCATACGCCCGCCCCTGTGGGCAAGCCCCCCCCCCCCAAGCGGAAGGGGCGCTTTGCTGAGTAGAATAAGTAGGGTTTTCTAGATTAGATTAGCTTAGAGTTAGATTAGTTCGGTTTCGCGGCTTTGCCCCCCCCCCTCCATCCATCGATCCACGGGAATATGTGCTACATGATCTCCCAACGGAGTCATGTTATAATTTAATTTAATTTTCAATTTTGTGCCACAAGACGAGCCACGAGCCACGAGGTAGCCATGGCTGACGGCGGAGCTCATAACTTTCACGTTTGAGCACCGAATTTAGCCATGAATATCACAATCGAGGCGTCTTTCTAAGACGCACATGCTGATATAATTTTCCGAAGCTATTACGCAATATATGACGAGCAAACGCTCCTCGACGCAACCAAGCCTGGCGGCTGCGCTCGGCAATGTAAATACGTCTGCAGCTCTGGCTGCAGCTTCGCCATCAGGGCCGGAAGGCAGTGGTGACACTAGTCGCGCACTGGTGGTCGCCCCGAACCCTCCCAGGCTTTCCTCGCCCTCTGCATCGCCTGACCCAAAGCGCAGTCGCCCAGGCGAACCTGGCTGGTCTAAGCGTGATTTTGACGTTGCTAGGCTCTTTACCACCTTCGACGTCAACAGGCCTGCCTTTTTCGACATGCCACCCATCAAGATACTGGAGCTCGTGTTTTACGGGTCACAGGCCTCACTGCTGGCCCTATGCCAGCAACTCCAACTCAACACCCACTTTTTCCGCAACGGAGCTGACGGCCGGTATTCCCACTGCGTATCTGATGACCCTTCTCCGACCAACCGGCTGGTCGGCTGGTCTTGCCCCCGCCTTCAGCTCGCAGCTCTCTTTACCATCCTTAAGCGCTCGGGCGAGGACCTTCTGCACCCCGCCCCCATTACCGAATCCACGTTCCTCCACCACCTCCACGACGCCCTCTCACAGCACGTGACGCCCATTGCTGCAGATGTGGCAGCTGTGGGTCGCACGCTGGCTGCTGAGCTCCCCACCATCCCCACCGCCACCGCCACCCTCCTCGCCTCCACCCACCCATGCACCCCCGGCCCCTTCGCCTCCACCGACTCCATCACCGCCCAGCTCCGCGACATCCACCAGCGTCTTAAGGACGCTGCCATCGCTATCGAGGTCCTGCAGAAAACCGCAGGCCTCACTGCCCAGGCCGTGAAGGACATTGCCCAAGGCGGGGCAGCCGGTGTACTGGAAGGGGCCGGCGGCCATCTACGTCGGCCACAAGCCCTGGCATGCGACCCCTGCGGCCCCAACGACTCCAGACGCCCCAGCTTAGGGGAATACAGCAGTAGTAGTGTAGAATAGATAGACCGTGGCCATGTACATGTAAGCCTCCTACAGGCTCTATACCAGCTGACTCACGAGTCTCATTAAGCCATGTACATGTGTGCCTACGATGTGCCACACTCCAGATGATGCATAGCTTTATCTACTGAGTTATGCTGTGCCCATGCAGAAGAGAGCTGCTCTCTGTTGAGATGCCACGCTCTAGCTCTTGTATAGCTATGCTGATCTTCCCCACCTATGACGGGCTCCCCTTAGCTGGGTGTTGCCCGAGACTCTGGGGGGTGCAGGTGCGGGCCTAATGCACCTAGAGCAAGTGTTGTTTACATTCCCGCCCTTGCAGAAAGTAGCTTAGAATGTATTACAGGCTCATATGCCCCTTCTCTGGGCTATGTGCTACATATACTCCCAACGGAGTTATGTTCCTAAATAATTAATTAATTAATGCCACAGCTGCAATCGGACACGCTATTAAACGATCCGGCAGGATCTGTGGGTGTAATAAGACCCATGTGAGCATGTCATAACAAGGAGCGTGGGCAAGTAATCTGGGCATAGCCAGGACGTAGCATGGCTGTACAAGGACTAGGCTAAGGCTATGGCTGGTGGTGTACCGCGTGCGTTAGCGGTGCACGTGACTAGGTATGTGGGCACAGCTAGGCAAACATTCTCAAGCTTGGCTGCCATAGCCGGGCAGTGACTACCAATGGATACAAGCTAGTGCTATTATGCAAGCTATTCTAGCCCGCTGGGGGCGTCCACATCTTGTGGTTGAAAATCAGGTCCCCGCCCCTACATCAAGGAGACACCCTACATGTACACCTAGTTGGGCTTCGATCTGGGGGTCCTGCTTGTGGCGGAGGTATTCGGCCACAGGTCGCGTCGCTGCTGCTGCTGCTGAGCGGGGGTCAGGTCGTCGTCCAGCGTCCAGGTGAGGTCGTGCAACCTCTTGCGACGAGGAAGGAATTACCGCTGCTTGTCCTCAGGGGAGGGGAAGGTGAGCAGGACTGGTGGCCGGGCCGGGGAGCCGCCTTGTCCCGTGAGTGGGAAAGGTGGTGGCACCCACGCGCAGTTCTTTCCAGTGTGTGGGCATGCCACGGAGTACTGTGCTAATCTCACATAGAAAATAATTACACGAAAGTTACAAATATCGTCTGCATCATGCGCAAACCATATAGTCACCAGAGGGGGATATAATCCTCACCTGAGCTGTCCTCTGCTGTAATATGGCAGACGATCGAGGCGGTTGTGTAACGACTATCCTCAGGGGCAATAACCTCGATCCACCTGCAGACTTCTACCCTGAATTCTAGCATGCAATGGGCCGCAGGGCCCTTGGGGATAAGACAGGAGCATGACCTTCATGAAGGTGCTTAGTATCGCAGACGGCAGCCTATTTCTCCTGGTCTATCATGCGGGCGCGGAGTACATGTGCAGATAGTCCCAGAAGCCCTGCATCCTCAATCAATTGTGTCAGATAGGTCTAGTGGGTCACACAGCGTCGGTGCAGGACGCGCGCAAGTTTGCCAGTGGGTTGCAACGGGACAAGCCAACCCTACCATAGGAGGAGGTGTCTACGTACTTGGTTGGCCAGTCCTAAGCCCGCCCGCAGGGCCCACATCGGTATTCACCTGGTCTGTGTGGGCAAGGTTAATTAATTAATTAATTAAGTAGACACGTGACTGCGTCACGTGAGTATAAGTCCTCAGTGGGAGGGCGACATGGGATGGAATGGATGATGTAAGCTATCTAGGTCCTAGTTACAGGCCGGGTTGTGGGCACCACAGCCCGAATCGCTATATGAATGCCATACGCGGTCACACACGGCCGGATCGAGCCCCCACAGACTTGGGGGTGGTCTCCATCACTACTTGCCATCTATCCTTGCGTACCATCTGCCTGCATGTTAATTAGTATATAGCTAACTATGCTAGGCAATAAGAGCTGGTTAGACAAGTAGGCTTCTTCCCATCAATCCAAAGGTTATAATGCTCCGCGAATCCCCAATGGGACCGCGCGTAAATGTACAAATTAATAACAATCATATTTCAATCACATGGCCATATAGTTCTATGACATGTCTTATTATTCGATCTGACTTGCATGAGACAACCCAAACTGGCATAGCTATAGGAGGATAATGACTAGGCTAGTCCTGTCTATCCTGTCTCAGGCAGGGGCATGTGCTATCCTAGGAAAAACAGGCTCATGCCCGGGCAGCAGCTACCGGCTTAATTATCTGTGATTTGGAGGCTGATTACTCGCAAAGAGAAATGGCAGGACATTATGTCAAAGGATACCAACCCTAAGTCGGTGGGAATGACACGACCAAATACGGTAAAAATAGGGCAAGGGCGCCCGCAACCCTGCAAAAAGAGGTTGCACCCATCCCAGCCTTTCATTCCCATTTCTTTGATGATTTATGCTCACGTGACAGTCTCGTGCTAAGTAGTCCTGTCCCACAGGTACTTACGTACCTTTACTGACAGGCCGGCATTGTCCATCGCTAACAATCTCAATGCTCGGCCGGTTGCCACGTATGCACACTCACACGCGTGCATATTTTTGCGGAACTGCATGCTTACCACAGTGCAGGTCGGTCTAATGCGAAGCATTGGTGGGTACCTTTCTGGATTCTCCGCGATAAACAGACGTAACCTGGATGGTCCAAGCCCCAGGGCCCAGGGTCAAGGACCTATGTGATTTCTTGACCCTAAATGGCCCATGCCAGAACCCACAAAGGATGACTTGGCATCTGGATGACACAAAAGCACCCTGCCAAGCTTCCCCCGAACACTTGCCCTTTTGCAAGAGTCTGCTGGGTCCTGGTGCTTCTGATGGGGATAGTGGCCACACCCCTATGACAGAGGCATTGCCGATGGCACTTTGCGGTATCCCTGGGGCAAATGCAGGCAAGGCCGCTGGCCAGCTTGTCTGCTGCCGTTCGCCATTGTACTTTGCTGGTCAGCCATCCTTGGGCTGGTGCACCCAGCCACGCACGGCCAAGGGCCAAAACAGAAGAGAGGCACACAGCCGTCTCTGCTCTCTCATCCAGCATTGGTTACTTTGTGCGCAAGGCATGCACCAGCGGTTGGTTAGGACGAAGCCTCAAGAGACTAGGGAGTCGCGAGCAGCATGCCCATTGCTGGCGCCCTGGTCAGCGCGTCCTGACCAGCCAGCGATTTCCCTTCAGGTTTTATCGGACCCCTCTCATCGATGACAAGCTCCGGCCCATCTGAGGGCATTACGGCAGGGAAAGGATGCTGATACCTTGTGGCTCCTCTGCCCGCACATAACATCATCGGCCACCACAGAATCGGAAGCATCATTTGCAGTGCAGCATCGGCAGCTAGCCCTCGAGCAGCACTCGACTGGTTGATACAACACATGATTGCAGCAGTCCGGAGTTGCTCCAGGGTCGCCAGGCACCAGGGGGCAGGGCTGCAGCCTCTGCCTCACACAGTGGGCTCGCCTGGATTTATACCGGCTAACCAGTACCCAAGGCTCTCACAGCCTAGGCTACCTGGGGGTGAATACAGCAGTGCTCGTTCAAGGAGAGAACCGGTCCCATTCTCTGATCCCAGGGGGGTCTGCGCCGGATCAGCTTGCGTGCAGGCGTAGCAACCTGGCCATTCAACCCAGCGCAGCCACACGGCAGTGTCTCATCTCCCGGCAAGGCCAGGTTGCACGGTGGCAACGGGCACCATTACCTGTGAAGGGGGGCACACCAGCTGCGATAATAAATAAACGACGTGGCCCAATGTGCTTCCTGCCCCCAAACCCTCATGCTTATACAAGGGTGGGGTGGAGCATGCCTCGGGTCACATTCAGGGGGGTCAACGGTCGACACTGATGGGGCCACTCACGAGAAAAGGCAGCTCCTCTATAACCAGTGCCGCTCCTTGTCCCGGGCTGCATTTGGCGTCCGAAGAAGCCCTCCCTGGCGTTCATGTGGGCGTCTAAAAGACATCTTCCTGGGCTTTATTGGGCGCTTCAGAAACGCCATCTCACCGGGCATCACTTGGCATCCAACAGTCCTCTCCCCGGGATCGATAAGGTGTCCAGAAGACCTTCCCACGCTCAAACCAGTGTTCCAATTTCTGATTCCCCGGGGAATGATGTGGCGTTTCAATGGACCTCTCTGCGGGCATCCAGAAGACGACCTTTTAACAAATGAAACAACCAAAGGGACCTCTTCCCCGGCCTCAGTTGGGCGTCCAGAAAACCTTCCCGCTCGGGTACATTCGCCCTGACCCGGGTGACGCGACTGTGGGGCTGAACAGACCTCCGTGTGCGGGCGACGAATGCCTTGCTGTCGTGGGGATGGTTCCGTACATCATCCCTGGGCTGGCGAACGCCCACGCATCGCCGTCCTCCTGCTCGTCCACGTTCACCGGGCGCGTGCGGTTGAGCGGTGCCTTGCCGCGCCCGCCGCAGCAGCACAGGCTGCACAGGCACCAGCTGCCGCAGTGCGAATCGGAAGAAGACAGGTGTCCCCCGTGCCCGTTCATCGAGCCGAGCTTCTCGGGTCGGGTGGACCGGCCGCGCCGGAGGCACGCCGCGATCGACCGGCGCCAGTAGATCCCCCACGCAAGCAACACCGCGACGCCGATGGCCACCCCAATGATGGACCACTTTGACACGCGGGGCTGGGCGGCCGGTGTCAAGAGTACCTCTCGGTCGGGCCCCGTGTAGGACAGGAGTGGGAACGCGAGCTCCGCGCGGTTCTCGATGACCGCCTGGCGGAAGTTTGAGACAACCACGGTGGCGCGCTGCTCGACCGAGTCGGAGACGTTGAGGGAGATGACCGTGCTGCCCTCGCGGTGGTCCACAGCGGTGAGCCGCTCCGCCGTTGTGTTGGCCACCGAGGCGACGTCGGACACGAGCTGCGCGTCGTTGGAGGCCCGGTCGGCCATGTACTTGTCGAAGGGGACGCCCACACGGACGATAATGACGAGCGGGTCGGTCAAGCACGAGCCGTCTGGTGGGTGGGTGATTTACAATACGTACGTTTTATGGATTGGTACGGTTGGGGGGTTACATGTTGTGTATTGATCGATGGCAGTTTGGAAATTTGTCGATGTTGGTAGATGGAAGGTGGGGATTAATGCGTGGACGGCAAGGGGGGGAGGGACACAAACACGCAGCAGCACAGATTGCGTGGTGAGGAAAGCAGTTTGGCAATGTGGTTAATGGCCACGAGGGTTTGAATGGTAAGAACACTGGGAGCATGGTCAATAGTGCACGGTGCATTCGCCCGCGGCAACGCACCCGCAATCATGGCAAACTGACCTGAAGTAATACTAGCATCAGGCACTGTCACCATGCGGCTGACATGATACCAGGCACTGTCATCGTAGAGTTCGGGACCATCCCATGGCCTCCTGCCCGCAGCCCACGCAAGCTCTCTGCTTGAGCCATGCTGCGCAGCCATACGGCCCGCCCTTTCCTTGCCTCCCTGTTTTGGATGCCTCTGCACCCAATACACCCCCAGCATCGCCAACAACAGGAAACTTTGTTCCCGTGCCGCACCCCTTGCACACTGTTCATTGAAACTGTTGAAGCTATAGGGCTACACACCAACCTAAACACACTTTAAGCAACAACCCTTAACCCTGCGCCGGAAAACCGAAACCCAAAACCCTCCACTCACCATCCTCGGTCGCCTTGGGCCAGTAGTTGGCCTTGTCAGACTCCATACACCCCAGGAACCGGCATGGCGCGACCGGGTCATCCTCCGTCGCGTTCCCGTCAAAGTTTGCCGCCTCCACGTCCATGCACCCACGCCGCCGGAACGAGAACCGGGGGACAGGTGGCCCCGTCCCGTTGGCCGGGTCGGCGTCGGCGCCCCGCACGCCTGCCACGGTGACCGTCACGATCTGGTCGCGGCCGATCCCAGTCTCATTCGCCCAGCACTTGATCACGTCGTGGGGGGTGACCATGCGCACTTTTGTACACGGGTTGTGCGCGCCCAGCTGCACGGATATCGCCGCCTCGCCCACCATGTACGAGAGGCGCACGGAGACGAGCCCGGGCGTCCCGGTCGGCGTGACGTCGGCGGAATTCGCGGAGCGGGCCTCCTCGCTGTCCTCTGGCACGGTCAAGGTCTCGGTCACAGTACGCCCGCGGCCAAAGTTGTCACCCTGGCGGGAGGATGGGAAGATAAGCACGCACGTTATAGTTTTCATCACACAGTTTGTTGATGGAGGGTGGTGAGGTCTCTGCGACACGCTGGTGATGTGTCCACACTCTGCACCCACACGCTGGGCACCAACACGCTGGGCACCAACACGCTGGGCACCAACACGCTGGGCACCAACACGCTGGGCACCAGCACGCTGGGCACCAACACGTTGGGCACCAACACGCTGGGCTAGCCTGGATGGCAAGCCCTGGATGGAACCCGTGCGCCCCAACGATGCTCTGTGCGGTCCCAATGGACATAAACTTGTCGCGGACAGCACGGCGCAAACCTGGAAACACAAATGCACCGCGGCACCTGTGACAAGTTGTGGCTAGGACTAAGGACTCCGACCGCCCCAAGAGGTAGGCCTGGCGAAGCTTAGACTGCTTCTAGGACTTATTGCAGCAAAACCTGAAATTCTTCAGTCTTGGCATATACTAGAGTACATACATGCAAGGCTGGATCCCAATAGTAGCGTGCCTCCTGCCCTACATAATCTCATACACAAAGCACTCTATATTATGTGATCAGACGCGTGTCTTCCCCGGACCATCCTTAGCAACATGTGGTCGTCCTTTATTACCCACCCCCTTGTACCGCTACCCCCGCTCTCTCGCTGCCACGCATCATCACAACATCGCTCCACCAAACGCACTGAAACCGCCTTCCCTAGCCGCGTCCCCTGCTGACACGTGTCCTTTCCCACACATGCCATCACCCCGGGCTCCTGCGCCGTTATTAAGTGCTCCTCACCACGCATCATAACCACCCATCATAACCACCGTGCTGTACAACATGGGACGCCGACCACACGCCGTGCTTCCATGTGCCACTCCTACATGACAGGGGTCGGTCAGCCCCGATCTAGCGACCGGTTGCCTCCTGAATCCACACGAGCTGGCTTACCCGGATCTGCACCCACGCGCCGGGCCATGCCAATGACGGCGACACGTCGACCACTGTGGGGACCGCGTACGAGTACAGCCCCGCGCCCCCCGTGGAGTTCTGCCCCGCCACCGCCACCAGCACGTCGTACCCTCCGCCCTCCCCCGCGGGCATGACGCAGGTCATCTCGGTGTCAGGGGCCACCACGGTGGCGTTGGCGCAGGGCAGGCCGCCCACCGTGGCACCCGCCAGCAGGGAGGAGCCGAGCGGACCAAAGCCGGTGCCCTGAAGCAAGCAGGTGGCGTGGTTTGGTGATGGCATCGCACGTAAAAGAGTCCACCAAGAATTTTTTATTCGTTCTCATTGCCATAGAGGGGTAGAGAGAGCAAGGCGCATGGGGGCGCAGATGAAGAGAACAGGGTTGAATCGGGATGCGGGAGGCAGCGTATTCCTACAAACGCATGGTAGATGACCGGGCTACGTGGTGATGCGCGTATGGGCTTGACCAGCAAGGGGTTCATACGCTCAACCAGGAGGGGTTCATACGCTCAACCAGGAGGGGTTCATACGCTCAACCAGGAGGGGTTCATGGGCTCAACCAGGAGGGGTTCATACGCTCAACCAGGAGGGGTTCATATGCTCAACCAGGAGGGGTTCATACGCTCAACCAGGAGGTGTTCATGGGCTCAACCAGGAGGGGTTCATACGCTCAACCAGGAGGGGTTCATACGCTCAACCAGGAGGGGTTCATGGGCTCAACCAGGAGGGGTTCATGGGCTCAACCAGGAGGGGTTCATACGCTCAACCAGGAGGGGTTCATACGCTCAACCAGGAGGGGTTCATACGCTCAACCAGGAGGGGTTCATATGCTCAACCAGGAGGGGTTCATACGCTCAACCAGGAGGTGTTCATGGGCTCGACCAGGAGGGGTTCATACGCTCAACCAGGAGGGGTTCATACGCTCAACCAGGAGGGGTTCATACGCTCAACCAGGAGGGGTTCATGGGCTCGACCAGGAGGGGTTCATACGCTCAACCAGGAGGGGTTCATACGCTCAACCAGGAGGGGTTCATGGGCTCGACCAGGAGGGGTTCATGGGCCATTGCTGACACATTGCGAAGCAATCATGATCATTTTGCTAAAACAGCCGTCCCTCATTACGGGGCACTGCACACAGTTACAACATTAGACTCCAGCACGCGCCTCTGCCATGGTGGATGAAAAGACCAAGGGACCGTAAGGCACGAGCAGGCACCGAGAAGCACTGTGAAGCATGAGCAGGGCAGCATGAAGCACCCACCGTCAAGGCAGCAACGACATGACCTACACCCAAGGCAACAGAGAGGGGCAACAGGGGCCACTTTCTGGAGCATGTTAGGCACTTCCTGTCAGGCCCAGTCAGTGAGGCACTTTCTGGAGCAGGGGCAGGGGCAGCGCCTACCTTCCATCGCGCGATGCCTCCGCGCGTGCTGGCCGGCAGAATCTGTGCCACCGCGGGAGGGACGTACGCGAACAACGTCTCGTTTGTGCCTGCGACGCTGTCGTTGCCATCGCTCCGCTGACCCTTGACCTCGACCACAATCGGAAGATCAAACCCAGCACCCAGCGGCACGCGCACCCTCATCGCCTCGTGTGCCGCCACCAGCGTCACCGTGCCATCACTGAGCCCTTCCCCCACCGAAGCCCCCTGTGCTTTATACGGACCGAACCAGACGGCGACGTCGTCCACCAGGGACCCAAAGTTGGCCCCCGAGATGTTCACGATCACGTCCTTGCTCGCAAGCAGCGGCGCGAAATCTGATAACACGGGGGCCAAGTAACTGAACGCCTCGCGACCCGATAGGCCGGACGTCTGCCCGCCCGCGATGACCAGAACGTCCCATTTCCCGCCGCTGCCTGCTGGCATACGGCACTCCAGCACGCGGGCCCCTTCGGTCACTTTGGGACTCGCGCAGGGGACTGTGACGCTGGTGCCCCCCGTCGCTCGGTTGGTGACGGAGACCAGGTGCGAGTCGGCACCCGCGCCCTCGGCGCCCAGGTTGGACCCCGTGATGTACAGGGAGCCCCCCTGGGTGCCCACGCGCGTGGCCGAGGTGACCACAGGCGGCTTGTAGGAGAACCGCTGCCCGTCCTCCCCACCGTCGCTGATCGTGGGCGGGGCCGACTCTTGCCCTGCCACCGAGACGACTAGCCGGAGGTTGGTGCCCTGGCCGGGGCCAATGCGGGCCACGAGCCGCGTGTGCGGTGCGGTGATGTTGAGGACTTGGGCGGGGAATCGCTCCGCCTTGATCCCCTGGGACTCGTCCGCGGGCTTCTCGAGGAACACCTCCACGAGCGACGCGTTCGTCCCAAAGTTTGTCCCGATGACCGTCACATTGGCCCAGGTGTCGGCCACGCGCGGCGCGACGGACAACACGGTGGGCGGCTCGTACGAGAACATACCGACGCCCATCTGCTCCATCGTCGTGTCATTGCCGTCCATCCCACCCACCATCTTGACAAACACATCCAGGGACCCGCCGACTCCCGGCCCCAGGTTGCACTTGATCTGTGTGTTGGCGATGGTCACGCGGGCGGACGTGCAGGGCAGCCCGCCGATGGTCACCCGCTCGAGCGAGTCGCCCGCGGGGCCAAAGTTGCCGCCCGTGATCGTGACCTGGCCACCGGACGTGGGCACCGCGGTGGTTCCGTTGATGAACAGGGCCGTGTAGGAGAAGGTCACGTTGGGGTTCTCTTCGCTGCGCACACCGCCGACCTCAAACTGGGGGGGGGGGTAGGATGGGGGGGGGGCCAAAAGGAGATGGGTTTGGGGGCGGGCGTTTGTGCAACCCAAGGGCACGGACAAGAAGTGCAGAGGAGCGAAAAGGGGTGTGAGTAAACCATGTGAGTAAAGGACGAAACAGACGAATCAGAGAATGGGGTGTCGGGTTGAAACAATGGCAAGAATGGCATGGTTGGCGAATGGGGGCATCAAGTGTCGACTCAACTTGGTACCGCCTCGCGTGGCACAGAGCCGTTGGTTCCCATCCGGTACAGTGGCTAAGCCCTTGCCAGTGGGTACAGTGACTAAGCCCTTGCCAGTGGGTCGTCAAGTCCTCATGCTCAAGGGGTGGGGTACATGACAAACCCCTCTCCTCTTCTGCCCCTTTCCGACAAATATCCTTATCTGCCCATGAAGCCAACAATTGAAAGATATGAAGTCATTAGATCAGATAGGAAACACACACATGCTATCAGGGGTTGCCCTGCGATACTATATGGCATCATCCCCCGAACAGCCCTTACCACAACGGGCAGCCGCGTGCCCGCCCCCGGTGGCGTGAGCGCAAACACCTCGCACTCCTCCGCGCTGCCCGGCGGGCCCAGCGGGAACAGCCGCAGCGACGACTGAGGGCACTCGCGCGTGCCCACAAACACGCGCAGCGTGGACGCGTCCCCCCCGCAGTTGCGGCCGTAGATGCGCAGCAGCGTGTTGTTCTCGCCCGGGGACTGGACGGTGGGCGTGACGCGCGACAGCACCGGCGCCTCGTACGCAAACAGGGCCAAATTCGTGTTCCCCACATCCAGCCCATCGCGCTTGACGTAGATCACGTGGCGGTTGCCCAGGCCCGCAGGGACCCTGCACGAGATGGCCGTGTGGTTGAGCACTGCGGCATCCGTGCAGTCGCCGCCGCCGATGCGCACGGTAAGCAGGTCGCTCCCAGGGAGGCCAAAGTTGGTCCCTGTGATAATCGTGAACCCGCCATACAGAGGGACGGGCACCGCGGACGTCACGTTGGGTCGCTGGAAGCTGAGCTTGCCATCGCCCGAGTTGCCGGAGGAGGCGCCCTGGAGGACGACCTGGACGTCCAGCCCTGTGCCCATCCCCGCGCCGAGCTTGCAGGTGATGCGGGTGCTCTCGACGATGACCTCGCCGTCGAGGCAGGGGGCGGAGCAGACGCGGGAGCCCGCGGCGTTGATCAGGTTACAGGTGGCATCCGTCACGGTGATGGACTGGACCATGGACTTGTACTGGGGCCCCGCGAGGCCAAAGTTTAAGCCATCGATCGTCACGTTTCCGCCCGTGGTGGGTATGCTGGAGGCGGCGCTGATGAAGGGGGCCGGGTAGGAGAAGCTGGGCGTGCGCTGGC
This sequence comes from Mesostigma viride, assembly GCA_009746045.1. NCBI lineage: Eukaryota > Viridiplantae > Streptophyta > Mesostigmatophyceae > Mesostigmatales > Mesostigmataceae > Mesostigma > Mesostigma viride. The sequence goes on along the minus strand of RPFO01001598.1, from coordinate 256,079 downwards.
TGCTAATGCTGGCGATGCCACGGACCACGACGGACACGGGCAGCTGCGCGCCCACGTTGTTGGCGACGGTGGCAGTCAGGTAGGTGTGTGCGGTCACCAGCGTGGTGGCGTTGGCGAGGGTGGGGACCGTGCCGACCAGCACCGTGATGTCTGCCAGGATAACGGATGGCCGCAGACATGGGGACGAGCACACAGGGATGCGAGGTAAGGCATCACCATGTATGTGAACGTACAAGGGAATGTGGGTGCAGTGGAAGGTGGTTGTGAAAGGCGATGGGTGCAGGCATATCCGATAGAAATACAACCCCCCCACATACCGGGTTCAGCTCGCCAACGCACAAGCAACAAAGGGGCAAGGGAGCGTTACAAGGCGTGAGGGTAGAATGCTTAACTTGATCACAAGCCAACCCGTAGCTGGGGTGGGATGCACTCTTCATGCACGGCTTGAGGTAATCCTCTCAAACAGTGACGATTATGCCCAGGTCAGCCGCGAACACGATTCATCGTTGCTACACATGGTAAACTGAAGAAGGGTGGCAGCCTCCAACCAAAACAGTAACTCTCTTCTTGCTACGATAATGACCCTGATAACCTAGATCCCCCTTCCAAAACAGTACCTCTCTTAATGTCACGATTATGACCCAGATCCCCCATTCTAAAACAGGAACAGTTGAGCCGCAGTCGCCAATGCAGCAACAGCACCGTCCCACCTCGCACCTTCGTCACCCCCTCACCTGACAGCTTGGAGCCAAAGTTGCGCCCGCGGACCTCGATGCGCGTGCCCTTGGCGCCGAGCGTGGGAGTGACACTTGTCACGACCGGGTTGGCGTACCGGAACGCGGTCGCATTGCTCGACTGCCCCCCCACCGTGATCACCACGCTCAGCGTGTTCCCTGACCCAGGCTCAAAAGTGCATCGCAGTGCCACGTCAGCAGTAACGACCTCCGGGTTGGCGCAAGACTTGCCGTTGACGAGCGCTTGCTCGATGTACGCTCTTCCGACCGGGCCGAAACCAGTCCCGCCGACGATGCCCTCGCCTCCCTGGGTGGGCGGGAAGGTGGAGGTGTTGAGGTTGATCACGGGGGGGGCCCACGAAATGCGGGCCTCCTGTGGATTGTGGGGGTGGCGCGGTGACGGGGGGTAGAGGGGGTGGGAGGAGGGAAACGGAGGGTAGGCGCAAGGGAAAAGAATTGAGGCAGGGATATGGGATGAAGTTCACGAAACGACAGAACCAAGGCCAACACGGATAGTTATATAGTAGTATATATATATTCATTGAGAATGATAAATTTTACTATATTAGTTATACTGGTATATACACTACTCTACATATCCATGCTGATACAAATATTTGCTCGTACATGGTTGTGGAGGCAGAGGATAGGGCACTGGTAGGACCTCAACTGGGAGACAGGAGCGCTCCCAAACACTGTCCCCACTATCTAACGTGTGATGTACTCACCTGCCGCCAGGGCTCTGAGCGCCCGCGCATAAGGGACGATGGATCCGCTGACCTGCAGCCGTGTGACCGTGCGTCCTCACATTACAAACTTCTGAAGTAATGGAACATTACTTAACATTATTATTTGTACTTATATATGTATGTCCTCACCTGCAGCCACGTGACCGTGCGTCCGCTGATGCGCATGTCCAGCGCCTTGCGCACGCCCACGCCGTACGGCATGGCAAACCGCATGACGCGGTGGGGCGTGACGTAGCTGATGTTGGGCGACTTCTTCATGTCCACCCACACCTCGACGTCCCCCGGGACCTCCCCAAAGTTAGTCCCCGAGAGCGTGACCCACTCGCCCGCGATGGCCACAGTGGGGGTGAAGCTGTTCACGCCCGCGGCCGCATAGTAAAACTTGCCCGCGCCACTCGTGCCCGACCCCTGGTTATTTATGTTTACAACCACGTCGAGCGCGGCGCGGGTGCCAGGTGGCGCGCTGCAGCGGATCTCGATGTCCTCGACTGACACCCAGGGGTTTCCGCACAGCCGCCCGCCGATCGTCACGTTGGTGATGTGGCGCGAGGGGGGGGACGTCCCGTCCGGCAACCGCTCGCCGAAGTTCTTGCCGAGGATGACCACGAGGCCGCCCGAGGACTCGGCCGAGGAGACCTGGTTCACGATGGGTGCGAGGAAGGAGAAGGAGACGCCCGCGGGGCTGGACTGGCCGCCCACGGACACGCGCACGTCCTTCTGGGCTCCCGTGTCCTGGTAGTGGGGGGGAGGAGGGGGAAGGAGGGAGGGCGGTAGGGGGTAGGAGGGGGGTAGGGGGGGTAGGAGGGGGGTAGGGGTAGGGGTCAGGAATAGGAAGGGTTAGGGGGCTAGTAGGGGGGAAGGGGTAGGGGAGAGTTGAATGGAAAGCTCAGGGGGTGTGAGTAGGGAAGAAGGGGGGGGGAGGCAGGACGCACTGAGCAGGAAGAGAGGGAGAGGAAATATGCAGCAGGAGAAGGGTCATAATAATGTAATGGGGGAAAGGCTCGACGTAAATATTTGCACAAATGTAAAATGGACGACCCGCCAAATTTTAATATTAGAAGTCAAGGCATTTGGGAAAGAGGGCGAGAGGAGTCGGAGGGGACCGCGCAGATCGCAGGGTAACGAACTGGGCTAAGGAGTGCGCAGTTAGGGAGAGAAGTCGTGGTAAGGACGACAGCAACGACAACAAGAGAGGGTGTTCCTGCGATAAACAAGTTCACACCATGCGTAGTCGCGGCGGCACCTCCATACCTGGGCCACCCTGCAGGTGAGCGTCGTGTGGGGCACTGTCATGACCAGGTCCAGGCATGCGCGGCTGCCGATGGTGGCCACCACGCCCGCGACGACCGGCCCGAAATTCGTCCCCGTGATCGTGACGTTGGTCCCTGGTGGGGCGTCCCTGGGGGAGATGTCGGTGACGGTGGGCGGCAGGTAGCTGAATTTGCGCGCGCCCGTGCCCCCGTCGGTCTGCGAGTCCGTCACCGTGAGCAGCACGTCGTAGTTGGTCCCCACGCCCGGGGGCACCGTGCAGCGCAGCTCGATGTTCCACACTGTGATGCGTGCGTTGGCACAGGGGGTGCCGTTCACGGTAAAGGACATGATGTGGGCAGAGCCGACGGGGCCCATGTTGGCGCCGACCACGACGAGCTCGCCGCCCGTGGTGGGCAGCGTGCCGGCGCTGATGACGCGGGGGCCACTGTGCGGGTGGGGCGAATTTTTGTGGGTGGGCGTGCAGGAAGCATGGCTTCGCACGTGCCGTGTTAGCAGTACAGCCTAGGTTTTGTCGTACATGGGGGGGAGCATGTCCAGTCTGGTGGTGCAAGGGCTGCTCTGTGGCCGGGGGGTATCGGAGTGGAGGGAGCATAGGGGACAGAAAGCATGGCGTCGTGCAGGACTGGAGCAGCCTGGTAAGCGACAGGGAGATGCGCAGGTGCAGGGGCCATTGCGGGGTGGGGCACGCGGTGTGGGTGCGCAGGAGACTACATTAAGAATATGTAAGTTGTGTATTGTGCATCATACACCATGGGCTGATGATGCGGGGGCCTCTGCAATGACCATGCTGCAGGGGTGGGGGGGTGGGGGGTGGGGCGGTGGGGCGGTGAGGGTGTTAGAGAAGCATGACCCTTGTAAGTACAGTGCTGGCAGCGTCACGGGTGTGCATTATGTAGTACAAAATGGAGATAGATTGGCGCACACAATGTTGGGTTACAGCCCGCAACAATGTGCTTTCACACGCAGCATGTTTTGACAAATAGGGATCCAATTAACTGCCCAATCAATTGCCCAATCAATTGCCCAATCCACTGCCTATCAATAACCCAATCGACTGCCCAATCAATAGCCCAAAAGATTGCCTGCTAGCGCCCGTAAGATACAACACAGCCCACGATGACCCACTCTCGCCCACCCTAGCCCCCGTAAGATACAACACAGCCCACGATGACCCACTCTCGCCCACCCTAGCCCCCGTAAGATACAACACAGCCCACGATGACCCACTCTCGCCCACCCTAGCCCCCGTAAGATACAACACAGCCCACGATGACCCACTCTCGCCCACCCTAGCCCCCGTAAGATACAACACAGCCCATGATGACCCACTCTCGCCCACCCTAGCGCCCGCGACGTGCCGGAAGTACCTTGCCCATCCAAGCGCCCGCAACGAATGGGAAGAAACTTGCCCACCCTAGCGCCCATTATGTACTGCCCAAAATCACCCACCCTTGCCCACTAGCACCTGCATCGTACTAAAAAACAATCTCGCCCACCCTGTTGTGCCGGAACAGCCTCGCCTCCAGCACCTGCGACGTGCCGGAAGTACCTTGCCCACACTAGCGCCCGCAAACGTACAAGAAGAAGCTTGCCCACCCTAGCGCCAGCAACGTACCGGAAGGTGAGCATGCCGAACCCGCTGGTCCCCGTGGACACCCCCGCGATCACGAACGCCAGGTTGACGCGTGTGCCTGTGCCAGGTGGCGCGTTGAACTCGATCTGCGTGTTCTCCACCGTGACAGTCGCCGATAGCCCCCCCGCGGTGGCGTCCTCCGGCTTGCCCGCGATGATGACCTGCTGGATGTTGGCCGCGCCGACGGGGCCAAAGTTCCTGCCCATGACGACCACCTTGCCGCCGAAGATGGACGCCTCGCTCACGTTGGTGATGCTGGGCCCCACATATGCGTACTTGCCCACCCCGGTGGTCCCGCTGCTCTGGCCCGTCACCGTCACGACCACGTCGACCGCCGTGATGCCAAGTGGCGCGTTGAGCAGGCCCGGCGCCACGCACGTGATCTGCGTCCCGTGGCCCGGAGGGGAGAGCAGCTTGGTCACGCGCGCGTTCGTGCAGGGTAGGTCGCCGATCGTGACGTCGACAGCCGTGAAGTTGCTCCCAACGGGGAGCAGGCACCCTGTGAACACCCCGTCCACACAACCAAACTGCTCCCCGACGATGATCGTCTCCTGGCCCCCGAAGTAAGACACCGGCTGCAAGTAGCCGGTCACTATAGGGGCATAGTACCGGAACTTGCGGACGCCAGAACCGTTAGCGAGGCCCGCGGGGATGCCGTCCCCCGATGGCCCCGTGCTCTGGCCGTTAATAGACACAACCACGTCGTAGTCCGTCCCAGAGCCTGCGCCCCATGGGACCTCGATCACTGTATCCAGTACAGTGACCATCCCTGGGGCGGCCTTTCCTCCGATCACCACGGGGGTGACGAGTGGGCCCACGGCACCAAAGTTGAAACCGTGGATGGTCACAGCAGACGGCCGGAACACCCCGTTCACGGACCCTATGGCGTCAGTCGGGATCGGGTCGACCGAGAGAATGGTCGGCCCATCATAGCCCACTTTCCCAGCCCCCGTGGTCCCCGAGCTCTGCCCCCCGATGTACACGACGAGGCCCAGGCTGGCACCCAGGCTCCCTGGGACGGAGCAGCGGAGCTCCACGTGGTCCCTGACCATGTTGAAGGGTGCGCACACGCCCTTGAGCGTGCTGCCCACGTAGACCTCGATCTTGTCGATCCCCGCGGACGACACGGGCCCGAAATTGGTACCGATGACGGTGATGTACCCGCCGGCCTGCGGTGCCGAGGTGGCCGAGATGACCGTGGGCGGGTTGTACTTGAAGTTTGCCGGCTCGCTCGCGAGGACCTTGCCCAGGCCGTTGGACATGGTGATCACGATCGCGAGCGTGCCGACGCCAGGTGGCACGATGCATGTCATCTTGGACAGGATGGGCAGGGGGGAGACCGCGCCGGAGACGGTGACCAAGCACCCGGCCGCCAGGATGATGTTCGGGTTGCCGTTGGCCGTCACCGAGACCATGTTTGAGCCGCCCAGCGTGCCGAACCCGTGGCCGGAGATGGTGACCAGGCCGCCAGGGGTGTCCAGGGTGGTAAAGGAGGTGATCACGGGGCCGCGGAAGTCGAGCTTGCGCTCGCCCGAGGTGCCCGAGTCAACACCGGAGACTTGCACGAGGACGGTCCAGCCGGCGCCGACCTGGCATGCGTCAACAGCCGATTGGGCACGCGCCACGGCCGATGGTGGGGGTACGAGGAGCAGCAGGGACAGGCAGCCCCAGGCATTGAGAGGCATTGAGAGGCAGTGAGAGGCAGTGAGAGGCAGTGAGAGGCAGTGAGAGGCAGTGAGAGGCAGAGAGAGGCAGGGAGAGGCAGTGAGAGGCAGGGAGAGGCAGGGAGAGGCAGTGAGAGGCAGGGAGAGGCAGGGAGAGGCAGAAAGAGGCAGTGAGAGGCAGTGAGGGCAGTGAGAGGCAGTGAGAGGCAGTGAGAGGCAGTGAGAGGCAGTGAGAGGCAGTGAGAGGCAGTGAGAGGCAGTGAGAGGCAGTGAGAGGCAGTGAGAGGCAGTGAGAGGCAGTGAGAGGCAGTGAGAGGCAGTGAGAGGCAGTGAGAGGCAGTGAGAGGCAGTGAGAGGCAGTGAGAGGCAGTGAGAGGCAGTGAGAGGCAGTGAGAGGCAGTGAGAGGCAGTGAGAGGCAGGAAGAGGCAGTGAGAGGCAGTGAAAGGCAGTGAGAGGCAGTGAGAGGCAGTGAGAGGCAGTGAGAGGCAGTGAGAGGCAGTGAGAGGCAGTGAGAGGCAGTGAGAGGCAGTGAGAGGCAGTGAGAGGCAGTGAGAGGCAGTGAGAGGCAGTGAGAGGCAGTGAGAGGCAGTGAGAGGCAGTGAGAGGCAGTGAGAGGCAGTGAGAGGCGGTGAGAGGCAGTGAGAGGCAGTGAGAGGCAGTGAGAGGCAGTGAGAGGCAGTGAGAGGCAGTGAGAGGCAGTGAGAGGCAGTGAGAGGCAGTGAGAGGCAGTGAGAGGCAGTGAGAGGCAGTGAGAGGCAGTGAGAGGCAGTGAGAGGCAGTGAGAGGCAGTGAGAGGCAGTGAGAGGCAGTGAGAGCAGTGAGAGGCAGTGAGAGGCAGTGAGAGGCAGTGAGAGGCAGTGAGAGGCAGTGAGAGGCAGTGAGAGGCAGTGAGAGGCAGTGAGAGGCAGTGAGAGGCAGTGAGAGGCAGTGAGAGGCAGGCGCAGGCAGTGACAACCGGCGACAGCCAGCAACGGCAAAGAGCACAGGTGTTGGAGAGAAAGAAGAGGGGGACTTGGTGCGGGGGAATAAAAAATATACTGAAGACTTGCAGCACAGGGCTATTGCAACAGCGTTAGGAGATGGCTTTACCTGTGACGATTCTACTATAAACCACCCACCTGTGCAATTATACTATAAGCGACCCACCCGTGCAATTACTACTATACTACAAGCCACCCACCTGTGACGGCACGTGCGCTTCGATCTTGACATCATCCTGTATAACCTTGGGCTTCCCCCCCACTCCGGGTCCTGTGGCGACGATCCACGCGTTGCCAGCATTACACAATGCCACGGTCGCCAACGGGCAAATCTTGACAAAGTCGACGACGCTGTTGTCGCCGCTACCCTTGCCAGTGCCCGTGAGGTCCTCGTTGCCAAAGTTATTCCCGTGGATGTACACGGGGTACCCGGCCCCTGCAATCCATGAAGTGACGTTGACGGAAGTAACGCTGGGGCCGATGTAGCGGAGAATCCCTGCGCCTGTGGTCCCCGAGGTTTGGCCGTCGACCGTCACGGTGACATCGCGCACGGCTAGGTTGCAAGGGTTGAGGCAGACGACCTCGCAGGAGAGCGCCGCGTGGTTGGTCACACTGTTCATCACGCAGTCGGGCAGGCCGTCGCCCGTCACGGCCACGGACACGCGGTTCTTGTCGATGCCAAAGTTGGTCCCGGACAGCATCAGCGTGCCGCCGAACATGGAGGGTGCCGTCGTCACGCCGGTGATCGTGGGTGCTGCAGGTGGTGAGGGCCCGGGGATGGGGGGGAGGGTGGGGGGCATGAGCGGGGGCAGGGGGGAGGGCGGACAAGCAAAAAACAAATGAGATTTTATGGAGAAACTGAATTAAACGTATGAATTTAGCAGAGTGATGTGGGTGATATGTAGTAGACATGACGGCTTGATACTACCTTGATACTAGTAACTAGGTGCAACAGAGGATGGGGCCACTTATGGAAGAGGGAACCATGTCGAAAGGAGCAGGACCATGATCCTTTGTTGTTCACATAAAAATGAAAGGATTAGATTGCACTTTCGACAACCAGCATTCACCCCCCACAATCAACACCCGCATCCCGTAACCCGCATTCGCCATCCCATGCCCCACGTACGCTGGAAGGCAAGGCCCAGGTAGACAGGCGCTGACTGGCCGTTGATTGACAGCTTGATGGAGCGCCCCGTTCCCGTGCGCCCTTGCCCCGCGAACATGCATGTCATCTGCGTGTGCGCGACCGTCACGCACACGCTCGTGCACTCCTCCGTCTCCGCGTTGAGGATTCCCACCTTGAAGATAGCCTTGGTGGTGCAGCCCAGGGGCCCCAGGTTGGTGCCCGTTATGATCAGCGGCCGCGTGCCGGGCCCCGTCGTGATGATGTTGGAGGAGGTGATCGCGGGGGCTGCGGGGGGGGAGGGAGGGGAGAGAGTGTGGGGGGGAAGATTTGGGGCAGGTGGTGGGGGGGGCCGGGTTAGGGTGGGCGGGGAGGGGGGGGGGTGAGGCAGGGTGGGAGGTGAGTGCTGGGGGGCAAGAAAATTCCATCAGGTCATATCTGACTCCTGTAATTTTGGGAGGTTTCTGGGATTTCCGCTATAAGGCGTCAAGAGCACGTTGGTTGCGGGGGCAGGGAGGGAAGCATGCGGATATATGACACATGGGTGGGTAGGGTGGGGCCGCAGGTATTAACCCCTAAACCTTCCTCAAGCCAATCTTCGACCATGAGTTCAACTCATGGTAAAAAATCGGCATAAGTTTGTGGCAGAACTGTCGATTGCACGGGAATGTTTTCGTGGGAAATGTTTAGGTCAGCACGAAGGTCTAGATCCGTGCTGCGCGCAGCACGCTTTTCTGACAATATCTGACCACCGGACAAGGGTGAACACCCCAGGCAAAGTCAATGGGGTACTGGGGTACCCTGATGCACAGCTGTCTGAGTAGGGAGATAAACCAGTGATATTTGGCACCAGCTGATGAGTCCCTTTACAAGTGTTAGTGCTGGGATGAAAACCAATCCCAGGGTCAACTCATTGAAAAAAAGGGTCCATCATGCATTACAAGGGTGTCACATCACACACTCACCGTACCCCCCTGAGGGGGGTGCTATTTATAGAGCACAGGGACCTCGTACTGGGACCACCCACTATTTCCCCAAGTGGCCCTACCTGTGTGCATGCTTGGTTCCTAGTATGGCCTAAAACTAACTATTAGGCGGGATGGGGGCTCTTGTGGCGTATGGTGCAACTCATGGCTGTTGTTAGGCACAACTCAGAGATGGTTGATGGTGTAATGGGGTGGGGGTGGCGGTCAGAATTGAAAGGGAAGGAGAGAGTAGTTGGTGGTGGGAGAAAGGGAGGTGTGATCATGTGATGACAAACTAGTCTCGCGAGCGGACGAGCAAACAACAGTTCCAGAAGTAGCCAAAATAACAAACATAGTGAACCAAACAACCCAAGCCATACGGCAAAGAAACACACGAGCCGACAAGCGCGGCTTCCAAATGACAAGCAGGCGTGCCAGTGAACCCTGTCACACCTTACCTGCACTACTTGACCCGCCACGCAGGACAGGCAGGCAAATCGCAACAATAAGCATCCCATGCCCTCCTGCTTCCACAGTCGCACGCCCTGCTGGTTCTACATAATTACATGCCCTTAGTTTGCCTCTTAAGTCCCGCGCTGTGTCTGCCACCCCCACCCCCCCACAAAGTGACTCCCTTGCTAAGCAATAGCACCTACGTAGATACTGCAGAATCTTCTCCACGCGACTGTTTATCTTGAGCCCTTCGGCGCTCGTCAGCGTAAATATGAGCGCCGCTTCGTCGCCTGTACCCTCGGGCGCCGTGCAGGTCATCGCGGAGTGGGCCACTGTCACGGTGGGGTTGGCGCAGGGCAGGCCGTCCACAGTCAGGCTCGCGTACGTGGACCCCGTGGGCCCGAACGACGTCCCTGACAGGGATATGGGGCCGCCACTGGTGGGGGGGTTACCGGTCACAGACATGATCACGGGGGCTGTTCGTGGAAGCACCGGGGGGGGGGGGGGGGGGGGGGGGGGGGGGGCAGGGGCAGGGGGAGGGTTGCAGGGGAGGGAAGGCCACGGCAGACAGGGCCATGACAGAAAGCAAGAAGAACGGTCCGCACAACGAAGCGCCATGGGGGAGAGAGGCAGATGTCAGCATGTTGTAGGGCAGGTTAGTGGACATCGTTGCAGATCAGTGGAAATCATGGTGTGGCCGTGGACCAGGTACTCAGGTAACAACGACCAGACGTGGCCCTATCTGGTGTCCAGGGGAGACATGCCGCCAGAGTAACGATAAAGGAGCTGTTGATGGTCCCGCTAGCCCCCAGCCACTTATCAGGCGACGCATCCCTGAGGCTTGCGAATGCCAGCTGCACGGGACCGCCCCAGGCCTGGGCTGACTAGGTTTGCTGCTGCTGGCTGCACGCAGCACTTCTTGGTAGGCGAAATCCTGGGACCCTGTGCATGCCATCCAGCAGGATCCCAGCATCCAATAGCCTGCTTCCACCATGGCATTCTTTGCATGGATAGGCCACCCCCTCTCCCCAAAACGTGACCACCTGCCCAGCTACCCACCCGCCGGCCCACGCAGCCACCTGCCGGCGCACACAGCCTCGCACGTGGTCATAATTGCAGCTTACCCTCAACAGGTTCAATTGACACTTCCATGCTTCAATAAGTAGCTGTGTCCACCTGTGCCCCTTGTAAAACCTTTTAACACCTTGCTGCAGCCATCGGACCGCCCCGCAAGGCTAGCCTCGGCCTACTCCGCTTCCTCAGCACACTTCACCCGTGGCAAAATCCCCTCGCGGTCATGCTGGGCTATCGGCCCCTGTAGCCAACCCAATCCCATGCTCATGCCCATAGGCCCATGCTCATGCGCATGGGTGATAGCCCCAACTACCATCTCAGCATCCTAGGCGAGATTCGCCCCAACAGTTTATTAAACAACAGGCGGGACTCTACACAGAGGTGACGCAGGAGAACCCAGTGCTTCATCCCCCACCACGCCCGCTCCCCCTCGCACCGAAAGTACCACTACCATAGCACAAGTGGAGTCCAACTACATGGGGGGGATTTATGGCAAGAGATGCCCATTCCCTTCGCACCCGCGCACCCTCGCATAACTCTATTCCCAGCACAACATCAGTGGGAGTCTAGATGCCAGAGGAGCGTTTTCCTTCCAAACAACCAGGAATTACCTGCAAGCCCGCTCACCCTCGTAGCTGAAATATTACAATAACCTCCCCTCAGCCCACCCACCCTCATAGCTAAACTAAAACAATAACATCCCCCGCGCCCACTCACCCATGTGCTAGCCAATTACAATAATTTCTCCTGCGCCCATCAACCCTCGTAGCTGAACTATTGCAGCAATTCACCGCGCCCACCCACTAAGCTATCACACCAATGTCATCTGCGCCCACTCACCCTCGTAGCTGAACTTGCGGGCGCCCGAGCCGCCATCCGTGAGCCCGTTGATCGTGACCTTGATGTCCGTGCCTGCGATGACACCCCCCTCCAGGGTGCACTTCATCGTTACATCGGCCGTCGTGACCGCCTGCCCCGTACAGGCGAGCGTCTGCGTGCACGCCAGATTCTTGCACACCACGATGCCTGGACCGCTCGAGAGGTAGTTCACGGTGGTCGTCAGCGGGCCGAATCGCTGCCCGGAGATGGTCAGCACGCCCCCGCCGGTTGGGGGTGGCCGGATGGACGTGATCAGCGGCCCCAGGAACTTGAATTTCCCGTTCCCAGAGGAACCCGTGCTGAGCCCGTTCACGATCATGACGATGTCCGCGGCCTGCGATGTCCGGGGTGCCAGTGGGGACGCCGGGTTGGTCACGGTGACGGCGGTAGCATTCACCACAGTGCGGGTGGAAGTGACATCGGCGCCATTGATTAGGATGGAGGTAATCCCCGCAGCCGCCGTGACGGCGTTGAAGGAGACGAGCCCAGAGACAAAGTTGCGCCCCGTGATTGTGATGGTGTCGCCTCCGAACTGGGATCCTGACGAGAGGCCCTCGATGGTGGGCCCGTCGTAGGAGAAGCCGGTGTAGGTGTTGGTGGAGACCATCATGATGGCGGGGATGGAGATGGTGATGGACGGGTTCATGATCCCAATTCCCGGCGCGCTGTATGCTGGCATCGTGCACTGGATGCGCACGTCGCGCGTCTCCACGTTGCACACGGTCTGGATGCCCCCGAGGGCGGAGTTGACCCCCGTGGTCACCAGGAGAGTGTTTACCCGCATCGTCACGTTCACGCCCGCCGGGCCAAAGAAGCTCCCCGTGATGTAGGCGAGGCCACCGAAGTGGGAGATCGTGGACACGCCCGTGATCGTCGGTGCAATATATTTAAAGACGCCCAGCCCGCTGGTCCCACTGCTCTGGCCCGCCACGATTACAGTGACCCCGTACTGTATCGTGAGGTCCGCGGACGCGGCTTTCTGCATCGTGCAGTTCATGGCGATGGAGTCAGTCACGACGACGGGATTGGCGCAGGGGAAGGTGATGAGACCGTCGGGGCTGGTCACGGTCACGTTGCCCAGGTAGGCGCTGCCTACGGGGCCAAAGGAGGTCCCTGTGAGCGTGGTCACGCCACCACCAAAGGAGACCGAGACAGCCCCTGTCACAGCGGGGGGGAGGTATGAGTACATGCCAGCGCCGGAGGTGTTGCTGCCGAGCTCCGAGATGGTGACGACGACGTCCAGGTTGACGCCGACGCCTTTGGGCGCGTTGCACTGGATGACCGTGTGGTTGACAGTCACTGTCGCGTTCACGCACGCTGCCCCCCCGATGGTCACGGACGTGACGAACGCGGGGCCAAAGGGGCCGTAATTGGTACCAGTCACGGTGATGGGACCTCCCGCGGTGGTGGATGAGGTCACGCTGGCCACGGTCGGGGCGCCGTACGAGAACACGTATGCCTCCTGCGACATCACGCCGGCCACTTGTACCGTGATGGCGATACTCGACCCCGTTCCCGGACCTATTGTACATGTAATTTCTGTATCAGGTATCGTGACGGAGTAGTTGCTGCATGGAACGACGCCAACGACGACCAATTGAAGTGTCTGCGTCGTCCCAAAGCCCGTGCCAGTAATCACGACAGTCCCGCCGGACGTTGGCACGATGCTGGCACTCTGGACCACCGGAGCCGATAAGACTTGTTGAATTAGGCATGTGAGGGACAGAAGGACAAATAAGAAGCCCAAAGGCCTTTCATGTAGCGAAAATTTCCCCATGTTGGGACTCAATCAAACGCTGCTGGTAATTGCCCCACTTCTATGTAGACCGACCGCCAACCGCCGTAGCGTCGTGCGGCCATGGCAGAAAAGCAAATTCTTCTGCAAACGCTGCGGAGCTACGCAATTCTCGATGCTCGATTATTTGCATTTTGTGGTGATCTCTCATTAAATAACGTACTCGTCATCGCCATCGCCATCTCTGCATTTTTCTATCGACGTCAGTAAGGTTGGCAGAGCCACAAGCCCACAGCCACGTTTTCCAAGAAGACTCCATAAATAAGACAGTGACGAATGTCAGGTTTTTTAACACTGGAAGTACGGCAGCTGAGGCAAAGCTGAGGCGCCAGTTTTTCCAGCGTTCTCCGTTCCCGGGGAGAGGTACTGTACGTCCTAATCAGTGATCACAACACTTGTATAAAAGTATACGCTGCTACGGCGCCCTACGGTACAGTCTTGCCTAAGGCCGGTTGTACAACCCTTGTAGGCATTACAGATTCCGTACACCCGGCGGGGTCGGTTGTGGACTCTGCCGTGCCGTGCAGCGCGTCCTACTTGGCGCGGAACGACTTGCAAGAGCCGACGTCGCCCACAGCGGCCCGGGCGGGACGACTGACACTTGCATACCGACAAAGATTGTTCAACGCGCGTTGTTCACGGTCGTCGACAAGGCCGGGTTGTACAGACCCTGCGTGTGCCACAGATTCCGTACACCCGGCGGGGTCGATTGTGGATTCTGCCGTACCGTGCAGCGCGTCCTGCTTGGCTCGGAACGACTTGCAAGAGCCGACGTCGCCCACAGCGGCCCGGGCGGGACGACTGACAGTTGCACACCGACAAAGATTGTTCAACGCGCGTTGTTCACGGTCGTCGACAAGGCCGGGTTGTACAGACCCTGCATGTGGACAGCATGACTGACGCGGTCTTCAGAAGGGGTCTACTGACATCGCAAGACTTGGGAATGCCCCCGTCCTCCGTGGCACACTTCTGCATCTGTTACATCTGACTCGGCCGCCAACTATGACTCTGTCCGACCCCCAAACTATGACTCGGCCGTCAGGCCGCCTGTGTGACTGTACACCTTGCTCCCGGAGAAGACGTGCTCGTGAACAACCGACAGCGTCAATGGGCACCCTCAGAAGTCAGAAACGACAGTCCACGTGCGGAGCTGGCACCGCCGTTGACAGTCCGAATTCGCGTAAAAAACTCCGTCCCGCCAGAACTGGACCCGAGCAACTGTCCTCGTATGGATGGTGCGTCGCCCGTGGCGGCGACCGGACTCGCGCGTCTCGCCATCGCTGACGGGGTCGTTCTTGTATACATTGCGTGATCGCCCGCGTTGATCAGACGAGGTGCCGTCGGGTCCTTCAGTGTAGCCGTTTCAGCGAGGCAGTGATACATCTAGACCGCAGGTGAACAATCTCGTCCGAGGTTTTCTGACGGATGACTCAACTCTCCCCTTCTTGCTCACGAAGCCTGGCTTGCCTGACTCTTCGCCATCTTCTGCCACTGCGTCGCCGTTGTCATGGCCCTTGCTCCACGACTCGCCCGCAGGTGCCGGTCAGACGACGTATCCCGACGACGTCGGCGATGGCACGCCGTCCCCGACAGTGTGCTCACCCAGGGTGCGACGTCCGCGCGAGCTTCGCCGGCGAGGGCGCGGTGGCCGCCGAGCTCTGTCACAGGCACGCTCGCCCCGGCATGGTGCGGGTGGCGGGCAGGCCCCGTCTCATGCCTCGTCCCCGTTACAATCACACGTACTGTGACCACCCAGGGTGCGACCGTAGCCCAGTCTTCCGCTATGTCGGCGCGGCGGTCGCCTCGTCCTGTGAGTGTCACAGGAGGACCGGCATGGTGCGTGTGGTGGCCCCGCCCCGGCCCCAGGCCCCGCCCCTACGTTGCTTCCACGGAGGGTGCAATGTCCTCCCAACATTGATTTGGCTATGACGGCGCGGCGCTTGCCCAGTACTGTGTGCAGCACGCTCGTCCCGGCATGGTGTACATTGGGGGCAGGGGGTGATCCCACGCGGGTTATTTACTAGCGGCCCCTCCCACGCACATGCGTCCCCTCCAGACGGGAATGCGCGTGCGGGACGCAGATGCGCGCCGGGCGCGCATTCAGCCTAACAGAAAGCGTCACGGCGCGCAGCCTGGCAGTGCTGGTGTGCTGGACATGTAACCTAGTGCAGTCTTCGGCAAGCGGTCGGCGCATTGGCGAGATGCACGCGGCGCCGCCGCAGCGATAACTGTAACGTTATCTAAACCTGATGCGGTCAGGACGGGCTAGCACACATATCGTTCCAACCGCCCATGCATGGCAGCCAGAGTGTGTGTGATTTCTTTTGCGATGAATAATCGCATGCATCCAGGTCAAAGTTTGTCTCAGTCCAGCACATGTGCATGAGGGAGGGGTATGGACCAGGGGCAGGGATTCTACGTGGCAGGGTAGAGAGAGCCAGCGTAAAGAAGGTGGCTCGCTGGGCCACACGAAGCGTATAAGACATGGCTATCCTTGGCCCCTGACGTGGGCCGGGCCCCGTGATGTCAGACGCCGCAAGGCCCGCACCTTCAAAGAACCGCTAGCGGGGGGGGCACGGGGGGGGGGGGGGGGGGGCCTAGGCCTCTCCGTGCTTTGGATGCGGAGGATGGACAAGGCCCATTGTGGATGAGGCCATGACGTGAGACAACTGTGGATGCTTGCCTCCCTACGGGAACGATTTATTTAATCCACCAATTTGGATGTACGTAGCGCTGACTGCATATGATTGATTCTACGAGGAAAACATCTATACACGACGCACTTGGTTCGGAGAGTTTTTATTTTACACGACTACGTCCGGACGGGCTTGACATGCTCTTTCAATCAGCCGGCAATTGCCGGACTTCTCTTGGCACCTCCGCAGCAACTGAGCCTCATACACGGCCAGAAACAAGCCCAAAGGTATAGACCCACTAGCGCGGCCACGCAAGCCATCAGGCTCGTGCCATGTAACGAGCGTGGTAAACCACGACCACGGCCGCCAGCCCATTTCAAGCGGCACCGCTGGCCCACCCCATCATACCAGCCAGGCTCGCGTGGGTTGTTGGTGGCTCTCGTATGTGCGGTTATACACCCGCGGCCATCTTGCCCGCACAGACCAGGTCAATACCGGTGGGCGCCCGGCCTGCCGGGGGGGCTTAAGACGGGCCAACCAGGTAGACACCTCATCCTATGGCAGGGTCTACTTGCCCCATCGCAAGCCACTGGCAAACTAGCGCGTGACGGGCACCGGCGCGGCGCGACCCGGACCCATACGACACAATTGCTTGAAAAATGCAAGGGCTTATGGGATTATCCGTATTCCGCGCCCGCATTATTGACAAGGAGAAACGGGCTGCCATCTGCGACAAGCGCTTTCCCGACGGGCATGCTCCTGTTTTCTCCCCACGGGCCCCGCGGCCCGTTGCTGGCCAGTGAGGAAGTCCGCAGACCGGTGGAGGTTACTGGTCCTGAGGATAGCCGCTACACTATACACCGCCTCGTCTCCTGTTACAGTAGGAGGGGTGACATCTCCAGGCAAAATTTCCTGGATACTAGGGGCCCGTCCCAGGGCCTGACTGCTGCGGTAAGCGCCGGCCCCTGAATTGAAATTGGGACCGGCGAGTAAAACGATGGTCGGCGGCGGTGGCCCCGTATTACTGGCCCCCAATAGCGCAGCGCTACGTGGCCGAGCTGCGGCACCACGTGGCAAGATGCGGCACCACGTGGCAAGATGAGGCGCCACGTGGCTTCATGAGGCGCCACGTGGCTTGATGCCGGCATGCCTCTCCGGCGACAGGCAATTACTGGGCAAGACATATCACAGTACCCTAATACCATCCGATCTACTTTCGTCGCTAAACTATCTCTGTTGGATATGACCGGCGTGGGATTCCAACTAAACTGAACTGAACTGAACTGAACTTAAATGGGCAAGACATCTGCAGACTGCATGACAGTATAGCGCGGCGCGGCGTGAGGACGGATGCCGACACAGTTTTTTGTGTAGGCATCCGTAGGCCCGTACATAGCTGGCATCCATGGCATGGCAAGATGGGACGCCACGTGGCATGATGCGGCACGCCGCGCCTGCTGTACAATATGGGGGCCCGAAATCTAGGGCTGGCGGCTGCATAAAAATTCGGCCCCTGGAATCTGCCCTATAGGGGCCGAAAAGATGGGGGCTAGCTAGAATTGGTGCCGGTGGCTGCACGGGCCCCTAGTATGGAAATAGGGGCCAGACATTCTGGACCGGCGGCTGCAGGATCCGGCCCCTATTTAGCTTGGCTCAATGTCACCCCTCATGTTACAGTATAGGACAGCTCGGAGGAGGATGGCATCCCCATCCAGTGCTTGGTGGTTGGGGGGTGATGCAGACGATAATTTGTTTAAGCATTTTTGTAATAATTTTACTTACGAGATTAGCATAGTACTCCGTGGCATGCCTTTGCGCATGACACGCAAGTACTTACTTACTTACTTACTGGCCGGCCCGCCCTCTGTTCTTACCCAGACCGGAACCCAAATCCGAAAATACCCATCCGCATACCCAGCCACATCCGGCAGACCAAGGCGGGCCTGGCGGTGTACTTGAATGGGGCGGCCATCCACGTCGGCCACAAGCCCTGGCACGCGCCCCCCTCGACCACCGCGGCCCCAGCGACTTCCGACGCCCAACCCCGTGCCTGTGGTGGGGCTCGCCTTGCCATGAGCAGGCCACGGGAGCCTGCCTAGAGTACACGAAACACGTCGTGTCTGGCAAATAGTGCGCGGTCGGGGCTAGATAGAAAATACAAGGGGCGACAACAAGGGGGTGATAGCAAGGGGGGGACGCCTAGGGGTGGTTACAGGGGGGTGTTGACAAGGGGTAATAGTGTGTGTGTGTGGGGGGGGGGGGGGGGGGGGGGGGGGCTAACAAGGGGTAATAACTAGAGATGATGGCAAGGGGGTTAAATAAACGGTGATTTAAGAGGGACGATAGAAAAGGGGAATAGTATACTAGAACTGGCAAAATGCCGGAAACGGCCGTCAATTCACTGAGCAGATTTCCATCGTCGTGGTATGATGCCTGGCTCATAGTTGGTGACTTGCGTTCCACTGTCTCCCGCCCTCGACGACGGGGATGCGCACGAGTCGCCTCGCTGAAGGCGTGCTATCTGAGCTGATGACGTGCTGTCAGGGGCGCAACCGCACGAGGCCAACATGTTCAAATACTGCCTTGAATCAGGGACTGATTAGGAGCCCCCCAAACTCGGCAACGCGCCATACCTGTTTTGTCCTCATAAACCCGTCTCGGCACGAGGGTTTTTGCAATAGCAATCCAAACGTATCAAGCACGAAGCTCTTAGGAAAACGCACTGCTCGCTGAAACTGCAACTCGGGTCATCCGCAGTCATGGCTTCCTCTCTGGCAATCACGATGTGTGGTGAGTTTTTATGAGGTGAAACAGGGGTGAATAATATGGAATTCGGTCAGGCTGCCAGGTCTGCCACCACCAAAACCTCCGTCGTAATGTATGGCCTAGCCTCGCTTAGCTGGACAGGGATTGTGCTGGACTGCCTTTTCCTCGAGCACCCACTCGCCACCACAGGGCTTGGGGCACTGTAGCAAGCAGTTCCCAACCGCTCTGTTGACGAACAGGTTTGAACCGAAAAGCAGGCAGCTATGGTGGGTGTCGTTACTCACTGAAGCATTTTGACGAGCATTTTGCCACTGGCGTGTGCCACAACCATCGGGCAAACTTCCCTTTCCTGGAACGCTTCGCAGAAATACCAAACACACGTGAGTTACGTTGAAACACGCCAATGCAGCGCGTGTTTAACACACACCCGATCGCACGATGCTTTCATTGTACTCGCCCGTCTACTCTGCTACGACGGACTCGGTTTTGTCAATTACTTGCATCGTTGCCCAGTGTAGACGCGGTTGACTCGGACCGTAAAGAAAATTGTTCAACGCGCGTTGTTCACGGTCGTCGACAAGGCCGGGTTGTACAACCCCTGCAGGCATTACAGATTCCGTACACCCGGCGGGGTCGATTGTGGACTCTGCCGGAAGATGCAAATACGGCGTGGGATCCAACTGACTGACTGATGACTGACTGATGACTGACATTGCAAAACGGATGCGAATGTGCCGTTGCCAGCACATTATCACAGTTGGGTTTGTTTGGCAAGACGTGTAAAGATACGTGTAAAACCTGTCAACCCCTGGTCAACCTTCCGTAAGCAGGTGGTGGTGTACATGAGCACATCGCAAGAGCTTTGGGCAATCAGCATTTATTATTTTTCTGATGTTTCCTGGGCTACAGCCAATTGGTATCTAATTTAACGTTGTGCACGAAATCGACCTGGGAAATGTGGCCATCTTCTCCGACACAACCGTAAATAACAGAAAATCGCGAACCGAAGGGTCTCTGGATATCGATGGAATTAGCGTAATGTCAATAGCTCAATTCATAGCCTACGAATCGTCGATCCGACAAGCCCATCATTGTAGTGTGAACGTCATTACCCGGTACTGCCATTACACGGTACACCGCGTGTGTTCATGTCTCGGATTTAGCAGTTGACACCCGATCAGCCTTTTGAGAAGTCGTCGCTGGCCGGTCCTCGTCTTGTGAGGAGTGCTCGCTGGCTCGGCAGTCGAGACGCTGGCCGGTCCTGCTCGGTTCGCTTGGAGCAGCTTCAGCGCATGGTCGACAGCATGCCGCATCATGTTCCGGCGTAGTGCCAGAAGTCGCGGTGTTGATGCTGTTCCGGCTGCATCCTGCAGTCGCATAGTCCCGAGGGGAACACATCTGGACGGGCGCCTATTTGCTGCCATACAGTCGCACTCCGAGCCACGAAACAGACCCGTAAGTTTTAACGTTTGTAGGACTGAGGCGACTGTGGTCAAGGCAACCTTCAACTGCCAGCTTCGACAAGGTCACAGAAGATTTATCTCTACTCCCGCACGCAGTACAGCTTCATTCCGCACAGCCATGGCCTCCCTTATCAGGTGGCTGGTACCTGCCGATCGAAATTCGACGGACACCCCAGCGAAAACTGTCCGGGTGATGCAATGGAACTCCCTGAGCGATGGCCTTGCTCAGCATGGAAGTTTCCTCAAGGCAAGTCATGTGTTGAAGGCCATTGAAGGCTTGAGCAATGCATGCACATTCTATTCCTTAGCTGCCATAGCTAGAGGCGTTGAATCAATACCTTTAGGCAGGATTTCCTCCAGTTGCACTTAACCTTCTCATGAGTTTTGCATTTTGCACTCTGCCTGCTCTATCCATTTTTTGGCTGACACATCTAGTTTTGAAAATCCCGGCCAGTTGACGTAGTCCCTATCGCCTTGCTGATTACGTCAACATATGCCGACGTTCCAGGCACCCCCTGATGCGCTGGAGTGGGACTACCGTTGGCCCCTCATCGCGGCAGAGCTGGACAACGCCAGCCCGGACATTGCATGCATGCAGGAGGTGAACAAGGATCACTATGGTAAGCAAGTTCACGGTATGTTGACCAAGGACTAATTTTTTGGAGCTTCTACTTTGAGCCTTGGAGCTGCAGAGAAGCTTGCTATAATCCAAAAGTTTGCTACAAGCCAGGCTCGGGGTGGCACCTCACGTTTTTTTTTACTTCTTTAAACTTATTCAGCACGCAATCATTTTACTTGGCATCAGGCAATGCTGCACGCTGGCATACTGCCAGGTAGGAAAATTGACCCAATCCAGGCACAGCAAAAGATTCCCAGGCTGCCCCGGGATGCTGTCAGGTGCATTCAATTTATTTGCCCATCTGTCCCCGCCTCTTCCCTGCCTCACTCATTTCCTTCCTGCCCATTCTCCCCACCCATCCTCCCTCCCCCCCTTTCCCCCTCCCTCCCTCTCCCCCTCCCTCCCTCTCCCCCTCCCTCCCTCCCTCCCTCCCTCCCTCCCTCCCTCCCTCCCTCCCTCCCTCCCTCCCTCCCTCCCTCCCTCCTCCCTCCCTCCCTCCCTCCCTCCCTCCTCCCTCCTCCTCCTCCCTCCCTCCCTCCCTCCTCCCTCCCTCCCTCCCTCCCTCCCTCCCTCCCTCCCTCCCTCCCTCCTCCCTCCCTCCCTCCCTCCCTCCCTCCCTCCCTCCTCCCTCCCTCCCTCCCTCCCTCCTCCCTCCCTCCCTCCTCCCTCCTCCCTCCCTCCCTCCCTCCTCCCTCCCTCCCTCCCTCCCTCCCTCCTCCCTCCCTCCCTCCCTCCCTCCCTCCCCCTCCCTCCTCCCTCCCTCCCTCCCTCCTCCCTCCCTCCTCCCTCCCTCCCTCCCTCCCTCCCTCCTCCCTCCTCCCTCCCTCCCTCCCCTCCCTCCCTCCCTCCCTCCCTCCCTCCCTCCCTCCCTCCCTCCCTCCCTCCCTCCCTCCCTCCCTCCCTCCCTCTCCCTCCCTCCCTCCCTCCCTCCCTCCCTCCTCCTCCCTCCCTCCCTCCCCCTCCCTCCCTCCCTCCTCCCTCCTCCCTCCCTCCTCCCTCCCTCCCTCCCTCCCTCCCTCCCTCCCTCCTCCTCCCTCCCTCCCTCCCTCCCTCCCTCCCTCCCTCCCTCCCTCCCTCCCTCCCTCCTCCCTCCCTCCCTCCCTCCCTCCCTCCCTCCCTCCCTCCCTCCCTCCCTCCCTCCCTTTCCCCCTCCCTCCCTTTCACCCTCCCCCCTTTCCCCTCCCTCCCTTCCCCCTCCCTCCCTCCCTTTCCCCTCCCTCCCTTTCCCCCTCCCTCCCTTCCCCTCCTCCCTCCCTCCCTTTCCCCCTCCCTCCCTTCCCCCCTCCCTCCTTTCCCCCTCCTCCCTTCCCCCTCCCTCCCTTTCCCCCTCCCTCCCTTTACCCCTCCCTCCCTTTCCCCTCCCTCCCTTTCCCCTCCCTCCTTCCCTCCCTCCCTTTCCCCTCCCTCCCTTTCCCCTCCCTCCCTTTCCCCTCCTCCCTTTCCCCTCCTCCCTTCCCCCTCCCTCCCTTCCCCCTCCCTCCCTTCCCCCCTCCCTCCCTTTCCCCTCCCTCCCTTCCGCCCTCCCTCCCTTTCCCCTCCCTCCCTTTCCCCCTCCCTCCCTTTCCCCCTCCCTCCCTTTCCCCCTCCCTCCCTTTCCCCCTCCCTCCCTCCTTCCCTCCCTCCCTTTCCCCCTCCCTCCCTTTCCCCTCCCTCCCTTTCCCCCCCTCCCTTTCCCCTCCCTCCCTTCCCCCTCCCTCCCTTTCCCCCTCCCTCCCTTCCCCCTCCCCCTTTCCCCCTCCCTCCCTTTCCCCCTCCCTCCCTTTCCCCCTCCCTCCCTTTCCCCCTCCCTCCCTTTCCCCTCCCTCCCTTTCCCCTCCCTCCCTCCTCCCTCCTCCCTTTCCCCCTCCCTCCCTTTCCCCCTCCCTCCCTTTCCCCTCCCTCCCTTTCCCCGTCCCTCCCTCCCTCCCTCCTCCCTCCCTCCCTCCCTCCCTCCCTCCCTCCTCCCTCCCTCCCTCCCTCCCTCCCTCCCTCCTCCTCCCTCCTCCTCCCTCCCTCCCTCCCTCCTCCCTCCCTCCCTCCCTCCCTCCCTCCCTCCCTCCCTCCTCCCTCCCTCCCTCCCTCCCTCCCTCCCTCCCCCTCCCTCCTCCCTCCCTCCCTCCCTCCCTCCCTTTCCCCTCCCTCCCTTTCCCCCTCCCCCCTTTCCCCTCCCTCCCTTCCCCCTCCCTCCCTCCCTTTCCCCTCCCTCCCTTTCCCCTCCCTCCCTTCCCCCTCCCTCCTCCCTTTCCCCTCCCTCCCTTCCCCCTCCCTCCCTTTCCCCCTCCCTCCCTTCCCCCTCCTCCCTTTCCCCCTCCTCCCTTTCCCCTCCCTCCCTTTCCCCCTCCCTCCTTCCCTCCCTCCCTTTCCCCCTCCCTCCCTTTCCCCCTCCCTCCCTTTCCCCCTCCCTCCCTTTCCCCCTCCCTCCCTTCCCCCTCCCTCCCTTCCCCCTCCCTCCTCTTTCCCCCTCCCTCCCTTCCGCCTCCCTCCCTTTCCCCTCCCTCCCTTTCCCCCTCCCTCCCTTTCCCCCTCCCCCTTTCCCCTCCTCCCTTTCCCCCTCCCTCCCTCCTTCCCTCCCTCCCTTTCCCCCTCCCTCCCTTTCCCCCTCCTCCCTTTCCCCCTCCCTCCCTTTCCCCCTCCCTCCCTTCCCCCTCCCTCCCTTTCCCCCTCCCTCCCTTCCCCCTCCCTCCCTTTCCCCCGCCCTCCCTTTCCCCCTCCCTCCCTTTCCCCCTCCCTCCCTTTCCCCTCCCTCCCTTTCCCCCTCCCTCCCTTTCCCCTCCCTCCCTCCCTCCCTCCCTCCCTTTCCCCCTCCCTCCCTCTCCCCTCCCTCCCTTTCCCCCTCCCTCCCTTTCCCCCTCTCCCTTCCCCCTCCCTCCCTTTCCCCCTCCCTCCCTTCCCCCCTCCCTCCCTTTCCCCCTCCCTCCCTTTCCCCTCCCTCCCTTTCCCCCTCCCTCCCTTTCCCCTCCCTCCCTTTCCCCCTCCCTCCCTTTCCCCTCCCTCCCTCCCTCCCTCCCTCCCTCCTCCCTCCCTCCCTCCCTCCCTCCCTCCCTCCCTCCTCCCTCCCTCCCTCCTCCCTCCCTCCCTCCTCCCTCCCTCCCTCCTCCCTCCCTCCCTCCCTCCCTCCCTCCCTCCCTCCCTCCCTCCCTCCCTCCTCCCTCCCTCCCTCCCTCCCTCCCTCCCTCCCTCCCTCCCTCCCTCCCTCCCTCCCTCCTCCCTCCCTCCCTCCCTCCTCCCTCCCTCCCTCCCTCCCTCCCTCCCTCCCTCCCTCCCTCCCTCCTCCCTCCCTCCCTCCCTCCCTCCCTCCCTCCCTCCCTCCCTCCCTCCCTCCCTCCCTCCCTCCCTCCCTCCCTCCCTCCCTCCCTCAACGTGTCAGAGGAGTCGTTTTTGAAGCACTTGAAGCCGCGGGGCTACAACGGCGTTTTTCGGGAGAAGCTATCTTCGCCGGCCATGGTGCGTGCCGAGTCAGCACCTCCCCCTCCCCTACTCACCCCCTTGCTTGTGTATGGAGCCTCTTTTGAGCCTCTAGTCAGCCTCCATTCAGCTGGGCCTCTATTCAGCTGAGCCTCTATTGAGCCTCTATTCAGCGGGGCCTGTATTGAGCCTTTCAAGCTTCCAACTGTTTCTCTATCTATTGAAAATATATTGATCCTGTATTGAGTCTATATTGAGCTTACATCATGTCTATCTCGAGCCTTTATTTGGCCCATATTGAGCCTAATTAAGCCAATATCGAGCCTTGCCCCCCAGTGGTCATCTTATGGGGTCTCCTCCTATAGCTGCCCTCAAGTTGTGGCTTCCTGCTGGCTGAAGGATGGTTTGGCGAGCCCATCCCCCCGTCAAGAGCAGCCCTTTCCCTGCGTTGTGCTAGTTCGCTGCTGGGGAAGACCCGTGCGCTACCTTCCGTGCCATTCTAGTCACTAAGTCGGTTTGCTTGGCTGGCTGGTGTTTTGAAAGGATGGAGGAGCGGCATGGAAGGCAGACATGTTCGGTCTCTTCATGTTCAGGCTCTTGCTGTATGCCAGATGCCCTTTCTTGCATGTGCGTGGCAGCCTAGCATGTATTCGTTTTTGTTTCTCCGGTACGTGGCCTAGTAGATTATCGATAACATGAGCCGAGAACATATGTTACGTAAGAGAACATTTTTCGTGTAAAACAGTCTTCGGTCCACACCACGTTGTCTGTTGACTTTGAACGCATGCAGGCTGCTGGCTGGCTGCCACGCATGGTTAGGGGTTCTTTCTATTTCGGGAATCCATGATGTCCCCACGTAGGCACGTGTGTGTCGAGATGTTTTGGTTGGCTCTGGCCTGGGCACAGGCATTGTTTTTATTGCATGCGCGGATATTTTGTGTTTGGTAACGAGCAAGTATTGATTCAGGTATGGCCAGCCACCCCATGGCCCATGGCATTCAAACCAAGCTCGACCTAGTAGAGGAGTTTGGTCAGAAGTGCCCACACCCTTTTGGGAAACAGGTCATTTGTGGTCCACCCCAACATGGGTGAAAAACAGGCCATATCTGGCCCACCCTGACATGGGTGATACGTTAGTACATATCAACCTCAAATACCAGTTTTTCGCCGTGCTGATGTTGGCATGGGGCGCGTGGTCATGTCGAATATAAATGCCGAATTTATTTGAAATAGAATGACTGAGATCAAGAAACAAATGTAAGGGCCATGTGGTGCACCCAAGTTTGCTCCTGCTGTCACCTGTATCGTTACCAATTCCTCACCGCCAGGCATAATCCTCGCACCTCTTGCCAACCGTATGCTGGTGTCCTGGCACATGCAGGACTTTGGCTGCGCACCGGATGGTTGTGCCATTTTCTACAAGGAGGACCGCTTCTCCTTGACACGTAGGTTTTCCCTTGTAGCTAGTCGTTGACACGTACGTTTATCCTTGTGACGTAGTCATTGACACACCTTGTAGTTGATGGTTGACACGTAGGTTCATCCTTGTGACCTAGTCATTGACACACAGGTGTATGCTTGTGATTGGTCGTTGACACGTACGTTTATCCTTGTGACCTAGTCATTAACACACAGGTGTATCCTTGTAGTTGATGGTTGACACGTAGGTTTATCCTTGTGACCTAGTCATTGACACACAGGTGTATGCTTGTGATTGGTGGTTGACTCGTAGGTTTATCCTTGTGACCTAGTCATTGACACACAGGTGTATGCTTGTGATTGATCGTTGACACGCAGGTTTATCCTTGTGACCTAGTCATTGACACACAGGTGTATGCTTGCGATTGGTGGTTGACTCGTAGGTTTATCCTTGTGACCTAGTCATTGACACACAGGTGTATGCTTGTGATTGATCGTTGACTCGTAGGTTTATCCTTGCGACCTAGTCATTGACACACAGGTGTATGCTTGTGATTGGTGGTTGACTCGTAGGTTTATCCTTGTGACCTAGTCATTGACACACAGGTGTATGCTTGTGATTGGTCGTTGACACGCAGGTTTATCCTTGTGACCTAGTCATTGACACCCAGGTGTATGCTTGTGATTTATCGTTGACTCGTAGGTTTATCTGTGTACTACCAGGTTTGCAAGGCGACCACGGGCCTGCGTGTAGGTGGTCGGGTCCCTGGTGTTTCCTAGCGGGCGCATGAATCAGCCTGGCGATGCAGAGGGGTCGTGCCAGCAGGGGGGCGGATATTTCGCTTGTGTACATGAAGCCAGAGAGACTTTTCTCATGCGACCTACTCATTTGGCATGCTATGGTAACATGCTACAGTGACATGCTGTGGTGACATGCTACAGTGACGTGCTATGGTGACATGTTACAGTGACATGCTGTGGTGACATGCTACAGTGACATGCTGTGGTGACATGCTACAGTGACGTGCTATGAGGACATGCTACAGTTGCATGCTACAGTGACATGCTATAGTGACATGCTGCAGTGGCATGCGACAGTCACCGCCCTATGCTGCGGTTGCCCCTGGCTACCCAGTGTGGGCGATTTCGCCTGTCCAGGGAGCATTATCAACTTAAGATGTTGTCTCCACCTGCATACTGGTGTCGCCACAATGGTGGAGCAACCTAGCAACCTAGGAACTAGGAACCTGGTAAGTGCCCACCTAGCCACATGACCTACCTTGTATGTCCGTTCTTGCAGTTTCCGTAACCATGGTTCCAAGGAGTACACGGATGTTCTCCATGGCCAGCCCACCCGAGCCGCCACTTACATATGCCCATCTATCTAGGTCAGCAGACGGTTCCTGGATTCTATTGGCTCGCATCTAGCGTTTTGGCCGTGGTAGAGTTTTCTCATGTACAAGTCATGTATGATTGTATATGCCTCTTGCATTCATGTTCCACACACAAGCCTACATCAAGCATCCCTGTATTGTAAAGAATCTGAAACACAAGCATCCCTTTATTGTAAAGAACGTCCTCTTTTCACCCCACTGGTATTGTCCAGACTCCAGAGCTCTCCTGACAAGCATACAAGTTAGTCAGCGCAGCGTGTGATCTGTCTCGCAAGCATTACCGGTGCTTGCATCCATGGTCATCATTGTTTATGGTCCCTGCCGCCCCCTCACGTGCTGCATCGGTTCCTGCGGGCATGTCTATCTCCTCTGTGTGCCCATGCATGCAGATTCCATCGTACGGAACTATGCCGATTGCGAAGGGTGTGCACTGAATCAGGTACGTAGCCATGCACGATGTTGATATGATGCGAGGAGAGCAAAAAGGAAGGTAGGGAAGAAGACCACGGAAGGAAGGCGGGGTCTAAAAGTGAATGAAGTTGCTTGATTAGATTGAATGACTCGCATTCTCTCTATATACTTCTAGTGTGTACTGTACTTTTCAATTGGTTCCAATGATTGCCCCTCCACATGCCACCAGTCAACACCGTTGCCTGTTGCTGTCATGGGCATTTTCATTTGGTCCCCGTTCACTGGGTACTAACTGGCGGAAGTGCTAGTCTGCCATAACAGCACTAACAGTTATCAGCCGTGTTGACCATAGTAGTACTAAGTTGTGCACCATGGCAGTCTGTTGCACCGTCACCACTGTTGCCACCAGCCACCCCCGCCGGTGGCGGCAGCAGCGCCTGCAGATGTAGGAGAGGGCACCAACATTGAAAGGGGTCAGGTTTTGATAATGCTGGCGGCCACTGCTTGCTGCGAGCTTGATACTCGATTGGCGCTAATTTATAGGTGCGGCTGACAGAATAAAGGTCCATTCTTGAGTCACATGGGTCATGAGCATGGAGCATCGATGTCACACGATGGCAGATGGCACACGGCTTTCGCGAGGTGGCATGGCATGGCGTGATGGGGGCGCTTTTTTTTGTTTGGGATGGGTTATGCTGCAAACGTGTGGTGATGCTAAGAAACTATGTCATGGAAATATGGTATGTGATTCAACCAAAGAATGGGTGCCTTGTGAAGCTATAGGTGGTATGGGCATGTCCTTTTCATTCAACATGTCTCCATGCGGCAGGCAGTCTGGTACGTGCAGGTGGTCATCCTGCTCACTCAGCACTCGCCCTACTAGGACTATTCGTCTGGTCTTGGAAAACGTGCAGGTGGTCATCCTGCTCACTCTCCTGCGCGTATTGGTCTGGTCTCAGATGTTGTGCATGTGGTCATCCTGCTCACTCGGCAAGTGCCCTCCTGCGCGTATTGGTCTGGTCGTGGATGTTGTGCAGGTGGTCATCCTGCTCATCCTGCGGGAAAAGAGTTCGGGCGATGAGCTCGTGGTCATCAACACCCACCTTAAGGTGCGCCGCTTGTACCCGCTAGTATCCTAGGCGGGTACTGTACGCATGTATCACATGCATGAATTGCACGCATGCAGTACATGCTTAAATAACCATATGATAGCGCATGCATATGCACTTATACGCCCATATGCGTGTATGCCTGCTTGTTTATGCGCTGTACGTGCACTTGCACATGCTTAAATAGGCATGATAGCGCACTCATATCACTGGAAAGCGTGGATGGAGGGAGGTCTGTTGGTTACCTCGCGCTGCGCCGACCCAACGGTGGGGCTCCTAGCAGGGGCCGCCATCAGCAGCGAGCCATGTTCGTAGGAGGTTAGTTAATCCGATCCACCCCATTCCCTACACCTTTTATTGTACGCAGCTCACCCTTCCCACCATAATGCTCTCCCTTCGCCACTGAAGAGTGAACCTGTTGACTGAGGGGGGCATATGCCAGTAAAGAGGCGATGGATGAGTGCGTGCTTAACCTCCATCATTGTGCACTGATCCGACACGGAATTCATTCGCACTATCGAGAGAGCTTACGAGCACTTATGGCAGTGGCATGGAGTAGAGACTGGTTATTACAATAGTACAAATGCTTCAATCGTAGTACTACTCCTATTGTAGTATACAGATACTGCTTTATACTCTAACATAGTACTATGTAGTGCTGATGCTTTAGTCCAAACAGCACCGGTTTCGGCAGGTGGCATGGAGAATGCTGCTGGCAATCTCCCCCGCAGTTTGGTGTGGTCATGCTTCAAGCTGTCTCTTTTGCGGGTACTGTACACCCTCACCTTCCCGCATGGTGGCTCCTAGCATCCGATCATGAGAGTCAGCATCCTGTTTATAGGTGCGGCTTGATGTGTCTCTTTCTAGAAACTCCTGTGTTGGACCCCAACGGGTTGCCCCTGGCGTCCTGGCGACTGCTGCTGCTGCCACGGGAGGTGACAATGTAGAGCATCCTTGTTCTTGTCTTACTATTTTTTTCATGACTGTTCACGTGCAGGCGGGAGCGGGCGGAGGGGCTGACGCCATCCGAGAGGCCGAGGTGCTGCAGTTGCTGGAGGTGAGAGGAGGGTTGAGAGGGGGGTTAAGAGGAGGGTCAAGAGGGGGGTTGATAGGACGGTTGAGAAGAGGGTTGAGAGGAGGGTTGAGAGGAGGGTTGAGAGGAGGGTTGAGAGGAGGGTTGAGAGGAGGGTTGAGAGGAGGGTTGAGAGGGTTGAGAGGAGGGTTGAGAGGAGGGTTGAGAGGAGGGTTGAGAGGAGGGTTGAGAGGAGGGTTGAGAGGAGGGTTGAGAGGAGGGTTGAGAGGAGGGTTGAGAGGAGGGTTGAGAGGAGGGTTGCGAGGAGGGTTGAGAGGAGGGTTGAGAGGAGGGTTGAGAGGAGGGTTGAGAGGAGGGTTGCGAGGAGGGTTGAGAGGAGGGTTGAGAGGAGGGTTGAGCGGAAGGTGGAGAGGAGAGTGAACAGGAGGGTGGACAGGAGAGTGGACAGGAGGGTGGAGAGGAGGGTTGAGCAGCTGTTGGTCATGCACGTTATTGGCTCCATCCTTCTTGGTCTGCCCCTTCCTGGGCTCCCTCCGTAACGTGCCGGCCGCTAGCCTTGCAGCAAGTGCTGCAATGGCTCCTATCATCGCCCATACCTAGCGCTGTGCAATCACGCATGTCCCCTCTGTCATGTCATTGGAGCCTTCCTCAGTGTGGCTTCTCACACGCGATCAACCTGATTAAGTCCTGTTTCTTTACCTATAATGGTTTTATGACTGTAGTAAAAAAGATACTAATTTTTATCGTTAATTTGGCTTGAACTTCTTCGTCTCTGGGTTGGTTTTTCTCATTTGTTTGCTTTCTCTGCCACTCCTGATTGTCTCCTCAGCTGCTCCGTGAACTTGACAAAGGAGGCCAGGACGGCTCTGCCGTGTCGCACACGGGAGGAAACATGGACGTGTGCGCCTCTGTGTCCGTTGAGGCAAGCGGAGTCTCTTCCTCCCAAGGGGTTGCCTCATGGCAACTCCATGGCCCCAATCGGCGGCTGCCGGTGATCGTGTGTGGAGACTTCAACGCAAACCCGGACTCAGCCGCGTGTATGGCCATGCGGGCAGACGCGCGCGGCTTCAAGAGTGTCTATGGGGGGGAGGAAGAACAAACAATGGCCGGGACGAGAGACAAGGCAGAAGGCACGGACGCCAGTGATGTACTGTTCTCGACGTGGAAGTTCAGGTAGGATGGTGTGGTGGGTGGGTGGGTGGGTGGGTGGGTGGGTGGGTGGGTGGGTGGGTGGGTGGGTGGGTGGGTGGGTGGGTGGGTGGGTGGGTGGGTGGGTGGTGGGTGGGTGGGTGGGTGGTGGGTGGGTGGGTGGGTGGGTGGTGGGTGGGTGGGTGGGTGGGTGGGTGGGTGGTGGGTGGGTGGGTGGGTGGGTGGATAGGATGGTTGGGTATCGTAGGGGGATGAACTGCCCTGTTTGTAGTGTTGCCTTACGATCCGCGGAAACGATAATCCATGGCTTCCACATGGCTGGGTGAAGCTGGGTTTCTTGAGCACTGTCATGAGGAGTGCGTCCAAAGAGAAGGTCACAGATGCGTCACAGTTTGCGGAGAGCTAAGAACTTCTGGGTGGGGTGGGGTGGGGGTGGGGGTGGGGTGGGGGGAGGGGGGAGGGGGAGGGGGGAGGGGGGAGGGGGAGGGGGAGGGGGGAGGGGGGGTTCCTTGGGAAAGTCTTTGACAGTCTAGCAACTTTACAGTAACGGCCAGGATGCTTATTGTTGTGCTGGCTCTCCTTGGAAATGGATATGTTCATGCGCTTACGCTGCGGTCTTGGGATCTTGGCTGCTGGCATCCGATGTGCTGCCGTGGACCCCATTTGCTCTGTGGTGCATATGTTCCTGACAGGCCGGCGGGGGAGAAAACTGCTCTTATCGACTTCATCTGGTATTCCTCTGGCCAAGGCCTTGATTCCACGGTGATACGACCATACCGGAGGTGGAGCCTGCCGACGAAGGAAGCAATTGGCCCTGGCGGACTCCCTTGTGCCATGTACCCATCTGACCATCTATCCCTATTGTGTGATTTTTCTTGGTCCCGCGCATGAGATGGCGACCGTCGTTGGTACTGCAATGGAGTTCGTGCACATTGGCAGTAGTATGGGCGTTTAGTCAGGGCTTTTCAGGAAAGTTCTTTCCTACTCGAGATCGCTGTTTTGTAATCGCCAAGTACATCTCTTCTAGCACAGCCATGCACTTTGTCAATGTCTGGAATGGCGACATGTGTTACAATCCATACAACTGCCGGCATTTGCCTGCAAACCCCTCCACAATTTATTCCATTTGGCATGCATTAATTAACTAGCTCCTCTCACTGCCACAAGTGGGCAGGCCACAGAGCGCTCTATCCGCAGCATGGTGCTGGGGCACAACACTGTGGGTGCAATACAACTGCATTTAATTAATTAATAAATTAGTTAAATATGCGATCCCGTCGGGGAGTCCCGGAGCACAATTAATACAGCTGAAGTGCTTTTCATCCCTGTATGTCAGTGCACACTGGGAAGGGGGCAGAGACACCTGTCTTCGCTCATGCCCGGAAATCGGGAGCATCCATGGAGTATATGCGCACTTTCCGCAGGTGTCCGCAGTTGGCGGTGATTGCCGGGCTGAGGATAGCCGCTACACTATACCCGGACTCGTCGATCTGCCAAATTACAGTCTATATCCAGGACAGCTCGGATGAGGATTATATCCGGCGCCCCCTCGATCTAGTAGCTATATACAGGCAGTAGTGCGAACTGCGGAAGGCACCACCCCACCTTCACAACAGGGTGTGGCAAGGTTGTGTTCTGTCCTGTCGATATCCCCATATCTGTTCATTATTGTTGTGGATCTAACATCATTCGCCAGGCACGTGCGCGAGTTTATCGCTCCTAAGGGGTTCGAGCCTGGCTTGGACATCCTAATTAACGATCGCGAAAAGGGCTGCGGTGGTCCTGGTTATATATACCGCCTGTCCGACCTGATTTATGCGGATGATAATATCCTCATTGAGCGCCCCAAGCACAATCGATCAGACCTGGCTGGACTGTCTGGGCTTAGAGGCGCGGGCGGTGGGGTTGGAGACTAGTGTCAAAGCTGAGGCGATTACCGGTGATTGGGGCTACCAGTCGACCGCCGCTGCCGCCGGCGGCTGCTAGACGGGATCGATGGAGGTCCCGCTCCATGATCGCTTCAAACTGTTGGGGAACATGCACCGACGTACCCCTGACACCACCGACGATGTACGTGGACACCCGCATCGGCCTGGCCTGGGCCAGGCTCCGTTCGCTCAACACCTACGGGTACTCGAAGGACCTGTGCGACTGAGGACCGCAAGCGCGTGCTCTTCAATTAAGTTCCTGCATGGTCCTCACGGTGCTCACCTAGGGTGTTGAGGCATGGACGCTCACGGACAAGCTGGTCACCGGCCCGGCTGGACGGCACGGTTTAACTGCAGAATGCTCCGACAGGTCCTGAATGTAGGGTTTTCCACGCGCACAGGTCCAAGTTAGAGTCGATCGATCTTTGTATGCTTGCGAATGGGCACCCCGTATTACGGATGACTTTGGGCAACATATAGGATAGCATCATGCTCGAACCACTCAGGTAGACACCCCCCTCGGTCTGTACCGGCCCCCAGCGGCTTCCGGTGTGGCCACTGCCAGGGCGGCATATTCTGACCTGGCCTGGCCCCAATGACAAAACCATGATCGAACATGTCCCGGCCCGAGCATGCGCACTGCCCTGAACTGCATCTTCCATGGAGACTATGTACGCCTCGCTTCATTCGATCTCCATCTCCACAGCATCGCAAAAAAAAAAAAAAAAATGGACAGAATAATGCATGCGTTTATTTCAATGTGTCGTTCCGAGTTCCGACAGTATTTTTCCGAGCCCTGCCCAGCATCATTTGTAATGCTTTACAACTACCGGCCTACCGCCTCATCAACCTGGACGGCACATGGTGTCCCCTCACCTATGTGACGGAGTGGTCTCATGCACCGACCCACCGGCCCCCGCCCGGCCCCAACTCCAGCTAGCACATCATTCTCTGCTCCCTTCTCATGCGCTCTGATGGCGAGATCTGGGCTCCTTCCATTTCCGCACCCACATTCCGCTCCATCCTCGAGCAGCACGCGACTCCCCTTGCAGCACTGAGATGTGGCAGCAATGGGCAGCACGCTCGCTGCTGAGCTCCCTCACCTTAATCTGCAGCCGCGCGCGTACCGTCACCTCGATCCATGCACCAGGCACCGAGTCCACCCTCCTCGCCTCCAGCCCTCCACCTCCACTGCCGCCTCCCGCCCTCGATCCACCTCCACCGCCGACATGCATCAAGGCCCAGCTCCGCGACATCGACAGGCGCCTCCACGACAACGCCATATCACCATCGAGTGCCTGCAAAGTGCACCGCAGGCCTCACCGCTCAGGCGGTGAAGGACATATTTGCCGCCGCCGGGCCCGGCCAGCATCTGCTGGCCCAGCCGACGATATGCTCCTCCCACCCAGATATCGATGGCTGGCTGGGCGGACATGCTGAAGCACCACACCAGTGACCTCCGGCACCGCCTCCACCATCGCGGCACAGCTCAAGCAACAAACGCTCGACCTCCTTCCTCCGGACGCAAGGAGGCCGACATCACCAAGCGCAGCCACAATGTCATCGTCAAGCACTTAGACCAGCCGGCAGGTGAGCACTCGGAGTCTCCGTCTTGCCATGACATTCTTACCCCCATGCAACTCACTGGTGAGCTGCGGATGTCGGCTATCCGCCTTTCCCGCGCGCAGGGTAAGGCTGGCCCGGCTCCCCTGCTCCTCACCTTGAAGTACATGGTGGATATAAGCTGTTGTTTCATGTCGCAAGAAGCTCTCGGGGACTTCCTACACGCTGGACGACGACTTGACCCTGCATGGCACAGCAATTAACAACGGCGCGGGAGCGATATGGCCGACCTACCTCCAGCTCCGGCAGACTGCAGGGGGGAAACCGGTATTATAAGGGGAAACCGGTTGTATACTGGAGGGGGGCGGTCATCCACGTCGACCACAACTGCCCTGGCAGGCGCCCCCTGCCACCCCAGCAATCCCAGTCTAGGGAATATATAGCAGTAGTGTAGATTGGTCAGGCTTAATTAGCTTAGTAGCACGTGGCCCACGCCTACATGCGATTGTGCACTTATAATGGCCGACTCGAGTCCCCACGGATGATGCATGAATTTAGCGCCAAGCTCTGCCTATGCAGAGAGCTACTCTCTGCTGCTCAAGACGCTATATGCCCTAGCTAGCCACTGTTTAGCCATGATGATCTTCCACCCTATGGATCCGCACCTTAGCTGCTGGAATTAACATAGTGGTGCAGGTGCACTTTGTGCAACCACTGAGAGCAGGTGTAGTTTACACCCTATTAAATTAAATTAAATTAAATTATAACATGCCTCCGTTGGGGGATCATGTAGCACATATTCTTGATGGATGGGTGGGGTGGAAGGAGCCGCGTAATCGAACTAACCTAACTCTAATCTAGCTAGTCTAGAAAAGTCCTAACTACCCTACTCATCAAAACGCCTCCTCCGCTTGGGGGGAGGTGGATTGCCCACAGGGTCGGGCGTGTGAGCCTTGACAATCCTCTTCCACCGCGTCTTGTTCTGCATGGCGGTCCAAAGAAGGGTCGAGAGAGAGTGGATGCGGTATTCAAACTGGGCTGGGACCAGTAGGTCATCCAGCAACATCTGTACGTAGTTCGTGACATGTTTCCCTACCTTTTTGGCAATGCCCTATACCCTTTATTAATCATAATTCATTAATAAACACGTGACTGCGTCCCGTGAGCACAAGTCCTCAGTGGGAGGGGAACATGGGATGGAGTGGATGATGTAAGCAATCTAGGTCCTATAGTTACAGGGTGGTGCCGTGGTGGGCACCACGGCCCGAATCGCTATGAAAGCCATAGTACGCCGATCATAATCGGCGGTCACACGCGGAGCCCCCACAGACTTGCCAGGGGTGGTCTCCTTCGATCATCACTACTTGCCATCTATCCTTGCGTACCATCTGCCTCCATATTACAGACAAACCAGGAGGCTGCCCGGGTGTGAGCCCGTCACGTCTAGGGTACTGAGGCTGGGTAGCGTGCATGTCCATGCCGAGTCTATCACGAAAAGTCTACCCTCCCCTCCCCTTGGAGGTAGCTAGCCCAGAATGTATAAAAAGCCATATGCCCCTTCTCAGGGATATCATGTGAGCACTACATGTACTCCCAACGGAGATATGTTCCAATTTACTTTAACTAAATTTAATGCAGGTCTTCCTACAGGTAGCCATGCACGCGGCTCCGACCTGCGGTCTTCGCGTCTTTCCTCTTAGACAACTACCCTATTACGTCCTTCCGCGGCGTTGGATCGCCATGCGTCCAGGAATAGCTGTCTCACTTAATGGTAAGTGAGACAACTAATAATTATCATGCGCATGCATCCCTACCCCGCCCTTGGTCTGGCAGGCCCCCAGCGGCTTGGCCAGCCAGGGCGCGGCATATTCTGACCTGGCCTGGCCCCAAGGGCATCCCCAAAAGGGTAGGTGAAACATGTCACGAACTACATCCAGATGTTGCTGGACGACCTAGTGGTCCCAGCCCAGTTTTAACACCGCATCCACTCTCCGGCTCTCCCTTCTTTGGACTGCCATGCAGAACAAGACGCGGTACGTGGCAGAAGATTGTCAAGGCTCACACGCCAGCCCCTGTGGGCAAGCCACCGGCCTCCCCCCAAGAGGCGGCGGCGTTTTGATGAGTAGTGTAGTTAGGATTTTTCTAGACTAGATAGCTTAGAGTTAGGTTAGTTAGGTAGTAGTTAGGTAGATTACGCGGCTCCTTCCACTCCACCCATCCATCAAGGAATATGTGCTACATGATCTCCCAACGGAGGCATGTTATAATTCAATTTAATTTAATTTAATTTAATGCATCCCTACACTATAGCATACTTGTATGCGCACTTGAATGGTCCCATGATGCCAGCTAGATAAAAACTCGCAGGGATCCATCATTGACACCATTTTTTCCCCCAGCCACCATGGCCACGTCTACGTGCATACATGTCATTCATCTGGCAGCTCGATCTAGTAGAATGCAGCGCTATAGCTAAATTTATGTTTTATCTTCTTTAACACACCATAACATGCAGCCTTTCAATGATATCCATTTTATTTAGAAACAATAAATTAATCGGAAAGAAACCTGGAGCCAAAAATGTTGGCTGGCTTCCACATAAATAGAGGCTGATCTTTGCAACTCCGGAAAAAATCACGTACAACTCTGAGCAATTCTGGGTGCCTTGCCCTGCCTGGGCCACCGCAGCTTTGAAAATGCTGCAATAAGTTCTTGATACCCAGTGTCCAAGAAAAATTATACATCCTCATCTCCCAACATGCTCATTCTGGGAGTTCTTGGTGTGAGAACAAAGCCTGAAGCCAGTCACCCTCAAACCTCCCCAACGATGTGCCGGCTTACACATTCACGGGAAGGCATGTGTGCATGCCTCTCCAGGAACGCTGCCTGGCCATCTGCCAAACACAAACAAAAAACAGGCACGAGATCTGGATACAAAAATGAACTTGGATGAGCTGCCACCAAGGATAGCATGCCTTATCCCGCCCAGAATTCACTCCATGGCTGAAGCCCATGACTTGCCGGCAAATCCAAGTGCGCATGCCACAAGAGACTTGTCCGCCAAACCCTTCGATGGACCATGCAGAATGGCACGTCCATGAGCCATTCTTTCCCCCCCCCAGGGCCAGGGAAGAAATTCTTAGATGTTTTAAGTTGGCCTCACATCCCCGCCAGCGAGCTGGCAAGGCTTCTTGGCCAGTGGCAGCTGCCGCTGCCAGCTGTGACTCGCACATCGCAGCTTTTGCATCCCTCTCACCCTAGGCTTCGTGGCTTTGACCAATGTCAAAAGGCGTCGGGTTCATATAGCATCGTGCATATATGGGATTAGTTGGTTATTCTGTTCCCTCTGCCATCCGATGCCGTACGGTCGCAAGCAGCAACCGCAGGAGTATCACTCTCCATCCAGACGGCACCTGTGGAGGACCAGATCGGTGACCACACCTGAGCTGCATGGCTCACTTGAGCACCGTGTCATGGGCACTTCCCATGAGCACTTGGCAGTAGCACTTGGCATCAGCACTTGGCATTGGCACTTGGCATTCGGACTTTGCGCGAACATTGGAATCCCCTCCCAGCCGATTGTGCCACCCTCGTGGCGACAACGAGCCCTGTCTGGCAACAGCAAGCCGGTACTCATTCATCAGGATTTTCTGACCCCCCTTGTCACCCGAGGACAAATCTCTGGGGAGTCCCCCACCGCGGTCATGCCGGGCTTTCACCAGCATCAGGGACGCGGAACCCCCCCCGGATGATCCGTTTCAAGAACGGTGCCTTAGGCTCGAACCCGTCGCGTCGCATGCGCACCACCACCTCCCTCAGCACCCGCATCGCACGCTCCTCCCCCCCCCCGCCACCCCTGTCGCCGCCACCCTCCTCATCACCCCCTCCTCCCTCACCATACTCCAAGCTGGCTCTGCGCGCATGCGCCGCCGCATGCGCCGCCCTAACACAGACAAGCGCCAGCGTCTCGTACGAGCGCCGGTCGGGCGCCACCTGGCGCGCCCTCATTCGGTCCATGAGCTCCAGCGCCGCAGGAAGGTTGCCGTCGAACGCACAGGTGGCCAATGCCAGCGTGTAGCTCACCACCGTGGGGGCGGCCATCTCATGAGACGATGACGGCGATTCCGCCACCCCTTCCCACTGCTGCTGCTGTCGCCGCCGCTGCGCCCCCCCTGCCGAAACGCCGTGTGGCTGCGGACAAGACTCGCGCTCTGCGGCTCCTGGGGGGGACCCTGGCCGGGAATCATGCTCACGCTGGATCGCTTGCTGGCTAGCCACCTGCTCCGGCTGCGGGGACACGGGCCCTCGTGCCCATGGCTCTAAGGCCTGTGTCTCGGGCGATCGCGGCTCTAGTCCAGGGTCCTTGTCCGGCCGTGGCTGTGCGCTGGGCAACCCCCGCCGTGGCTCAAGGCCATCCGTGTTGGTGCGTCCCTTGGCCGTTAAAGGACGCCCGGGCCAGCCGTTAGCAGTGGGAGGTGCGGGTATTGAGGGCTCGTGTGATGGGTATGTCCCAGCGGTTGTCGATGGTGGCGACAAGGAGAGAAGAGATGATGAGAGCATCGACATCGATGATGGCAACGTTGATGCTGACAGTGATGGCGATGATGATGATGATGATGATGATGATGGCGATCCACGATCGGCTTGCTTCATGACTTGTGACGACGCCACCTGCTCCATTTCCCGCAGGATCGTCAGCGCGAGCGGCAAGTTCCCGTCGCGCGCGCATGCCAGCAGTAGTGGGCTGTACGTGTGCGCGTGCGGGACCACCCCCCGCCGCCTCATGTCCAACAACAGCCTGAGCGCAGAGCTCAAGCCTCGGGGGTCCCCCTCCCCACCCCCGAAACCACGATTGGGAAACCGGGGTGACCCGCAGTAGGCCGCCATGACCGCAGAATACACCCAAGCGTTGGGCGCGCCCTGGCCGTCCCTGGCCAGTGCCTCCCTCGCGTGGGCCAGAATAGACTCGGCTGCGGCAGCGCGCGCACCCCCCCGGGATGCCAGAAGAAGGGACCCCCTGTCGCGCGCGCACGCCATGGCAGCGCACGCGTACGCCACGTTGTCGGGGGCGTGGCCCGCGTGCCGCATGACCGCTAGCATACGCCACGTGCCTGCGGCGTCCCCAGCACGCGACAGGCAGGACAGCGCCAGGTGGAACGAGGAGCGGTTGGGGGGGGGGAGGGACAGGGTCCCTGGTGCGATGCTCCTCAGCGGGCCGAGGGCCGTGGGGACAACGAGGTCAGGCCCGGCGTGCCTGGCGACATGGGGGTGGCCATCAGGGTCCACTCCCCCCGAGATGGCTGAGAGGGGCGTGCTCGTGATGGAGTCATCGAGGACATCATGCTGGTCGCTGGCCCCGGCGACACCACCCGCGGCTCCCCCTTTTCCAGTGGCAGGCCCAACCGCTCCCCGCCCCATACTGGGTGGCATCCCGTTACTGAGCAGGTCGTCGATGGCGTCGGTGGCGTCGTCCTCGCGCAGGTGGCGCGCGAAATGGGCATCCGCCGCCAGGGTCCCTGGGATGGCGGGCGCCGCAGGTGGCCCCTGGCCCACCCAGGGGGCGCCCGGGCCAGGGTGGGCTAAGGTCGCTGGCGGGTCTACGAACACATTGCCCTTGTCAATGGTGTCGCGGAAGGGGCCTGCAGGGGGAGTACCTGCATGGAGGGTTTCACCCACCTCCTGAGCTACAGGCATGCCCCGCCCTGAGGATGAGGGCATCGTCCCCACTCCTGACGATGACATCATCATCTGAAGCAGCTGCAGGCAGCGCGGCGCGTCCGCGGCCACTGCACAGGTCAGCAGAAGCGCGTTGCAGGCACCAACGCTGAGCACACGGGGGTTGGGCGACCCGCCTTGACCCCGGTGGCTGTAACCCCATGCCATCTCGAACTCTCTCACCTGGTTGCTTTCAAACTGTCGCCGCTGTCTGCTTGCACGGGAGCCCCTATCCCCCACCCTGCCCTCGTCCCCACTGCCCTCACCCCCTCTGCCCTCGCTTCCCCCGTCCTGGCTACCCCGCCCCTGGCCAAACCTGCCCTCGCTGAACCTCCCCTGAACCCCCCCCCCTCGCTCCCAGCATCCTGGCTGGACCCCCTCTGGCTAACCCCGCGCTGACCCCACCCTAGCCCGACCAATGAGAACGCGCGGGCCAGCTGCGGCCCCCCCTGGGCGCGCGCACACGCGAGGATCAGCCCCGTGCGCGTGACGTCGTCGGGACTTAGCGCGGGCGTCTCGTGACGGCACATGCGCGACACCAGGGAGAAGGCGGCACCCACCTGAAGGCGGGTTGCCAAGTGCAGGGGTGCAGGGGTGGTGTAGCATGGGGTCAGTCTTGCGGGCGCACAAATAAGGGGAGCAGGGACCAGACTGTGGGATTCAAGCGCTTCAACGCACGGTGGCGCTCGCAAGCTCGAGGTGTTTTTTGGCATCGGTGCCAAGGACCGTGTAGTAAGGGATCTTATAAGACCAAGCTGACCAACAAAAATTTGACAGTACTTGACTAAGAACATTCCACTCAATAATCCATTGGGAGGCGAGGGAGCACAGTTAAGCTTATAGCCACTGTACGGTACAATGTGGAGGAGCACAGATGGGCATGGGCGGCCATTGATAGGAACAGATAGGCATTCATGGGCATAGATTGGGGGTATCATAGGTATTATTATAATACTCAAGTATACATCCAATGGGGGCCATGTTGAGCGGTGGATGCAGCTTGATGACGTGGATGCACAACCAGGCACTTAGCGGCGTGATGACGTAGATGCAGAAGGTAGATGAGGGGAGAAGAAAAATGGCGATTACACAGCAGGGCGGAAGTCAGCCACGTCACATGTACCGTGTTCCATTCTACCACCAATGGTCAATAATACTAATACTTTTTTCAGCCCACGATACCCTATGTGTTACGATCCATACACCCCAACAAAGATCATGGTGAGGCCAGCCAGGGGAATACCATCCCCTTAAAAAACAACAACGCCCAACCATGGATCAATAGAACGATAAAAAAAAACAAATCAGGAAAAGCCTTGCCCTACTGATGTACGTGACGTTTACAGGCAACATTCGTTGTAAGAAAAGCTCCACGGGGTCAACTTGGGCATGCATGCACTGACATGACCCACGCAATCTCCCCAAACAGTGCGGCACCCGCGCACCTTCCCCGCGGTGGCCAGCATGAACACGAGCGAGTTGTACAGCTGGAGGTCCCTGGGCACGCCAGCACGCCTCATCCACTCGAGCACACCCATCCCTGTCTCCACGTCCCCTGCCACCCGGCACGCACGCACGAGCGCCGCGTACGTGCGCCGGTCGGGAAGCACAGGCACACGCCGGGCAACGCCCGCCCCTTCCTTCCTCCCTATGCCGCCACCAACCCCAGGGCTCGCCCCGGTTGCGCCTGGATGGCTCCCTGGTGCCGCGGCCCCAGGGACATGTGGCGGCCCACCAGGATCGCCGTCGCCCAGGCCTGCAAATGGGGCCCTGAAATGGTGTCCGTTATGGCCACTGGCGTCCACAGGATCCCCA
This sequence comes from Mesostigma viride, assembly GCA_009746045.1. Taxonomy (NCBI): domain Eukaryota; kingdom Viridiplantae; phylum Streptophyta; class Mesostigmatophyceae; order Mesostigmatales; family Mesostigmataceae; genus Mesostigma; species Mesostigma viride. The sequence goes on along the minus strand of RPFO01001598.1, from coordinate 214,350 downwards.
GCTGCAGGATTGTCCACCGCAGGATTGCAAACCGCAGGGTTGTCCACCGGTACAGCAACCCCATCGACACTGTGCAGCGCCCCCCCGTCTTTGCTCTTGCTCCCCTCCCCTCCTGCCTTTGCTTCCGACCAAGCACCCCTTTCCCGCTCAAGCCCCCCGGGTGCCTCGATGCTTGCTGTGCCCGCATGCAAGCTGCCAGGGGGGCATATTTGGTAAGCCCTCCCTGTTTGTATCGTCCTGTCCCCTCCTACATGCCCTGCCATGCCCCCCCCCTTTCTCCCTGCGCCGCCGCCATCCCCTCCTCCCCATCCCACCCCCCCGCCCCTGCATCCCCCTTTCCCTTCCCTGGCACAGCCAACATTTCCTCCACCCCCCCCTGCGCCGCCATCATCTCCTCCACCACCTGAAACGCCCCTGGGACGTCCCCCCTCGCGGCGTACCCGTCCACCAGCGCGTTCCACACACCCACCGTGGGGGCCGGGCCCCCGCAAAACGCCAGCATGTCGGCAATCACGCGCCGCGCGCCCGCCATGTCGCCGTTGGTCGCGAGCGCCGCCACCATCGCGCCGTAAGGGATGGGGTCCCTGGACCCGATCCCGCGCGAGACCATCTCGTGGAAAAGCTGCCGCGCCTCACCCAGCCGGCCCGCCCGCCCCAGGGCCGCCACCAGCGAGGAGTAAGCCTGCACGCCCGGCATTGCAGACGCAGACTGCCCCCTTGTGAAGCCCCTTTGCTCCGCGAATCCTTGTGTTGCCCGCCCTGCCTCCACCCCCGTTTCCTCCCCCCCTTGCACCGCCCCACTTCCCGTTTCCTCCCCATTCCGTTGTCCAACGCCCCCTTTCTCCACCCCCCTTTGCACCGCCGACCCAACTTGCTCTTTCCTCCGGTGCTTGACCCCCCCGTGGCCGGTTCTCCTTCGCTGCCCACCCCACTTGGATTCCACGCCCTCTTGCCATCCCCACGAATCTGGCCCCCGTTGGCCCATGTCCCCTTCTTCCACCCCTCCTCGCTCCCCCCCCCCTCTCGCATCCCATCCTGCCTCCCCCCCCCCTCGGTCATCCCATCCCTCCTCCATCCAGGACTTGACCTCCAGCCCATGGTCCACGTGACCCGCGCGCGCCAGTGCGCAGATTATGGCATTATATCCAGCGGCATCCAGCTCACGCACGAGGCCAGATCCAGCCGCCGCTGCCGCTCTAGCGCCACCATGACCATAGTGACCACCAGTTAGGTTGTCTCCTTGATAGTGACCACCATTCCCACCGGAGACACGGTCAACCGTGGTGACATCACGCGCCCTTGACAGGTCACATTCCGCCTCTACTACAACAGCATCGTCCATAGTGTTGTCCGTAGCGAGAACCCCACGCCCCCGTCTGCCAGGGCCCCTGGAAATGCCTCCTTTCTCCACTGCTGCAGGGTCCCGCGGTCCATCGTCGGCTGCTGGGGCGCTGCTGGGAGGGCTGCTGGGACGCAACGTTCCCTGTCTTACGTACGAGGTCTCCGCATCCCTTTGGGGCTTCTGCTGGACGGCATGCCCTTCCTGGACAACCTTCTCCGCCGCAAACCATACAGGATGAGAGCGGTCAATGTGCCATCCAACCCCCCTTGATTGTGTGCCCTGCGCGGGTCTATGCGAGGGCATAGGCGGGGGTGGGGGGGCGTTCCCAGGGAAACCACCAGCATCCCATGTGGGGCCAGCCCTGGATCGGGGCCCGACCCCGGATAAGGAGCCCATGCCCAGTAATGACTGCGCAGGCACCGGTGGTGGTGATGTCGACGGCGAAAAGAAATGGTTGCGCAGCCACGCCATCGCCTCCTCTGCGTGTCCTGACGCAATCACCCCCTGGACCACCCTGGTGAAGAACACCCGGTCCTCCCTGGACGCCGTGCCGACCCTTTCGGTCAGCAGGGCCAGGCCCCGCAGCGCACGCCTCGCGTCCCCTCCCCTCATGGCCACCCAGGTGAGGGAGCGGAGCATGGAGGGGGGGCACAGGGACGTGCGGGGGCCTTGGGGGGGCGGCTGTCCCGGGGTCTCTCCCGCGGGGAATCGCTGCCATCCGGCAACCCCTTCTGGCACCGCCTGCCCTTCTGGCACCAACATGGGGATCAAGTGGTCGTGGGCGGCATGTGGACCACTACTGGCATTGCTACGGCCATAATTGCTGGCGCTACTGCGGCCATACCTGCTGGCATGGCTGCTGCCAATGTCGCTGGAACGGTTGCCACCATTGTTTCCGCCGCCATTCATGCCGGTGTGGCCACTGCCGGCACTACCGCTGCGACTGGAATCCCCTAAGGGGCCGGATGGTGAGCGATGCGTCGCTGCCATCCCACGTTTTTGCAAGGCGGGGGATGACGTTGTCCCACCACCCGCGACGACACGCACCGCTCCCCCTGGGCCTCCACCCTCACCGGCGACAGTGCGGGGACATGGGCAACGCACCTGCCCCTCACCGGCGGTTCCTGACCAAGCGCCACGAGAGGGACCCTGCATGTCCCCTGCGTCCGCTGCTTCGCCTCGCCAGCTGGCGTGCCCGCGATCCCCCTCCCACAGCCAGTCCAGCAGCATGCCCGCGACAGCTCCTTTGCTTATGCGCGGGGACCCGCCGCGGCTTTGTTGACTAGCATCTGCAAGCGGGCCGGGACCATGGGCGTGACGGAGGAGGGATGCGGCAACGCGCGTGAACGCCTGCGAGCCGGCGAATGGCATCGCGACAAATGGCGCGGCCTCCCCGACGTTGCCAGCTGCAAAGGGCGGCCCCTGCGTCACATGGCTTGCTCGGGCCGCCGGCCCACTGTCGGCGGTGTCGTGGGCAAGAGGGCACTGGCTGGTGTGCAGCTGTCCCCTGATGTCGCCACAGGCATCATCGTAGGCGGTCTCGGTGGGCTCGCCTCGGCTGCGGATACGGCCAGGGACATAGACGCGAGATTGGGCGGACTGCCGAGCCCCCAGCCACGCGTCGGCATCAATGGCGCGCGCCAGGACATGGAGGGCAATGCGAGCGAACCCCGCGCGCGCGTAGGTGCAGGCAATCCGGACGCACAGTGCCGCACTACCGGCCGCGGTACGGTTCGCAGGATGGGTGGATAGCAGCAGGTGCAGGCCGTCGCTGACGCCAGGATTCCTCGTACATCTTGGAGTGCGGCCAGCTATTTCCGGTGGTGCGGACGTATTTGCTGCATCTGGGAACATGGGATTGGATGGATGAGTGGGTGCAGGGGGCCTGCTCGTCGCATGCGGATGCATGGGGCGTCGTGGAGGTGATGCCGTCAACCATTTCTCCGCAATTGAAGCACGAAGGCAGCCTTACGTCCCGGCAGTGTTCACCTTTTATTCTTTGTACCAACTTGCTTGTGACAACAAGTCATCAGCGTTAATGGTGTTTATTCAACCTTGCCAACGCCGCCTCTTTAAAACTCACAGAGCATGAGCGTTGGTGGCCATTTTAGGAATATTCTTATTCTCATTTACCAAACCATAAGCGTCAGTATCATACAATTACGTGGATTAACAGGGAAACATCGAAGGCAATTGTAATTCTGCCAACACGATGGGGCGTACACGTTTACAAATGAAAAATGGTGTGCACTGTCGGGCATTTTTAAGCGCAGTGCTGACCAATGCATGTTTCCCAATTCTCGCGCGCTGTCAGCGGCCGGCCTTGTAATGCTGCGAACGGCACTAGGATTCTTTGAATAATGCACGCGCCCGCCCCCCACTGCCTGAGCTGAAAACTGAAAGTTTCATAAGTATCCTTGACCGTAGCAGCCAACTACGCAACATAGGAAGGAGTTGGCGTGGTGGCTTGTGCCACGCTATGCCACGTGGAGTAATGACAATCTTGAGCGAATCACAATTTTACTTGCTAAAATTTTAAGAAACGTAATCATCCCATTAGCAGCTTACCTACTCATTATTTGCAAAATATTTAGCCAAACATTTCCTGCTAACTTTCGGTCAGTCAATTGGCCCTTGCGAGGCGACAGGCCACGACGCGACGCCGGTTGGAAAATCCAGCACACGTTGCACCGCCATACCCATTTAGGAACGTCACGAGTCACCAGCACAGCGTGTTGTCAGTTCTTGCCAGCGTTATTCCTTTCCAGAGCTTTTCGCCTTCACTCCGTGCAAGTTTATTTTTCTTCGCAGTAGCCATGCAGCAAGATTGGGAGCCCGTGGTTTTCAGGAAGAATGCCCCGACGGCTGCCGCCAGTAAAGATGCCAAGGCGGTTAATGATGCACGTCGCATGGGGGCTCAGGTTGACACCGTAAAAAAATGTATGTTACATTTCTACTTTGAAATTGTTTGCCGGGTTTCTCATTGTCTCATTTGTTTATCTGAAAATTTTTCACTGTGACTTAAAATATGTGGAGGTGCGCATGTCTTTTTGGGTCAGCGTCGGGTGTCATCCTTTTTTGCCCTCTCAACGTTTATCCCGCTTTCCTGCGCTATGGGGATTTGGGGGTTATGCGGTCATCTCTTATTGCAGTTAACGCCGGGTCCAACAAGGCAAGTACAGCGAGTCCGGGGCTTAACACAAAGAAGTTGGAGGAAGATACCGAAAACCTGTCACGTAAGTCTCCGCTGGAATTTTCCATGCTTGAAAATGGATTATGTGCTAGGTCTTGAACGTGGCTTGCCGTGTCTTGTTCTTTGGCTTTATACCTGTTTTTGAGCAAATTTCCATGTGTTGTTCCAGCATGCCTTTCGACTGTCTTCCAGCTTGCCTACGTGGCTGCGTTTAAGTTTCCCATTCTTGCAACCGTTTGTGACTGCTGCAAAACGCGTGCCTGATTTTTCTGACGGCTGTTGCGCAACAGATGAAAAGGTGTCCACCGAATTGAAGAAAGAGATTCAAAAGGCGAGGCTAGCCAAAAAGCTAACCCAAGCCCAGCTCGCACAGGTTCGTTGTGCAATCTGCAGCTTGGCTTCACGAGAGCACTGTTTTTGCATGTTAAATGGCACAGGTTGGTGTTGTACTTGTTTCTATATTCGCCTGCATTTGCTTATCAGTTTTTCATAATGAACCCACTTTTGAGAAAGCATGTCACCAAGGCAAGATAGGTATCATTAGACGCAGGTACTCTGTACCTGCGAGTAGATTTGCTATGTACATGCGCTTTCATGGGGTAGAACTCCCTTTCTTTTTTCTGTTGGGGCCTGTTGGGGCGTGTTGGGGCATAGGTCAATTCGTATAACGGGTGTCTGTATATGAATTTAGAATCCCCATTGGCCGGGATGGTACAATGCCCGTGCATCTTGTTTTTTTTCTGGGGTTGGGGGGTAGGGGCTTTTACCTCCCACACCCCCACCGCCACCACACTTTTGGAGAGTTACAATATACTTTACAATGGGTGTGCATCCTGACAAGTTGCTCCAGGGCGATTTTGGAAGTTTTGTTGTCTGGTGTGTGTGGGATGTGGTCGTTCTGTATTTTTTTTTAGTGGGCTACTGCAGGCTTGCACCGAGGATTGAGAGTTTTTTCCTGTTTACTTTGTCGGATGATCCTTGTATTTTGCAGCAAATCAACGAGAAGCCTCAAGTTGTAACAGAATATGAAGCGGGGAAGGCTATTCCCAATCAACAGGTCCTTATTAAAATGGAAAGAGTCCTTGGTGTGAAGCTCCGAGGCTTGAAGTAAGCCCTCTCTCAAGGTTCCCTTAAAGGGAGCCTGACAGCGATAAACTCTGAGAAAGCTGAGAAGGCTCTCTGTAAACAAACAAGAAACGCATTTTTTTTTTTTGCGAGTACAGTATGTAACATTTATTAGTCACAACACATCCTTGGGATGGGGACATTACTTTCTCAAATTTATCATGTGACTGCATCACATGGGTACCAATAAGAATTATGTTGACCCCTAATACACAGAGATGGGGATTTGGACTAATCCTCGCAAATTAAAATTAGAATTAAAAAATTAAATTATAGCATGACTCCGTGGGGAGATCCTGTAGCACGTATTCCCTTGCTTGATGGGTGGGGGTGAGGGAAGCCGCGAAACTGAACTAAGCTAACTCTAAACTATCTATAAATCCTAGCTACTCTACTCAGCAAAGCGCCCCTTCCGCCGGGGGGGGGGGGGGGGGCTTGCCCACAGGGGCTGGCGTGTAGGCCTGGACAATGGTCTGCCACCTCTTCTTAAGTAAGTAAGTAAGTACTTGCGTGTCATGCGCAAGGCATGCCACGGAGTACTATGCTAATCTCATTAGAAAAATCATTACACAAAAGTTTAAACAAATATTGTCTGCACAACCACGAGCCACGAGCCACGAGCCACGAATCGACGCGTCTTTTTACGACGCACATGCTGATATAATTTTCCGCAGCTCTTACGCAATATACGATGAGCAAATGCCTCTCGACGCAACGCAGCCTGGCGGCTGCGCTCAGCAATGAAAATACGTCTGCAGCTCCGGCTGCAGCTTCGCCCACCGGCCCAGAAGGCAACGGCGCCACTAGCCAAGCTCTAGTGGTCGTCCAGCCCCCTGCTGCGCCCCCCTCGCCCGCAGCGTCGCCTGAACCCAAGCGCAGTCGCCCTGCCGAGCCGAGTTGGACAGAGCTCGACTTTGTCGCCGAAGCCAGCAAGCCCGGCTTCCTTGACACGCTTACCACGGAACACATCCTGGTCTACGTGTTTTATGGAACGCACGCCTCGCTTCTTGCACTATGCAAGCAGCTCTTCAACCAAGGTCGCCTCTTTGACCCTCGCTGGATTCGTCTCGCCTCTTTCGACATCATTCCCAGCCTCCACCGCCCCTACCTCCAGCAATTCGCTCTCTTTTCCCTCCTTGGACGCTCCATCGGGGAGCTTTGGCCCCCCAAGCCTCTCACCACCACCTTAACCGAATCCTCCCTCCGCTCACTCCTTAAGGAGATCCTCGAGGAGCACGTGGACCCCATTGCTGCAGATGTGGCGGCCATTGGCGGCACGCTGACTGCCGAGCTTCCCCTCCTTTCCACCGCCACCTCCACCATCTCCACCGCCACCTCCACCCTCCTCGCCTCCTCCACCGCCACCACCTCCACCTCCGACGCCATCACCGCCCAGCTCCGTGACATCGACCAGCGTCTTAAGGACAACGCCATCGCTATCGAGGTTCTGCAGAACACGGCAGGCCTCACCGCCCAGGCGGTGAAGGACATTGCCGCCAAGCCAGCCCCGGCTGGCCTGGCCGGCGATGCTCCTCCCATCACCACCTGCCGGGCGGACATGCTTAAGCAACATACCACCTCCACCACCTCCGCCGTCGCAGCCCAGCTCCAACGGCAGACGCTTGACCTCCGCGAGGAGGCCGAGCTCGCCCAGCGCAGCCTCAACGTCATTGTCAAGAACTTCACCATGGAGGAAGGTGAGACTTCCGAGAAGCTTTTGCGTGCGTTTGAGCGAGAAATCCTTGGTCGCATGGGCCTTATCGGTGAGATCGCGCTGGCCGCCCACCGCCTTCCCCGCGCGCGGGGTAAGGCAGGGCCGCCCCCGCTCCTTCTCACCTTTAAGACCCCGGCGGACAAGATTTCTTTTCTCCGACGCCGCAAGCGGCTCGAGAAGACTCTCTTCACCCTTGATGACGACCTGACCCTGGCGCAGCAACAACGGCGACGGGAGCTATGGCCGACCTACCTCCAGCTCCGGCAGACCAAGGCGGGCCAGCCGGTGTACTGGAAGGGGGCGGCCATCTACGTCGGCCACAAGCCCTGGCAGGCGACCCCCCCCCCCCGCGGCCCCAGCGACTCCAGACGCCCCAGCTTAGGGGAATACAGCAGTAGTAGTGCAGAATAGATAGACCGTGGCCATGTACATGTTCGCGTTTGAGCCCCAAATTCAGCTGTGAATATCACTATCGCTTCGTCTCTCTAAGACGCACATGCTGATATAATTTTCCGAATCTAACACGCAATATATGACGAGCAAACGTCCTTTGACGCAACGCAGTTTGGCGGATGCGCTCGCCCATGAAAATGCGGCAGCTGCGGCTGCAGCTTCGCCATCAGGTCCGGTAGACAGCGGTGACACTAGTCGTGCACTGGTGGCCACCCAGCAACCTCCCGGGCTTAATGCCTCGCCATCGGCATCGCCTGACCCGAAACGCACCCGCCCAGCCGACAAAACAGGATGGTCCCGCCCCTCGGAACCGCGCTTTCGGCCCCACCCTTTCAAGGTCGATGATCACGACTGGAACAACCTGTCTCCTTACGATGCTATGGACTGCATCTTCTACGGGGACTACGCCTCGCTTTACGACCTGTGCCTCCATCTTTACGACCAAGGTCGCCTCATCGGCAGCAACGGCTGCCGCTGGCAAACCCACGGCGCCCTGCTTGGCTGCCCCCGCCCCCAGCTCCAGCACACCATCCTCAACTCCCTTCTCGAGCGCTCTGACGACGAGATCTGGGCTCCATCCATCTCCGCCCCCACCCTCCGTTCCATCCTCACGGAAGCCTTTCAGCAGCACGTGACCCCCCTTGCTGCTGACGTCGCAGCAATGGGTGGCACGCTGGCTGCTGAACTTCCTCACATTTCCGCCGCTGCCGCCTCCACCTCCACTGCCATTTCCGCCTCCACTGCCGACATCAAAGCCCAGCTCCTCGACCTCGACCAACGCCTTCAAGCCACCGCCAACGCCCTTGAGAGCTTGCATGACACCGCCGGCCTCACCGCCCAGGCGGTGAAGGACATCGCCGCCCAGCCGGCGTCTGCTGGCCCGGCCGGCGATGCTCCCTCCACCTGGGCGGACTTGCTTAAGCAGCACACCACCTCCACCACCTCCACCATCTCGGCACAACTCAAGCAACAAGCCCTCGACCTTCGCGAGGAAACCGACATCGCCCGGCGCAGCCACAATGTCATCGTCAAGCACTTCGACCAGCCGGCAGGTGAGACCTCCACGACCCTTCTTGAGGCATTTAAGCGCGACATTCTTGCCCCCATGCTACTCACTGGTGAGCTGGACATGTCGGCTGTCCGCCTCCCCCGCGCGCGGGGGAAGGCTGGCCCGGCACCCGTGCTCCTCACCTTTAAGTACATGGCGGACAAGCTGTCGTTCCTTAAATGCCGCAAGAAGCTCTCGAGGACTCGCTTCACGCTGGACGACGACTTGACCCTGGCCCAGCAACAGCGGCGACGCGAGCTATGGCCGGCCTACCTTCAGCTCCGGCACAGCGCAGGGGGGAAGCCGGTATACTGGAGGGGGGCGGTCATCCACGTTGACCACAAGCCCTGGCAGCCCCCTCCTGCCACCCCAGACTAGGGAATTCATACCAGTAGTGTAGATTAGTCAGGCTTAGCCTAGCATGTGGCCCACGCGCATGTGCGCCCATAATGGCCCCCATGGATGTTGTCTACAGGATTTAGCCAAGCCCTGCCTATAACGGGACCCCCATGGATGTTGCATTAAGAATTTCGCCATTCTATGCCATGCAGAGAGATGCTCTCTGTAGAGAAGCCATGTCCTAGCTCTTGTATAGCCATGATGATCTTCCCCACCTATGACAGGCTCCCCTTCGCTGGGTGTTGCCTGAAACTCTGGGTGGTGCAGGTGCCCTAGTGCACCTAGAGCAAGTGTTGTTTACATTCCCACCCTTGCAGGAAGTAGCTTAGAATGTATGATAGGCCATATGCCCCTTCTCTGGGCTATGTGCTACATATACTCCCAACGGAGTTATGTTACAATTCAATTCAATTCATGTACATGTACGCCTCCTAGAGGCACTAGATATCCTAGCTAATTAATTAATTAATTAGACTCGTGCTCCCGTTGGGGAGTCACGGAGCATTAACCCCGATGAATGGATGGATGGGTGCACACATTCCTACCGGTCTAATCTATCTACATTGGCTACATACTACATCTATCTAACAACATTCTAACTACATCATCTATCTAGGCAGCCGCACGCTGCCCTAGGGGGAGCTATCTAGCGTGCCTCCCGCGGGATTGCACACGCGGGCGCTTCCCCACTGGGGGGGGCTCGTTGTCCTCTATGACCTGGGCCCACTTGGCCTTGTCCATCATCTTCTTCCAAATCACGGAGAGGCCTAGGCCCCCCATGTCCTCTACTAGCTGTTCTTTGAAGGTGCGGGCCTTGCGGCGTCTAACATCACTGGGCCCAGCCCACGTCAGGAGGTGCCGGCCAGGCTGGGCTGGTCGCAGTCCTGCGGGGGGGCCACGTGAGGTGTCTACCTGGTTGGTGCGAGCTAGGTGCCCTACTAGCTGCAGGCGGCGTTGCTTAATTGTGCTGGTGATATAGGGCATGCCCTGATACAGGTCCTCATTGCGGACATGAGCAGCATATCCTACTCTGAAAATGGAACGCAGCATGCTGGTGACCGCGCCGTCCAGCTTGCGGGCCAGGTCGGCGGTGAGGGTCCACGTCTCGGCGCCATACGTGAGAACAGGAAGGACGAGGACCTTGAACAGGTCCTGTTTCTCGATCTTGCCCAGGGGCTTGCGCCATAGGGCCCGGTACTGGCGTAAAGCGTGCCAGGCGAGGGAGATGCGGTGGTCCACATCCACCTCGCAGCTAGGGAGCAGGCTGCCCAGCAGCTTAACGCGGTCCCGATACAGGACTCGAGAGCCGTCTAGGAGATAGAGGGGCGGCGCTGAGGTGGTGAGCCCCACCGCCAGAGCCTCTGTCTTCTTGCTGACCTCAAGCCCCACTGCACGGGCCTCGAGAGCCAGGCAGTCAAGCCATGTCTGCACGTGCTCAGTGTCCTCAAAGAGCCTAGCTAAGCCACGCGCTTTCCTTAATCATGTACATGTGTGCCTATGATGAGCCACACCCCAGATGATGCCTAGCTTTATTTAGTTATGTTGTGCCCATGCAGGGAGTAACTCTCTGCTGAGACGCCATGCCCTAGCTTCTTTGTATAGCTATGCTGATCTTCCCCCCCATGACAGGCTCCCCCTTCGCTGGGCATAGCTTGAAGATCATGGGGATGCACGTGCCCTGGTGCACCTAGAGCAATGAGGGTCCTTTACATCCCCACCCTTGCAGGAAGTAGCTTAGGATGTATGATAGGCCATATGCCCCCCTCTCAAGGGCTGTGTGCTACATATACTCCCAACGGAGTTATGTTACAATTCAATTCAATTCAATTGTCTGCATCATCCCCCAACCGTTAACTCGTCGTCTGTCCCTGGTCCTCTACGGAGGACTGAGTTGAACTCAGTCCTCTCTAGAGGACCGAGTTTTTGGGTTTCGTAGAAAATTCGCCCCGGTCAGAATGTTTGACAAAAAAATTCTCTCAAAATTTATTCAAATACTACGTGAAAAGATCTTTCTTGGACATATTTTTGGGATTTTTTTGGATTTGGTATGAGCGGCTAAATGTACGGTCAAAGTACAGGTGGTAAGGGTACTTCTCCACGTGAAACGCGAGTTCCGGAAATGCACGACCTAGCCATGGCGGCTCGCGCCCATGCATGCAGTTTACGTTTGCGGACGAGTTAGCTGTCCAAACTCAGGAAATAGATTTAACATGCCCTAAAGATGATAAAAATCAATTTTTAGCTCGCGGGGATGCGATTTACCCGGTGTCGGCACTGTTCTTGCTGGAAAAAACTGCGATAAGGCAGGTCGACGGAATTGATGACTGCGCTTGCTTTCCGGCGCAATTTCAATGGCTGATAGGTTTCTTTCTACATTGTAACATGCATTGTATTATAATAAATTGAGTGACAGTATAGATTTGATGATTTCGACCATTCTGTCACGTCATGGCCTATGTGCCGCAAAGTGCCACTTTTGCGGGTACCGCCTGGGCCAAGGTAACGCCAGCCGTGCCAGGTAAAGCCGGATAATCGTTGCCTCTTCGTTTCTTGATGTTCGTACATGAGTTTAAGCTTGCGAGGCGTTGTCAGGTTCAAGTCTTGATGCTCTTTCTTGACCATTGCCTGCCCCTCTCTAAAACCCCCTTTTCAGATGATGTTATCAGGCATTTGCCTTAACCCAGTGTAGTTGTGCAGGGTTTTAGGAGCTGTGCAGGTTTAAACACCTTCATAGATGTTAGTTATTCTTTTGCTACGTTCATACTGCATGATTGTGTGGCCACAGGCTGCGTCAAGGGTGCATTCAAGCTTTTACGGGTGAGTGAAAAGTCTTGGTGACAAACCACTGCCATCATGTGCCAGCAACTATGTTGGCCACATCATGGCAAGGCAAAACAGTTATAGCCATATCTATTGTTGTTAGAAACAATGGAAATATGCTTAACCTACCCATTATATTGGTGGTTGACACTTATAACATAACCCTTTGTTGGTAGGTATCCAAGCCCATTCCCTACATGCATGCATAGGCTCTCACTACATGATAAGGTATGATTTACCTGAAGTATGATGATGCAAGTGTGTTGTCCTGTAATGCTTGAAGGGAAATGAGTTGATTGGGATGGTTGGTGGCCACGGTGGTGTGTAGTATGACCGCACTTACATGCTAGCAAAGTTAGCAAAAGCCCCATTCCTCTCCTGAGGACTGAGAGTTTTTTAATTGTTTCAGGCAGTTGCAGTGGCCAAATCGAGCCCAGTTTTTTGCCACGTTTCAAGAACTATATTGTTTACATGCCTATATTTTTTCTTCATGCACCAGGATTTGATTGAATTTTTCCCACTCGTTCTTATCCCGAAAAATGCAAATTCGCGAGGGGTGCCCAACGTCCGCGTAATTTTCAGGTGTTCGGGTCAAGTTTTCACATATGCAGTATTTTTGCCAACAAAATGACATCTAGTACACCCCTGATCCACATCAAAACATTTGGGATGGGCCCCCCACTCAGTCGCTACACGCGGTTGAAAGTTGTCAACTCAGTCCTCCTGTGAGGACTGAGTTGGGACAGACGACGAGCACTAGATGGGGATGTAATCCTCATCCGACTTCTTGTTCTGCATAGCAGTCCAAGCAAGAGAGAGGAGGGAGGAAATGCGGTGTTCAAACTGGGCTGGGACCACTAGGTCGGCCGGCAACTGATCTGTATAATTCATTAATCAAATTAAATTAAATTAAATGATAACATGACTGTGTTGGGAGATCATATAGCACATATTCCCTTGCTGGATGGATGGAGGTGGGCGAAGCCGCAAAACCGAACCAGTCTAGATAACTCTAAGCTAATCTATCTAGCTAATTAATTAATAATTAATCTATCTAGAAAAAACCCTAACTACTCTACTCACTCAGACCTGGCTGGACTACTCATTCAGACCTGGCTGGACTGTCTGGGCTTGGAGGCGAGGGCGGTGGGGTTGGAGATTAGTGTCAAAACTGAGGCGATGGTGATTGGGGCCTCTAGTCGCCCACCGCTGCCGCGCCTGCTCGACGGGACGGGCCGGTGCGCTGTTCCACGGCCGGTGGCCTGGTGCTCCGCTTTGACGCAGTCAGGAACACCCATGCACAGGGACGCCCAGGCACAAGAAAACTCGCACACGATTCAATATGCCCCTCGGATGGCGGCGGGAAAGCCATAACAATCCCCTTGGGGCGAAGACTGCACATGCACTTCCTGGGATCGAGGGTGAGCCGAAGGTTGATGGCCGGCGCCATTATATATGGCCGGCCACTTTGAGGGCAGCCAGCTAGGGCAGCAGCCACAGCGCCGGCCGGGCCGAGGGCATGGATAGCACATAAATGTTATATGTATGTAACGGGCATCAAGCCAAGACGTAACATGATTGTAAACTGTAAGAACTTATGTGTGCTCTTCCTGGCAGTCTTCGACGCCAGGGGCAGCCGCCAGCAGTTACACGCCATTCCGCGTCCGGGTGATATTTCATGCAGTGATCCTCCACGGTATCGCTGCCAAGTATCGTCTGGCTGCCCGCACCCTCCCCTCCTTGCCTCCGCGCCGACAGCTTGCTGTCCACCGTCACGCACCGACAGTGGTCGCCGCTAGGCAGATGCTCCGCCGCAACAGGGACCCGATCGACCGCCAAACCTGGGCTGCAAGCCGGCTCTGCGGGTCGCCTACGAGCAGGCTGAGAAGGCCGATGCAAAGCAGATGGTCAAGGACCTGCGCAGCTGCCAGCAGAAGCACGACGGCAAGGGGGCCTGGTTCTGGTACAAGCGCCTCGGGCACCCGGATGGCCTCGGCCGGCCCCACCGCCACGACGTCCGGTGCCCCAGCCAAGCGGCTTCGTACCTGGGCCGCGGCCACGGCCGAGGTCATGGGGACAGCTGCGCCGCCCCTGCCCCTGCTCCCAGCCGCCGCCCGCCCGCCCGGCTGCCTTGGTCGGCGGCCCCGCCGGGCCCCCGGCCCCGCCTAGGTCAGCGGCGGACTACCTATAGCCCCCCCGCTGATCGGCCCGCTCGGCGACCCGTCAGACATGCCTCCTTTCACCTCTCGCGAGGTCAGGGAGGCGGTCCAGCGTCTGCGTTATGACGTGCGCAGCCACCGCCGGCTCCTACGAGATTCCAGCCGCAGTTGTGAAACTTGCAGCCGAATTTGAGGACACTGGTGTTATGCTGCACTTCCGGGATATTTGCAACCGTATTCTGCTGACACAGTCGTCGCAACCGCCTCCAGCGGCCTGGCAACACAGTTTTCGCACGATGCTGTACAAGAACAAGGGGTCGCCAGCCAACCCCGGTAACTACAGAGGGGTGTGCATCCAAAGTGCCCCCCTCAAGCTTCTCATGCGGCTCATCCTGAACCGCCGGCGCACGGCGCCCTGGACGGTCACCTCAGCGAGACTCAGCATGGCTTCCGTTCAGGTCGCAACACAGTACAGGCGCTCTTCGCTACTCGCCCCCTTGTGGAGGATCGAACTGCAACGCCTTCGGCCTGGTGGGTCCCCTCTGCACCTTGTGCTGGTGGACTTCATCAAAGCCGGCCTTCGATTCGGTTTTCTGGCCTGCGCTGTGGGACATCCTCGAACTGTTCCGGATGATTCCCCCGCCCACTTATTGCTGTCATCCGCAACCTGTATGAAGGGTCCACCACTTCGGTGCGCACTTCCTACGGGACCACGCCACCATATGCCCTTTACAGAAGGGTGTGTGGCAGGGCTGCGTGCTGTCGCCCTACCTCAGTGTTCATTATTGTGGTTGAATACGTAATGATTCCTGAAGGCGCGCAAGCGATTTGCCCGCATCGTGGGTAGGGAACCAGGGGTGCAGGTTGACAACCGTTTCTGGCATGGCGGGGCGGAAACGGGGATTCGGCTGGCGGACATCATCTATGCAGACGACACCATCCTCTTCGAGGACACGGGGCACGTGCAGACGTGGCTGGACTGCATGCCTGGCTATCGAGGCCTGCGCAGTGGGGCTTGAGGTCAGCAAGAAGACAGAGGCTCTAGCGATTGGGCTCACCCACCCACCGCCAGCCCTCTTTCTCCTTGACGGCTCTCGAGTCCTGTATCGGGACCGTGTCAAGCTGCTGGGCAGCCTGCTTCCCAGCTGCGAGGCTGATGTGGACCACCGCATCTCCCTCGCCTGGCACGCTTTACGCCAATACCGGGCCGGCCTGTGGCGCAAGCCCCTGGGCAAGATCGAGAAACAGGACCTGTTCAAGGTCCTCGTCCTTCCTGTTATTATTACGTATGGGGCCGAGACGTGGACCCTCACCGTCGACCTGGCCCGCAAGCTGGACGGCGCGGTCACCAACATGCTGCGATCCATTTTCAGAGTAGGATATGCTGCTCATGTCCGCAATGAGGACCTGTACCTTGGCATGCCATATATCACCAGCACGTGGCGCCTGCATGCAGCTCGTAGGGCACCTAGCTCGCACCAACCAGGTCGACACCTCACGTGCCCCCCCCGCGGGACTGCGCCCAGCTCAGCCTGGCCGGCACCTCCTGACGTGGGCCAGGCCCCGTCATGATGCTAGACGCCGCAAGGCCCGCACCTTCAAAGAACAGCTAGTAGACTGACATGCATGGGGGGCCAAGGCCTCTCCGTGATTTGGAAGAAGATGATTAATTAATTAATTAATTAATAGACACTTGGCTGCGTCACGTGAGCATAAGTCCTCAGTGGGAGGGGAACATGGGATGGAATGGATGGTGTAAGCTATCTAGGTCCTAGTTACAGGGGTGTGGGCACCGCGGCCCGAATCGCTATGAATGCCATACTTGGTCACACGCGGAGCCCCCACAGGCTTGGGGGTGGTCTCCTTCATCACTACTTGCCATCTATCCTTGCGCACCATCTGCCTCCATTAATTAATTAATTAATTAATTAATTAGGAACATAACTCCGTTGGGAGTATATGTAGCACATAGCCCAGAGATGATCTTCCCCCATGATGATCTTCCCCCTCACAGGCATGCTCCCCCCTTACCCGGGCATAGCGTGATAGACCATGAGGGTGCGGGTGCCCTGGTGCACCTAGAGCAAGTGTTGTTTACATTCCCACCCTTGCAGGAAGTAGCTTAGAATGTATTATAGGCTCATATGCCCCTTCTCAGGGCTATTAAAATTAAATTATAACATGCCTCCGTGGGGAGGTCATGTAGCACATATTTCATGATGGATGGGGTGGAGGAAGCCGCGTGATCGAACTATCCTAACTCTATCTAAAAGCCTAACTACACTACTCATCAAAACGCCTCCTCCGCTTGGGGGGAGGTGGCTTGCCCACAGGGTCGGGCGTGTGTGCCTTGACAATCTTCTTCCACCGCTCCTTGTCCTGCATGGCAGTCCAAAGACGGGAGAGAGAGTGGATGCGGTACTCAAACTGGGCTGGGACCACTAGGTCGTCCAGCAACATCTGGGTATAGGTCATGGCATGTTTCCCTACCTTTTTAGGAATGTTCTTGGGGCCAGGCCAGGTCAAAATGTGCCGCCCCGGTTGGCCGAGCCGCTGGGGACCGGCCAGACCAAGGGCGGTGTCGACCTGGCTGGTGCGAGCAAGATGTCCTACAAATGCTATCCTACGCTGTCTAATCTCGTCCGAAATACGCGGCATACCGTGATACAAAGACTCTAAGGACCTACGCTGAGAAAACCCGACATTCAGGACCTGTCGGAGCATCCGGGTTACCGTGCCGTCTAGCTTGCCGTCTCAGGGCTATGTGCTACATATACTCCCAACGGAGTTATGTTCCTAATTAATTAATAGCCCAGAGAAGGGGCATATGGCCTATCATACATTCTAAGCTACTTCCTGCAATTAAGGGTGGGAATGTAAACGACCCTAGCTCTAGGTGCACCAGGGCACCGGCACCACAATGCTGTCTCAGGTTCAACCCGCCTAAGGGGGGGATCCTGGCACGGGGGGGAAGATCATCATAGCTATACAATTAAAAGCTAGAGCGTGGCATCTCAGCAGAGAGCAGCTCTCTGCATGGGCACAGCATAACTAAATAAAACTCTAGGCATCATCTGGAGTGTGGCACATCATAGGCACACATGTACATGATTAAATAAAGCGCGTGGCTTAGCTGGGATATTGCCTCTAGGAGGTGTACATGTACATGGCCACGGTCTATCTATTCTACACTACTACTGCTCAGTATTCCCCTAAGCTGGGGCGTCTGGAGTCGGTGGGGCCGCGGGGGTCGCCTGCCAGGGCTTGTGCCTTGTGGCCGACGTAGATGGCCGCCCCCTTCCAGTACACCGGCTGCCCCGCCTTGGTCTGCCGGAGCTGGAGGTAGGTCGGCCATAGCGCTCCCGTCGCCGTTGTTGCTGCGCCAGGGTCAAGTCGTCATCAAGGGTGAAGAGAGTCTTCTCGAGCCGCTTGCTGCGGTGTCTGAGAAAAGAAATCTTGTCCGCCGGGGTCTTAACTCGTCGTCTCACGTCTGTCCCAACTCAGTCCTCAAAAGAGGACTGAGTTGACCTTTTTCAACCGGGTGTAGCGACTAAGTAGGTGGGGGGTCCATCCCAAATGTTTTGATGTGGATCGAGGGTGTATTTGATGTCAATTTGCTGGAAAAAATGCTGCGTTAGTGAAAACTTGACCCAAACACCTGGAAATTACTCGGACATATGACACCCTCGGCGAATTTGCATTTTTCGGGATAAGAGCGAGTGGGGAAAATTTAACCCCTAAATGGTCTTGCTGCCGATTTTCCGCCAAAAATCGAGTTCCAGCCGATGCATCGGCCCCTTCTCGGGGGACCAGATGCCGCGAAATCTATTGAGAATTAGGAAAAGTTTAGCTGAGAAGATCGAAAGTTTATAAGTTCCTTCACAGCATGGTACTAGGGTTTGCATACTTTTGACAAAGTTATAGAGGTGTTCTGGCCGGTCAAAGTACAAGGGGTCAGGGTACTTTTTCACGTAAAACGTGCATTCCGGAAAACGACGACCTGGCCATGGCGGCTTGCGCCCACGCATGGTATTTACGTTTGCGTTCGAATTTTCTGGCCAAACTTAGGAAATTGATTTTATACCTCCTAAAGATCATACAGGCCAATCTTTTGTTCGCGGGAATGCCATTTGATAGGTGTCGGCAGCGTTCTTGTTGGAAAAAACTGCGATCAGGCCGGACGATAGAAACGTTGACAGCAATACCTTTCCGGCGTATTTTAAAGGATATATTGGTTTCTTTGTACTTTTTATGATACATAGTAGTCGTAAACGTGCAAGGGTGGCAAGAAATCGCCGAATCCAGCGACCATGCTGCACAACTTTGGTGTGCCGAAATGCGCCATTTTGCGGCCACCGCCTGGGCCAAGGTAACGCCATCCATGCCTGGTAAAGCTTCAGCATCGTTTTCCTATCGATGTTTGACGTTTATATATACGTTCTAGCTTGTGTAGCACATTATTTTTGCATTATTCATGCTCTTTCTTGACCCTGGCCTGGCCCCTTTCTAAAACACCCTTCTTAGATGCTTCCCTCAGTCAGTTGACCTGCCACAGGGTGACGGTGATAAGTTTTAGAGGCTGTATGGGTTTGAATACCTCCATATATGTTTGTTATACATTTCCCATACACATATTGCATGAGAGTGAGGCAGTTGGCTGGTCTCTGTGGCATCATCAAGCACGTAACTGGTGAGTAAAAGCTTCCCATTGACAGCATGTGCCACCAGGAGTGCTGGCCATCACCTGGTAAGCTATAGCAGCTTAGGCATAGTTTATCCTTGCTAGGGCAGGCTGAAATAGGCTCAACATCACTAGTTTGTTGGTGGCTGCCTCCTAGAATGCATGCCTTGCGTAGGGTATCCGTACCACGTTACCTACGTGCATGGACAAGGTGGCACCTGCACATAGGTGCCATGTAAGGGCAGTGTGATGATGCAGTTATGTTTCCCCATCATTGTGGAAGGGAAATGTATTATTTGGCATGGTTGGTGGCCATATTAGTAGGTAGTATGCCCACCCCTACCCCCTTGGTTGCATTTTACCAACGGTACCCCTATGGGCTGTACTGGGTGTAACTGCTGGTATACCCACCCAAATGATGACCCCAATGGCTCAAACTGTTCAGCAACTAATTGTTTATCATCCCTGAAGTGGTAGGTGCCTAGGTCTTATAACATAATTCAAAATGCACATTCTACCAAAAATGAAAACGCGCGTCTTGACCCCCCTGACTTTGACGGCAGTTTTATATGGCCTACCCTGCATATATGTGAGGTTGTGATATACCAACCCGAAGGGCAACTCATGGACATGCTTGGCCCCCAAGGACAGCCATTGGATATGGGTAGGTTGGATGGCATCTGGTTTGCAAATTTGTGAAGATCCAGCCGATTTATCGGCAGGATCTCAGACCATTTAGGGGTTAATCAAATCATGGTGCACGTTAGAAAAATATAGGCATGTAAACAATATAGTTCTTGAAACGTGGCAAAAAACTGGGCTCAATTTGGCCAATGCCACTGCCTGAAACACTTGAAAAACTCTCAGTCCTCAGGAGAGGAATGGGGCTTTTGCTAACTTTGCTAGCATGTAAGTGCGGTCATACTACACACCACCGTGGCCACCAACCATCCCAATCACCTCACTTCCCTTCAAGCGTAACAGGACAACACACTTGCATCATCATGCTGCAGTTGTATCATACCTTATCATGTAGTGAGAGCCTATGCATGCACGTAGGGAATGGGCTTGGATACCTACCAACAAAGGGTTATGTTATAAGTGTCAACCACCAATATAATGGGTAGGTTAAGCATCTTTCCATTGTTTCTAACAACAATAGATATGGCTATAACTGTTTTGCCTTGCCATGATGTGGCCAACATAGTTGCTGGCACATGATGGCAGTGGTTTGTCACCAAGACTTTTCACTCACCCGTATAAGCTTGAAAGCACCCTTGACGCAGGCCGTGGCTACACAATCACGCAGTATGAACGTAGCAAAAGAATAATTAACATCTATGAAGGTGTTTAAACCTGCACAGCTCCTAAAACCCTGCACAACTACACTGGGTTAAGGCAAATGCCTGCTAACATCATCTGAAAAGGGGGTTTTAGAGAGGGGCAGGCAACGGTCAAGAAAGAGCATCAAGACTTTAACCTGACAACGCCTGGCAAGCTTAAACTCATGTAAGAACATCAAGAAACGAAGAGGCAACGATAATCCGACTTTACCTGGCACGGCTGGCGTTACCTTGGCCCAGGCGGTGCCCGCAAAAGTGGCACTTTGCGGCACATAGACCATGACGTGACAGAGTGGTCGAAATCATCAAATCTATACTGCCACTCAATTTATTCTAATACAATACATGTTAAAATGTAGAAAGAAACCTATCAGCCATTGAAATTGCGCCGGAAAGCAAGCGCAGTCATCAATTCCGTCGACCTGCCTTATCGCAGTTTTTTCCAGCAAGAACAGTGCCGACACCGGGTAAATCGCATCCCTGCGAGCTAAAAATTAGGATTTATCATCTATAGGACATATAAAATCTATTTCCTGAGTTTGGACAGCTAAATCGTCCGCAAACGTAAACTGCATGCATGGGCGCGAGCCGCCATGGCTAGGTCGTGCATTTCCGGAACTCGCGTTTCACGTGGAAAAGTACCCTTACCACCTGTACTTTGACGGTACAGTTAGCCGCTCATACCAAATCCAAAAAAATCCCAAAAATATGTCCAAGAAAGATCTTTTCACTTAGTATTTGAATAAATTTTGAGAGAATTTTTTTGTCAAACATTCTGATCGGGGCGAATTTTGTACAGAACCTCAAAACTCGGTCCTCAGGAGAGGACTGAGAAAAACTCAGTCCTCTCCAGAGGTAGTGGGACAGACGACGAGTTAAAGGTGAGAAGGAGCGGGGGCGGCCCTGTCTTACCCCGCGCGCGGGGAAGGCGGTGGGTGACCAGCTCGATCTCACCGTTAAGGCCGGCCATGCGACCAAGGATTTCTCTCTCAAACGCACGCGTAAGCTTCTCGGAATTCTCACCTTCCTCCATGGTGAAGTTCTTGACAGTGACGTTGAGGCTGCGCGCTTGGCGAGCTCAGCCTCCTCGCGGAGGTCAAGCGTCTGCCGGTGGAGCTGGGCTGCGACGGCGGAGGTGGTGGAGGTGGTATGTTGCTTAAGCATGTCCGCCCAGGTGGTGATGGGAGGAGCATCGCCGGCCAGGCCAGCCGGGGCTGGCTTGGCGGCAATGTCTTTCACCGCCTGGGCGGTGAGGCCTGCGGTGTTCTGCAGAACCTCGATAGCGATGGCGTTGTCCTTAAGACGCTGGTCGATGTCACGGAGCTGGGCGGTGATGGCGGTGGAGGAGGCGAGGAGGGTGGAGGTGGCGGTGGAGATGGTGGAGGTGGCGGTGGAGAGGAGGGGGAGCTCGGCAGCCAGCGTGCTGCCCATGACCGCCACATCTGCTGCGATGGGGGCCACGTGCTGCTCGAGGGCCTCCTGGAGGAGCGAGCAGATGTCCAGAGGATTCGGTTAAGGTGGTGGTGAGGGGCTTTGGGGGCCAAAGCTCCGAGATGGAGCGTCCAAGGAGGGAAAAGAGAGCGAATTCCTGGAGGTGGGGGCGGCGGAGGCTGGGAAAGTGGTCGAAAGAGGAGACGCGATTCAGGCGAGGATCAAAGAGGCGACCTCGGATGAAGAGCTGCTTGCACAATTCAACAAGCGAGGCGTGTGATCCAAAAAACACGCAGCCCAGGATGCGTTCCTCGGTAAACTTGTCCAAGAAGTCGGGCTGGCGGGCTTCGGCTACAAAATCGATCTCGACCCAGCTCGGCTCGGCAGGGCGACTGCGCTTGGGTTCAGGCGACGCTGCTGGCGAGGCGCGGGGCTCAGCAGGGGGCTGGGCGACCACTAGAGCTTGGCTAGTGGCGCCGCTGCCTTCTGGGCCGGTTGGCGAAGCTGCAGCCGGGGCTGCAGACGTATTTTCATTGCTGAGCGCAGCCGCCAGGCTGCGTTGCGTCGAGAGGCGTTTGCTCATCGTATATTGCGTAAGAGCTTCGGAAAATTATATCAGCATGTGCGTCGTAGAAAGACGCGTCGATTGTGATATTCACGGCTAAATTCGGTGCTCAAACGTGAAAGTTATGAGCTCCGCCGTCAGCCATGGCTACCTCGTGGCTCGTGGCTACCCACGCGCATGTGTCTGCCTCTATATTACAGACAAACCAGGAGGCTGCCCGGGTGTGAGCCCGTCACGTCTAGTGTAGCACATGTCCAGGCCGAGTCTATATCACCAAAAGAAGATGATGGACAAGGCCAAGTGGGCCCAGGTCATAGATCGAGGACAACGAGCCCCCCCCCGTGGGGAAGCGCCCGCGTGTGCAAACATACGGGAAGCACACCAGACAGGTCCCCTAGGGTAGAGTTCATTAATTGCTGTTGATAGATGTTTGTAGATAGCTGTTGTAGATAGATTAGACCGGTACGTAGGACTGTTTGCACCCATCCATCCATCCATCCATCCATCCATCCATCCATCCATCCATCCAACTTCGATCAGCAGGCAGGTGAGACCTCCACGAGCCTTCTTGAAGCATTTAAGCGCGCCATTCTTGCCCCCATGTTACTCACTGGTGAGCTGGACATGTCGGCTGTCCGCCTCCCCCGCGCGCGGGGGAAGGCTGGCCCGGCACCCGTGCTCCTCACCTTTAAGTACATGGCGGACAAGCTGGCGTTCCTTAAATGCCGCAAGAAGCTCTCGGAGACTCGCTTCACGCTGGACGACGACTTGACCCTGGCCCAGCAACAGCGGCGACGCGAGCTATGGCCGACCTACCTTCAGCTCCGGCAGAGCGCAAGGGGGAAGCCGGTATACTGGAGGGGGGCGGTCATCCACGTTGACCACAAGCCCTGGCAGCCCCCTCCTGCCACCTCAGACTAGGAATATATATACCAGTAGTGTAGATTAGTAAGGCTTAGCCTAGCATGTGGCCCACGCGCATGTGCGCCCATAATGGCCCCCATGGATGTTGCCTTCAGAATTTAGCCACGCCATGCCTATAATTCAGATTCATGCAACATACTCGATCTATCTCCTACTCTTCCTTTATCTTGCGCCGAGCTATGGATGCCGAGAATGCTCATAACTTTTGATTCCGGGCATGAAATTTGGTCGGGTAAATTGCTACAGACTCGCTTTTTGATGACGAACACGCTGATCTAATTTTTGGCAGCCATCGCCCCGGATTTCGAAAGTTATCGCCGGCGGCCTGCCCAGCAGATATCGCTATTTTTCTGCACGTTATGGCGGCACCACGCACGTGAGCCGTGCGCCTGCGCCCCCTGCCATCGTCTAGGTGCTATTAAACGTAGCCATGGAGGCCCCCGCATCGTCTTCAGTTCTTGCTGCCGAGTCTCTCGAGGACAAACTTGCTGCAAACAAAATCGCCACCGACATTGCCGCGGCCAAGAAAGCCGCTAACAAGCGCACCAAGACTTCGGCAGCGACTTCGGAAGCAACTCCGATAGCGGTTGAAACCTCCTTGCCGGACTCCATTTCTTCCTCATTCTACATGCCAGTCGCACGTTTGAGCCTGGACGACATCGCTGCCTTCCTTGGCTTCAGCGACGCCGAGGTGCGACGCGTGCTGCAGCTCCGCTACGAACACAACGCCCCGATTCGCCACCCTCGCACCGGCCAGGTTATGGACGCTCCTTCGGATACCATTGATGCTTTGGAGCCCAAGGATTGCCGTCTTGCATGTCTTATTTCGTGCTGCTCTGAACTTGTCGAGCTGCCGGCGACACCCATCGCCAGGCCAGCCCCCGCGACCGACACTACCGTGCCGCTGCAGGACCTCGCACAGTCTTTTACGACCGTGCAGGGCGACATTAAGGTCCTGAAGGAGACGATGCTGGAGCTGAAGAAAGCCATGGCAGCCCCTGCCAAAACTACCACGTTTGCCGATGTCACCGGCAAGCAATTGACCACCATTGTTCAACAGGCGGCCAAGTCTGCAGCTACCGCTGCGGTCACCCAGAATGCAGTGCAGCAACGCCAACGCAATATGGTAATCAAAGGCTTCCAGAAAGGCGCGGCAGCACAGGAGACAGCACACTCACTTGCCGAGGAGCTGCGCGGCCCAGCGTTTCTGGGGAAGCTGCAGCTCCAGAACCGTGTTGCCATTGAACGTGCCATTCGGCTGCCAGGCCCTCTGGGCCTGGTCGTCGTCACCATGGCCTCCATGCACGACAAACGCCTCGTGCTGGGAGCACGTCGTCTGCTCCAACGCGATGACTTCAGCCTCGACGAGGACTACACGACGGCTCAACTGAAGGCGAGGAGCGCGGTGTGGAACAGCACCATCGTCCAGGAGACCAAGAAGCAAGAGACCAAGGGTAAGCGCATTAAGTTGCGTCTGCTTCAGGATGGCTCCTTTGCAGCATTCTTTGATGGGCACAGGATTACAGGTGTTCCGATTAACACCCCCGGAGCGGAGTCTCGTCAGGCGTCTAGCCAGAAGGGTGCTGCCTCTGTTGGTAGACAGTAGGTAGACAACCTTCCTCGTCGGCTCGCGGCTAACAGGCTTCGGGGACAGCCTCTAAATAGTCCCGTTCCACTACCATGCATCGACCTAACAGTCGACTGAGACACATGGTGGTGCCGGTATCTCGGGCCAGAACGACAGCTCTCAGCAGCAAGATTAGCAACACCCAACGCATGCTAGATTTCCTACGCCTCTGCGTTGCGCAAGCATCCCCGAATACCCAGAGCAGGCGGCAGGCTCGCATCCTACGCTTGCAGGACAAAATAAATGCGATGAAAAGCACTATTTCTACCGCTTCCCTTCCCCCCTCCGTTTCACCCCCACCTCCACCCCCCGCCGCACCCACCCCCATCACCCATCGTCGTCCTCCCCTGGTGGGCCAGCAGGCATCCTTGGCCCTTGCCACTTTTAACACCCGCACATTGCTAGATGACGACCATAGCTGCCGGGTAGAGGAGCTAGTCGCATTCTGCATTGAGCATCGTGTGTCTATATTAGGCGTCCAGGAACACCGCCGCACGGTGCCACTTGGCATGGTGAGCACTGATCGCTTGGCGGGTGGCTGGCGGTTTTTCTTCGCTGGCAGCGGTACGTCTGGCCAAGGTGGTGTTGGTCTTTTGTGTTCGCCGCTGGCAGTTGCTAGCCTCAGCACGCTTAAGTTTCTAACGCCACGCCTTATGGTAGCACACTTCACCTCCGTCGAGGGGCGGTCTAAACACCACCTCACGGTGGGGGTGGGCTACGCACCCCATAGTGGTCTACCTGCGTTGGAACGCCAGAAGTTCTTCGAGGACTTGCATAGCCTTGAGGGGGCCACCCCGGCCCGCCACTTTTTGGTTATGCTGCTAGACGCCAATGCCACGCTCCCCGTGGGTACTGCTGGCAGTCGCTTTGCGCCTGCTGACACTGCTGCTAATGACAACACTCCCCTGTTTTCTGCCTTTTTGCGGGATAGCGGGATGGTTGCTGTCAACTGCCACTTCCAACGTCCCTCCCAGGACTTGGTCACTTTTCGTGGCCCTAACGGCCGTCAGGCCTGTCTGGACTACGTGGTGGTACGGCAGCCCAGGTGTACCTCGGTTCTGGACACCCGAGTGTTTGACACGCCCACGGTGTGCTCTGACCACCGGTTGGTGCGCGCGACCCTTCGGCTCCGGTTCCACGTCCCCGCGCGCCGCGCCCCAGTGGTCCGCCCTGACTGGTCTGCTCTACGTCCGGTCAAGGGAGATCCTGAGGACTGGACGGACGCCGAGCACGAGCGGAACTGGTGCCGACGGAAGTACCTGTCGGCACTGGACGCCCGGGCGGACGTCGACGAGCTGGACAAGGGTGCCCCCAACGCAGCCATTTTTGCGGGCTTTGCGGCCCGTGCCCCGTTGCTGGCGGCCCGGCACCTGCCGGTCATGCCCCGCCGCCGCCCCGGCCCGCTCTACCGCCAGGACCCCAAGGTCTTGGCCGCCCGGCACCGCCTCAAGCGTAACCGGGACCCGCTGCAGAAACCATTGCTCAAGGCCGCCCTTGTGGAGGCCTACGAGCATGCTCAGGACGCGGAGGCGGCCCAGTGCATCGCGGATGCCAAGGCCTGCCAGGCTCGCAACCAGGGCAAGGACATGTGGTACCACCTCGACCGGCTCGGCGGCCGGCGGCAGCGCACCCCGGTGGAGCACACGGGGGACGGCACGGCGCCGGTAAGCCTTGACCGCTGGTTGGCCCACAATGTTTCCTTGACCGGTGGGGCTCGCGCCCCCCCCCGCCGCTTCACCCCGAGACGGCCGCCCGCCTCGGGGTCGCCGGACCCCCGCCGCCGCCAGCGCCCCCCTCCTCGGCCGCGGACTACCAAGTCCCCGCCTTGAAGGAGGGCTGCCTTGCCACCAACGACGTCGTCCACCCCTTCACTTTGGAGGAATTGGACGGCGCCCTTGCTCGCCTGCGGTACGATGCGGCGGTCGGGGCCGACCACCTTTCTGCTGAGCTGCTGAAGACCCCTGATCTGGCGGTTAGGGATCTTCTGCTGGCGTTCTGCAACCGTGTCCTGCTCTCTGACGAGCCTCCGCCTGCTGAGTGGCAGACGGCCATCCGCGTCATGCTGTACAAGAAGGGCTCTGCTGCTGACCCCGGTAACTACCGGGGTGTCTGCCTCCAGAGCGCCGCGCTGAAGGTCTTCATGCGCATGATGCTGCACAGGCTCCGCGCCGCGCTGGACCCACACCTGGGTGAGTCTCAGATGGGTTTCCGTAGTGGTCGTAACACTGTCATGGCTGTGTTTGTCGCGCGCCGGTTGATGGAGGAGGTGCGTCGCCTTCCCCCTGACAGTTTGCCGCTGGTCCTCATTTTTGTTGACTATATCAAGGCCTTTGACACGGTCCTCTGGGAGGCTCTTTGGGCCATCCTAGCTCTGGACCGCGTGCCACCAGCGTTTATTGCTGCCATTCGCCGACTGTATGAGGGCTCACAGGCAGTAGTGCGGACTGCGGAAGGCACCACCCCACCATTCCCCCTTCACCACGGGGTGTGGCAAGGTTGTGTCCTGTCTCCATACCTGTTCATTATTGTCGTGGACCACGTCATGCGCCAGGCACGTGCGCGCTTTACTGCTCTTAAGGGGTTCGAGCCAGGCTTGGACATCCTTAACGAGCGTGGGCACGGCGGGGTTAGCACGGGTTACCGCCTGGCTGACCTGATTTACGCGGACGACACCACCCTCATCGCGCGCCCCGAGCACATTCAGACCTGGCTGGACTGTCTGGGCCTGGAGGCGAGGGCGGTGGGGTTGGAGATTAGTGTCAAAACTGAGGCGATGGTGATTGGGGCCTCCAGTCGCCCACCGCTGCCGCGCCTGCTAGACGGGACGGAGGTCCCACTCCGCGACCGCTTCAAGCTGTTGGGGAGTTGGCTTCCGGACACTGCCGACGATGTGGACACCCGCATCGGCCTTTCCTGGGCCAAGCTCCGTTCGCTCAACACCTACTGGCGCTCCAAGGGCCTGGACGAGCACCGCAAGCGCATGCTCTTCAAGGTCCTCGTCCTCACGGTGCTCACGTATGGCGCCGAGGCATGGACACTCACGGCAACACTGGCAGCCAAGCTAGACGGCACGGTAACCCGGATGCTCCGACAGGTCCTGAATGTCGGGTTTTCTCAGCGTAGGTCCTTAGAGTCTTTGTATCACGGTATGCCGCGTATTTCGGACGAGATTAGACAGCGTAGGATAGCATTTGTAGGACATCTTGCTCGCACCAGCCAGGTCGACACCGCCCTTGGTCTGGCCGGTCCCCAGCGGCTCGGCCAACCGGGGCGGCACATTTTGACCTGGCCTGGCCCCAAGAACATTCCTAAAAAGGTAGGGAAACATGCCATGACCTATACCCAGATGTTGCTGGACGACCTAGTGGTCCCAGCCCAGTTTGAGTACCGCATCCACTCTCTCTCCCGTCTTTGGACTGCCATGCAGGACAAGGAGCGGTGGAAGAAGATTGTCAAGGCACACACGCCCGACCCTGTGGGCAAGCCACCTCCCCCCAAGCGGAGGAGGCGTTTTGATGAGTAGTGTAGTTAGGCTTTTCTAGATAGAGTTAGGATAGTTCGATCACGCGGCTTCCTCCACCCCATCCATCATGAAATATGTGCTACATGACCTCCCCACGGAGGCATGTTATAATTTAATTTTAATGCCTATAATGGGACCCCCATGGATGTTGCATTAAGAATTTAGCCATTCTATGCCATGCAGAGAGATGCTCTCTGTCGAGACGCCATGTCCTAGCTCTTGTATAGCCATGATGATCTTCCTCCCTCACAGGCATGCTCCCCCCTTACCCGGGCATAGCGTGATAGACCATGAGGGTGCAGGTGCCCTGGTGCACCTAGAGCAGGGGTAGCTTACATTCCCACCCTTGCATGAAGTAGCCTAGAATGTATTAAAAGCCATATGCCCCTTCTCAGGGCTATGTGCTACATCTACTCCCAACGGAGTGATGTTGATAATTAATTAATTAATTAATCCATCCATCCATCCATCCATCCATCCATCCATCCATCCATCCATCCATCCATCCATCCATCCATCCATCCATCCATCCATCCATCCATCCATCCATCCATCCATCCATCCATCCATCCATCCATCCATCCATCCATCCATCCATCCATCCATCCATCCATCCATCCATCCATCCATCCATCCATCCATCCATCCATCCATCCATCCATCCATCCATCCATTCATCGGGGTTAACCCATGCATGCTCCGTGACTCCCCAACGGGAGCACGAGTCTAATTAATTAATTAATTAATTAATTAATTAATATTAATGTGTGCGCGAGGGTATGTCCCGGAGTTGGGCTGGGCTCTGATAGATCACGGTGGTGCATGCACCGGTGCGCCCTTGGTGCACCTAGAGTAGGTGCCAGTTTACATTCCCCCACCTGCAGGAAGTAGCCAAGAGTGTAGCCATACGCCCCTTCAGATCAGAATATACGCCCCTTCTCAAGGCTACATATACTCCGGCAACGGAGATATGTTACTAATTAATTAATTAATTAATTAATTAATTAAATAATGTCCCGGAGTACCATGCCAATCTCATTATATGATAACACAAAAGTTATAAAGATAGTCTGTATCATGCCCCAACCCTAGTAGTGATGAAGGAGACCACCCCCAAGCCTGTGGGGGCTCCGCGTGTGACCAAGTATGGCATTCATAGCGATTCGGGCCGCGGTGCCCACACCCCTGTAACTAGGACCTAGATAGCTTATACCATCCATTCCATCCCATGTTCCCCTCCCACTGAGGACTTATGCTCACGTGACGCATTAATGCCCCAACCCTAGCTGCAAAGATGGGGATATCATCCTCATCCGAGCTGTCTTCTACAGACAAGAAAGTAATGGTAGACGAGGCGGTAGTGTGGCGGCTATCCTCAGGGGATTGTACCTGAGGGCTACCCAATCTAGCAATGGACCGCGGCGACCGTGGTATTTACAACCACTGCTTTAGTATAGCTCTCGGGGCCATGTGGGCGCATGTGCCTTTTCGGAAACAGCTGCACACCGCCTGCACGCGTCAACGCCTGCATGCCAATCAGCTCAAATAGCCCAATCTAGCGAGCCACCCAAGCAAGCTATGGTCAGCTTGACCAAAATTGCTAGATGACAGTTTTCATCACCAGAGTATGAGGGTATGGGGGAAATACATGGCGAGCCATGTGATAGGTCTGCCCTGTACAAAACTGCCACCCTGAAATGCCGTGCAAGTTGGCTCACAATTTCTTTGCATTTGAGATGTATAGAAAGTGCAGCGTCAACTTCAGTACAAATCGCTGCGAAGCTTGGACGAATGCAGGATCTGCGTATCGTAAATCATCAAGTTCCTCTTCCACATCGTGTTAACCTGCAAAGGAGGAAAACACGAACCAAATGTTATGGATGTAACAGAAACAGCATGTAATGTTACCATGTAAAATGCAACAAGGCTTAGCAGCAACTTGTTCACAGGAACAGAGGGCACTCAATGGAGTCAGTCCAGATGCATTTGCTGCAAGCATCCAGGAAAGCATTCAAGGGATTTTGTTTCTATTTCC
Source organism: Mesostigma viride (assembly GCA_009746045.1). Taxonomy (NCBI): domain Eukaryota; kingdom Viridiplantae; phylum Streptophyta; class Mesostigmatophyceae; order Mesostigmatales; family Mesostigmataceae; genus Mesostigma; species Mesostigma viride. The sequence goes on along the minus strand of RPFO01001598.1, from coordinate 183,968 downwards.
ATGCTTGATGGCGTTCTACAAATTCTGTCGATTATAAGTGTTCCTATAAAAGAGCCCGCACTCTCCCTGAATGAAACTCCCAGCTGCAAAAAAGGCTGTTTTGTGGGATATAGCATGCCAGACCTGTTCCAATGAAGGGACTGGTTGAGAGAGAGAGAGAGAGAGAGAGAGAGAGAGAGAGAGAGAGAGAGAGAGAGAGAGAGAGAGAGAGAGAGAGAGAGAGAGAGAGAGAGAGAGAGAGAGAGAGAGAGAGAGGGAGAGAGAGGGAGAGAGTGAGAGAGAGAGAGAGAGAGAGAGAGAGAGAGAGAGAGAGAGAGAGAGAGAGAGAGAGAGAGAGAGAGAGAGAGAGAGAGAGAGAGATCGGTGAAGAGATCCCTTGACCTCATGTGCCACCCTGGGTGCTGCCTGGTCTAAGCGTGCCTTGCATACCAAGTTGTAGCGCATATGGTTGAGGTACAATGGCCTGCCGCGCCGCAGATTGACGTCATCCTGCGATCGATGGGAGGGAGATGTGGGGTGCAAAGCAGAAACGAAAGAGACACGCATACAAGCACCACAACAGGAAAACCTCCGTTAGACGTGCTTCACACGCTACTAAAACATTCCTAACGTCATCATCCTGTCAAAGCTGAAGCATGGCTTTGCGCAAGCGTTTGGAGAGGGAAACAAGCCACAAGAGGGCAAAGCAATGTCAAAGGGTGGAATGGTCCCTCTCACGGAAGTATCTACTCGAACAGATTGTATGCAGGGCTTCATTAAACAAAAGCATGGGAAGGAAGACAAAAAAAAACAAAGAACGAATGAACAAATGAGCGAATGAACAAACGGACGGGTGGACGGACGGACGGGCGGACAAACGGACGGGCGGCCGCACAAACGCATGGACACACGAATGCATGAACGCATGCACACACGCACACACGTACACACGGATGCACGGACTAACGGACAAACAATCGAGCAAAGACAACAATAAATGAACAAATGAATAAGTGAATAAATGAGTAAGTGAATAAATGAATAAAGAAGTGAATGAATGAACGGATGAATCCATGCATCGAAATGCATCGACAGATGAAAGGATGGATGAATGGACGAATGGCAGTACCTCGCCGTGGGAGTCCAGGTAGACCGAGGGCATGAGCGAGGCGTGCCGCCCGTGGATCAGCAGCAGCTTGGTGGCGTGCAGCAGCAGGAACACGCACGTGCCGGCGCCACCTGAGGGCGGGATGTTCCACCCGTCAGCACCAGGCGCCGCCAACGATGTTTGTCAAGCAGAGAGGGGGCATGCAGGAAACAAGAGACAGCACAAGAGAGACGGGCAAAATTCAAGTGACACGGGTGGTACCGCATGTCTGGCCACTAAATTGATCGGGGTCGCCCACTAGATAAGCGGGGGTTGCCGAAGCGGTAGCAACCAGCATACAAGTTGGACACGGCAACGGATAGGAATTTATGACCTATGCCAATGTTCACGCCAATACTCTTGTCAACAGGATGCCTCCCAAGGGAACCCAAGCAGTCACTTCCTGCCTGACCGAATCTAAGAACAAAAATGCCACCCTGACTACTGACTGCAGCAATCTAAGATGCGCAACAGAGCGCAAAATAAGACAGAGGAGGGGCACCCCCCCAAAGCAAAAAGCGCACACGGGAGCACGGGAGCTTTGAACAGCAATTCATTTCTTCTTAAGAAGGCGGAACTAATCTAAGCAGTGACATCATCATCGTGTCATTATCTATAATGTCGATGGCAGCATCATGACACAATGGTGAGCATGGCATTGTGGGCTAGCGGGTCAACGTAGGCACAAATGGCGGCGTGCATCGAATCATTATCATTATGATCATTGACATCGCCCTGTGTCACCATTATGAGCATTCCTCTGCGCTAGCGGGTCACTAGAGTGGGCTAGCGGGTCCAGGCACGTACAGATGGCGGCGTGCTGGAAGCACTCCCCCTGGGTGTGCGACCTGCAGCACGTGTCGTTGCAGCACGCCAGGGTGCCACAGATGAGGCACAGCGCGGGCTCCCTGCCCACTCAGGGCGGGCGAATGCCAGGACACATACGAATCCCACGATTTGGACAGCAACGCAAGAATCCCACGATTTGGAAAGCACAGTGAGCACCGTAATTCAATTCAGATTTGCGAGGTGGGCCGGCAGATTCGTGAGGTGGGCCGCCAATGTGAGAGCATACAACCCAGCCATGCTGAGCTCACGTGAGGGTACGTACGCCGAGCAACCTGGCCTGGACGCCGCTTAACTTTTCCCTCTTAAACCAGTGCACAGATGTGCTCATTGAAATGCACAATGTGCATGCGCAGTCGCATGCATGTAGGGGAAAGTTTTGTCAAAGGCATCCGATGCTGGAGATGATGTATAAATGTGGGGTGAACTTCAAAATTGAACTAATGACAAAACTAAGACAGCAAGATGTATGTAAAGTAATGTAGGCTACAAGCGCCCGTTTGGGAGCAAAAAAGAGCATGCACACATGCAACGGCGCCTGCACACGTGCACTCGGCCAATTGCATAGAGGCAAGCTCATCCAAGCTAAGCTTGACTGCCACTTCAAGTTTACAAAGAGTGCACTGTAGGCCTTCAACAGTGATTTAAACCTACTCAGACTAACTGTTTTCTTTCCCGGCCCACACCAACCATCCCTATGAGCTGCCTTGCACAAAATTCCATTCTCCAGATGGTGGGGAATAAAGCATTCCCTGGTTCGACCTCCTGACACGAGGGCGACTCCTGGTGGTCGGGCCCACACCAGGTGCCAGCTGTTGCATGGCAGATCGATCACGTCTGAGAGCGCACGTACTTGGGCAACCAGCCGCAGCTGGGGTTAAGGTTTAGCGCTTAGGGTCTAAGCTTATAGGGCCAGTGCGCTGAGATGCCAGCTGTGTTATAATGCGCATGTACTTGGGCAACAGGCCCATCAAGGCCATGAGATTTAGGTTTGGGGTTGAAGTTTTGGGGTTGACAGCCATACTGGCACAGGAGCGCCAGCTGTCACATCAGCACCAGCTGTCACATCTGAGAGCACGTACTTGGGCAACAGGCCGCAGCAGGGGCACGTCTTGTCCATGTAGCGCGTGTACAGCTCCTGCCACATGGCGTGGCGGCAGGCACACAGCATATAGAGGGGCGTGTGGTGGAGCATACGAGTGCAGGGAGGCGCGCAGCATAAGAGGTTAGGCAAGCAGCATGCATGGGCAGGCAGGCATGCAGCCGATGAGGTTAGGCATTCAAGATACATGGGCAGGCAGGCGGCCGATGAGGGCGGAACCGCAGACTATCAGGGCAGGCAAGCGGCACAGGGCAACACTGTAAGCCGATCCATCACAGGGACAAGAATACAGCAAGCAAAGAGTCCTTGGAGTCTAAGGGGGATTATTATCCAATACGAGGCAAGTTAACAATATGAGGCAATATGATCCATACAAATAGACTTCAATATGAACGGTTATCAATTTGGAGACACTATGATCCATACAATAGACGCCAATAGGATTTGTTATCGTCGATTAGCACTGTCTACCCCCGTTAGTTACCTGGTACAGCTCCGGCAAGGGGATGAGCGACAGGTGGCGGGGGTGGTGGAGGCCGCCGCGGGGGGGCAGGTCGGGCCGCTGCGTGCACCGTGCACATATAGAGAGTAGGTGGATGGGATCGGTCGTGGGGAGGGAGGGGGTGGACGGGAAGGGTCGTGGGGAGTGAGGGGGTGGACGGGAAGGGTCGTGGGGAGTGAGGGGGTGGATGGAAAGGAGCCAGGTCTGATATGTGTGTCTTCAGATATGTTCCGATATGTGTCTCATTAACACGTGACAGTTGTCCCCCAAAGGTTCAGGCCATGTTGCGGGACCATCAACACTATGTGAACCATGGGAGATGCCATATATTATATTATAAATATATTGTAAGGAGATGGTAGGCGCAATGCAGCGGAGACATGCCACTTACAAGCGACAAGGCGTGCCTGCCAGGTGGCGGCAACAGCATGAGCCAACACAGTGACCTTCAGTACACCCTCCCGTGATGCAGGAAGAGAAATACAAAAGTAAGGGATTCCTCAGCCTCGACGAAACCAGGCGGTGTCCTGGAATCGCCACGGCCCGCCAATCGCTGCTACACCTCTAATTGCAGCAGTCGCACGCGCGGTCTAACCAAGCAGTCGGAGGGAGAGCAACAAAAAAAAAACGCGTCACAGAGCATTCGAGCTGTTCAAGCCAACCAGGTGCTCTGGAAAGCAACCGGTGCCAGAAGCTAGTCCACCGTAGGAACGAGCATGGGTGGCCACATCACACCCATGGCAGGCCACACCCTCATGTCATGCATGTTGAAAGGATCACAACAAGCCTCCTAAGTGCATGGCAGCATAGTACTGAATACTGTACTACTACTGTACCAATGGTGGTATATTATCATGGTGCATATACAGCAGAGGTAAGGATATACCAGGGCCTGGGAACGCAGGGAGAGACATTGTTGGCGACCACTGGTGGCAGGGGTCACCTCGCTGTCCTGGCGCCACTAGCGATCCAGTATACGACTAGTCTGTACATACAACAACAACAACAACAACAACAACAACAACAACAACAACAACAACAACGACGACGACGACGACGACGACGACGACGACGACGACGACGACGACGACGACGACGACGACGACGACGACGACGACGACGACGACGACGACGACGACGACGACGACGACGACGACGACGACGACGACGACGACGACGACGACGACGACGACGACGACGACGACGACGACGACGACGACGACGACGACGACGACGACGACGACGACGACGACGACGGCGACGACGACGACAACAACAACAACAACAACAACAACAACAACAACAACTGCTGGTGCTGGTGCTGGTGCTGGTGCTGGTGCTGGTGCTGGTGCTGGTGCTGGTGCTGGTGCTGGTGCTGGTGCTGGTGCTGGTGCTGGTGCTGGTGCTGGTGCTGGTGCTGGTACTACTAGTTCCACCACAACTACGATGCTAGTCAATATTACAATCGATACCGGCAAGTGTCGGGAGAAAGAGTTGGCTTGTTGTGGGGGGGTACCTTGGGGTCCTGGCGCCACCATCGGTCTGCCGTGCAGTCCTGCCTGCTGGCGCCTGCGGCCGCCTCTGTGGCCCGCACCATACGTGGTAATCAGGGGGATAAAAAGCAGACATGAGTGCTGAGACGTATCAGGTCCGGAAGGCCTGGTCAGGCTAGCTCTGGTCCGACCAGCGAGCGTCACAGGCACACACGCCCTGAATCGGCGCAAAGCTGATCAACATCAGTCTAAAGTTAACCCCACTCCCATCGGTGCTAAGAGTGGAGAGCATCAAAGTAGGCTCACATCGGTGCAAAAGAGTGGAGAGCGTCACGGCAGGCTACGTGACAAGGTGGGTGGCCAGTATCTCCTTTGGGCTGTCAAGGTGAGGGTACCAATCCAAGCATGGGACACAACAGCGTAACCCATCGCACAATATTTCCCACGCTGCCACCAATCCGAATGCCCATGCAGCGCCCATTTGTGAGCCTTCGCAAAATGCATCCATTTGTGCGCCCAATCAAGGTATTTGTGACGAGGGGGGGGGGGGGGGATGCGGGCAATGTATAACCCAATGGGATGTCACCATGCCCGTAGTACAAAGCTTACAGCCTCCCTTGCGCTCAACGCTACAGACCCATTTGCCCGCACAGTATCCGTATACAATCATCCCCAAGCACTACGACATTTGGTGGCAAGGGGAAGGCAGGGCCGGTTTGGAAGCGACGAGTTGCAGGGGGCCATCAACGCCAACGATGTCGCAAGGATGTGTTCTGCGCTACCCTCCTCTGGGGAAAGGTACTATGTGCGCTTGCTGCTCACTTAAAGGGCGCCACTTCTTTTCAATCATCGCGGGCGGGCGGTGGTGTCACATATGCGACCAGCAAGGAAGTATGCCGTGAATTGGGCATGCGGGCAGATGCCGACCAGGGGTGGTTGATGGCCTGGCATTGGAAGTACGCACGGCCATCACCCACCCCTAGTCCGCATCCGCGAGCATTCCAAATCCATCGCACTCTTCCTTGCTGGCCGCATATGTGACACCACCGCCCGCCCGCGGTGATTGAAAAGAACTGGCGCCCTTTAAGTGAGCAGCAAGCGCACATCGTACCTTTCCCCAGATGCAAGGAGCGCAGAACACATCCTTGCGACATCGCAAGCGACAATGGCCCCCTGAATCGGATTTGATGTGGCCATTCCCGTCGCGATGGACGGCGGCCATTCCCTTTGGCACCATCATTGTGCACATGCATGAAAAAGTCCCGGGGTCAGACACGGGCTACGCAGGCTTGGCACGTATCTACTAGAGCCTGTGTTTGGCCATGGGCAACTGTATATAGCATACGGTGGTTTCTCGGGCCAGGCAGGAGGACATGCCAACGTCGAGATGTTATTGGTCGGGCGAACCAACCATCAGGAGAACATCTCCAGGCTTTGTGGGAATGTTCACCAGGAATATTGTGCACAACTGAGACAGCCTTGGTACCGTCAACATCCACATAAGTACGATCACACTAATCAAATGTAACTTGGCCGGCCGATAATAATGCGTCACAAAATTGCGTGCTCTCACACTGCATCACAAAAAGATAATCCCTACAGACTGCATTTAATTAACTATCTCATGATAGTGAGATATGTTACTCCCTTCCCCCCCCTCCGTGAAACAAATTTGAATGTTCAAGGTGCGATGGTTCCTGGCTGTCGTCCTTCAACCGGCCGCAACTCGGCGGCGGCAGACGCCCCTCGGTGCCGGCAGCCGGAGCCCGGCAGGCCGCTCAGCTCGTCACTGATGTTGAAAGGGCTGTATAGTACTACCAGTATAGAAGCAACCACACTTTTTGTAAAGAGACAGATGGACATGGGGTGCTGCTGAGTGTGTGGGTATGCTGAGCTGGGACGCTGGTGGTCTGCACGGCAACAATGGCTGCCTGTCCCCCGTTCAGGCACACAGAGAAAAAATCCACACACAGGCGACCATGCTGAGCACAAAGGCCTCTCGAAGTACCGCCACTCGCCGCGTGTATGAACGTGCATGAAGCATACTGTGCGCAAAGGGCTGGCTTCTTGAACCACCAAGCAAAGGCCTCTCGAAGTACCACCACTTGCCGCGTGTATGAACGTGCATGAAGCATACTGTGCACAAGAGCTAATGTCACTAAGGCCTAGAACCACGGATGACTGACACTTGCCGCCCGTGTGGAACAGGACGTGCAGAACACGTTTCGCCATGGGCAACATTGTGACGTGCAGTGCGTGGGGCCTTGCGTACCTGCCCACCCGCCCACCGCCTGCAGCGCTTCGCCCAGGGAGGGCAGCTCCAGGGAAATGCGCAGGGACTCGTACTCCTCCTCAGCTCGGATCCCTGCGGCACCGAGAGCACAAGGGAGTAAGGGCAAGAGCACGGGCAAATGAGTAAGGGTCATGGGCCAGGGAGGCGGCCTGCAGAAGTAAAACGGGCAGGTCTCGAAACAGCAAAACCCGTAAGTCTCACGACTCAGCGCTGCGTGGAGTAGCACCGGAGACTGTGTTTGCGTGGGCTTTGCATCCCATGGCATGTGTGTGAGCGTAGCTTCTTTATGAGTGGCCATGCCGAATGCAGGTGCCCCTCTGGTCAAGGGCAGATGTTTGGGCGGTATACCACAAACAGCACTGGCAATACACCACCAACAGCACTACCAATGTGGCCCGGCGCAGTATACAGCAAGGCATAGCATGGTATGGCTGGCCCAGCAAAGGTCACGATCCAGGGCCTGCAGTGGCTACAGGCCCACACCAGAAGTTTATAATGAGAGTGTGTCTTACTCCACGGAGCTGACGGGGCGGGTTCATGAACAGCCTTTGCCGTCGAGCACACAGGCGAAAAAAAGAAAGAGAATTTTCTCAGCAGGCTGCTGCCCCACGGCTGGGGTCATGAACACACTGGCGCATGTTGGGGGCACTTAAGCTTATACTACTTTCTGTAGCAGCGTATCTTTGCGCTCCCTTGTCACTTCTCTGCGCTTATCCTGAAGCAGGGGCTTCTAAATGGGATGCCATTCCTGGGAGAAAGAGGGGCATCACCACCCTGCTAGCAACGGGGCTGCTGCCATTGCAACCGAACAAGAGAAACACGCCTGTAAATAGCGCTAAGCAACCATCCAGGCAGAGTGAGGCCGACCACCAGGATGACGGGACTTCCAATCCTGCCCTGAAGAACCGCCCTGCCTGCCCTTTCCTTTCTAAAACCGCCCCGCCTGCCCTCTCGCCCCTGCCAGGCTGCCCCATTGGTGCCAGGCTGCCCCATTGGTGCCAGGCTGCCCCATTTGGTGCCCACCTGGCGCGAGCGAGAGCCACGCGATGTCCCCCAGGAAGTCTTCGTCGGAGCGGGAGCAGAGCAGCTGGATCTGGACGCCGCGATGAGGGGGGGGGTTAAAGACAACACGGGGATTAGAAGGTTCAAAGGCAATAAGGGGGTTTAGAGACACTAAAGGGGTTTGAAGACAACAAGGGGGTTAAAAGGCAGCACGGGGGGGTTGAAGGCAAGAAGGGGGCTTAATGACACTAAAGGGATTTGAAGACAACGAGGGCGTTAAAAGGTAGAGAGAGGGCGGCCGCAAGCAGCTATAGCATGAAGCGAGGGGGGGCAGGAGGTCAAGAAGGTAAAGAAGCAATAAGAATGAAGCGGGGGGGCACAAGCACTGGAATAAGAAGTGAGTCGCAGCAAGGATGCAGAAAGGGAGTATAGTGTGGTTAGGGATACGAGAACAAGGGAACATACGTCATCTGGTGGCCGCGGGCAGTTCTACGACACACGCATGGGAACACACAGCGAGGGGATGCAGAGCGATAAATTAAGTATAGATCCTGGGTTATAAGATACAAGTTGGTTTAGAAACTATGGAAATAAAGATCGGAATTCATGGGAGGGCATGGGCGCAAATGTGTGCCCCCCCCCACATATATGCCCACATCCGCAAGGCAGCAAGAGATAGCACTAAGACTACTCCCTGGCGATGACCCAATAGTGGCAAGCACGGAGTGTGTGGATCATCCACCTACGGCATGTGTCCTGACGAACGCACCGGGGCAGCGACACGATGCCGCACGGTCCACGCTTCTATGCTATGGTCTTCGCTACGTGCATGGCAAGATAGCTCTATATTACTTGCATGGCGAGATAGCTCTTCGCTACTTGCATGGCGAGACAGCTCGGGCTACATAGCCCTGGATCTATCTTTGAGTCCATGACATCCAATACTGGAAGTAGGGAATCATACCCCCTTGACGCAATCGCCATCGTGACGCCTCGTACGCCTAATTGTTTAGTTAGGGTTACTACTGCACATGCTACTAGTGCAGCCCTATCTCCACGCACCGTCAGCCGCGCACGCCGCAGGAATGGGACGAGGGCGCGTTGGACCCACGAAGCTGCGGCAGGGGTCAGCTGCGGCAGGGACGCCCCAGTGCCGCTGCTACTGGCGCCAGCTCCTGCACGCCGTTCACACGAGAGACAGCAAGGCCACACATGAGGGCATCCATGACATCAGGGCATCGACGAGCCTGGGATCAATAAGCGACTGTTAAATCAAAGTTTCTACTTTCATTCCGTTTCTACTTCCAAGGCACTCATCGAACGCGAGCGTACGAACACATGCGAGGCAGAGAGGAGGTCCTCAAGAAATGACCGTGAGGTACGCTGATCGCGAGGTATTGTATGGCAAAGGTACTCTGACCGCGGGGTACTCGGATCGCAAAGGTACTCTGACCGCGAGGTACGCTAATCGCGAGGTACACATGACCGCGAGGTACTTCAGCCATGATAGCGACGCAGGTTGGAAGAGAGGGGCAGGCTTGAGGTTGTGGTTGCAGACGGACAATTTGACATAGCATGCATGTGCCATTCAAAGCCACCGCAGACTATTAGACTATTACAAACAGCAGGCGCATGCATGCAGCAGCTGCAGGGCGCCGCTTCATGTGACAAAGGTGTCTGCTCGATGGCTGCCTTTTCTTGCTTGCGACAGTAGCATGCTTAGTGCAAACCTCAAGGCACCAATGGGACGATGTGTGTGAGTGTGTGTATGTGTGTATGTGTGTGTGTGTGTGTGCGTTCATGCGTGTGTGTGTGTGTGCGCGCGTGTGTGTGTGCGTGCGTGTGTAATGGGTAGACCCAAGGCTAGTGAGGAAAGTGGCGCAAGACCATGGAGAATTCGTCCGCAAAATGGGCTTCGTCAACTGCCTGCCCTGACCACGCAGGACATTCCTGCTCAACATCAGCACACTAAAAACTATAGAATGGATAGTATATATAGAATAGAAGCACACTAACATATATTCTATAGAAGCACACTATATATAGAATAGAGGCACTCAAATATGTAAAGAATAGAAGCACACTTATATATAGTTTAGAAGCACACTATTATATGCAGAGAATAGAAGCACACTAATATATATAGAGAATAGAAGCACACTAATATAGATAGAATAGAAGCACACTAATATATAGAATAGAAGCACACTAATATACATATATATTAGAAGCACTCATATATATAATAGGGGCTGCCTAGCACAGCGGTCGCAGGAGGACACACCGTGGGAGCCGCTTCCACCAGCGCAGCCGCAGGCCAGGTCTCCAGCGGGTGGCAGCAGCACGTGGGCGGCCTTGTCCTGCCATTCGTCCGGGCTGCCCACGTTGGCGGCGGCCAGAAGCGCGCGGTGGACGGCAGCGATGAATACGAGCTGGAGCAGCTGAAGTGCGATGGGGCGGTGCATCGCCATGGGGGTGGCCTGTGCAGGGGTGTGTGGCCAGGAGGGAAGGGGTGGACACCGAGATGTGGTACGCGGGGGTGGTAGGTAAATATATTAGGGCGAGACGATGGCTGCTAGATAAACACACGGGGCAGATAAGCATGTAGGGTGCACGCTTATGTGGAAGGATACATGGATACATGGACAGGGCATCCATTATGCATGGCTAGAAGAAACCTACCCCCCCAAAAGACAGGAAACATGCAGGGGTGAACAAAACAGGGATCGGAAGGACCTGCAAATAATGTGTATACAGATACAATGCAAAGTTAGCTTTACTAAGAAAACTCCCTTCCTCGAGCCCATGCCATTCGCTTAAAAGTACTCACCACCGACGTGGGATTGCTGACTAGTCGTCTTCTACTGTCCGCATCCGCATCCGCATCCGCATCCGCATCCGCAATACACGAAACGCAAGCTATGCATATCCCTCTTCTATTATCCTCTTGTCCATCGTCATCGTTGCTAGCCCCCCTGTGCCAGGAATAGGGGTGGAGGCTGCAGCTAAGTGATGACCCAAGTGACCCCACGCGAGATGAGCCGACACATAGCCTAGGCAGCTCAGCCGGGCTAAGCTAGGTCAACGATGCCCAAACAAAGCAGGGTTAACCCAGTCAGGCCATTCGCCGCAATACACGAAACAAGCCAAGGCCGGGCTGCTCAGGGCTGCAATTGCCCGAACCCACGCAGGCCCACAGGCCAACCACGGTGAGCAGGTTTACAAAAGCACCAGCCCACGCCAAGGCAGGGCTACCTATTCCATGGATCTCACACTGCATGCCAGTATTTGCGGGGCCACCTATTCCATGGACCTCACACCGCATGCCAGTATTTGCGGGGCCACCTATTCCATGGACCTCACACCGCATGCCAGTATTTGCGGGGCCACCTATTCCATGGACCTAACACTGCATGCCAGTATTTGCGGGGCCACCTATTCCATGGACCTCACACTGCATGCCAGTATTTGCGGGGCCACCTATTCCATGGATCTCACACCGCATGCCAGTATTTGCAGGGCCACCTATTCCATGGATCTCACACTGCATGCCAGTATTTGCAGGGCCACCTATTCCATGGACCTCACACCGCATGCCAGTATTTGCGGGGCCACCTATTCCATGGACCTCACACTGCATGCCAGTATTTGCGGGGCCACCTATTCCATGGATCTCACACTGCATGCCAGTATTTGCGGGGCCACCTATTCCATGGATCTCACACCGCATGCCAGTATTTGCGGGGCCATCTATTCCATGGACCTCACACTGCATGCCAGTATTTGCGGGGCCACCTATTCCATGGATCTCACACTGCGTGCCAGTATTTGCGGGGCCACCTATTCCATGGATCTCACACTGCATGCCAGTATTTGCGGGGCCACCTATTCCATGGATCTCACACTGCATGCCAGTATTTGCAGGGCCACCTATTCCATGGATCTCACACTGCATGCCAGTATTTGCGGGGCCACCTATTCCATGGACCTCACACCGCATGCCAGTATTTGCGGGGCCACCTATTCCATGGACCTCACACTGCATGCCAGTATTTGCAGGGCCACCTATTCCATGGACCTCACACTGCATGCCAGTATTTGCGGGGCCACCTATTCCATGGACCTCACACTGCATGCCAGTATTTGCGGGGCCACCTATTCCATGGACCTCACACTGCATGCCAGTATTTGCGGGGCCACCTATTCCATGGATCTCACACTGCATGCCAGTATTTGCAGGGCCACCTATTCCATGGACCTCACACTGCATGCCAGTATTTGCGGGGCCACCTATTTCATGGATCTCACACTGCATGCCAGTATTTGCAGGGCCACCTATTCCATGGATCTCACACTGCATGCCAGTATTTGCGGGGCCACCTATTCCATGGATCTCACACCGCATGCCAGTATTTGCAGGGCCACCTATTCCATGGACCTCACACCGCATGCCAGTATTTGCGGGGCCTCCTATTCCATGGATCTCACACTGCATGCCAGTATTTGCGGGGCCACCTATTCCATGGACCTCACACTGCATGCCAGTATTTGCGGGGCCACCTATTCCATGGACCTCACACTGCATGCCAGTATTTGCAGGGCCACCTATTCCATGGACCTCACACTGCATGCCAGTATTTGCGGGGCCACCTATTCCATGGACCTCACACTGCATGCCAGTATTTGCGGGGCCACCTATTCCATGGATCTCACACCGCATGCCAGTATTTGCGGGGCCACCTATTCCATGGATCTCACACTGCATGCCAGTATTTGCGGGGCCTCCTATTCCATGGATCTCACACTGCATGCCAGTATTTGCGGGGCCACCTATTCCATGGACCTCACACTGCATGCCAGTATTTGCGGGGCCACCTATTCCATGGACCTCACACTGCATGCCAGTATTTGCGGGGCCACCTATTCCATGGATCTCACACTGCATGCCAGTATTTGCGGGGCCACCTATTCCATGGATCTCACACCGCATGCCAGTATTTGCAGGGCCACCTATTCCATGGACCTCACACTGCATGCCAGTATTTGCGGGGCCACCTATTCCGTGGATCTCACACTGCATGCCAGTATTTGCAGGGCCACCTATTCCATGGACCTCACACCGCATGCCAGTATTTGCGGGGCCACCTATTCCATGGACCTCACACTGCATGCCAGTATTTGCGGGGCCACCTATTCCATGGACCTCACACTGCATGCCAGTATTTGCGGGGCCACCTATTCCATGGACCTCACACTGCATGCCAGTATTTGCGGGGCCACCTATTCCATGGATCTCACACTGCATGCCAGTATTTGCGGGGCCACCTATTCCATGGATCTCACACTGCATGCCAGTATTTGCGGGGCCACCTATTCCATGGATCTCACACTGCATGCCAGTATTTGCGGGGCCACCTATTCCATGGACCTCACACTGCATGCCAGTATTTGCGGGGCCACCTATTCCATGGACCTCACACTGCATGCCAGTATTTGCGGGGCCACCTATTCCATGGACCTCACACTGCATGCCAGTATTTGCGGGGCCACCTATTCCATGGATCTCACACTGCATGCCAGTATTTGCGGGGCCACCTATTCCATGGATCTCACACTGCATGCCAGTATTTGCGGGGCCACCTATTCCATGGACCTCACACTGCATGCCAGTATTTGCGGGGCCACCTATTCCATGGACCTCACACTGCATGCCAGTATTTGCAGGGCCACCTATTCCATGGATCTCACACCGCATGCCAGTATTTGCGGGGCCACCTATTCCATGGACCTCACACTGCATGCCAGTATTTGCAGGGCCACCTATTCCATGGATCTCACACCGCATGCCAGTATTTGCGGGGCCACCTATTCCATGGACCTCACACTGCATGCCAGTATTTGCAGGGCCACCTATTCCATGGATCTCACACCGCATGCCAGTATTTGCGGGGCCACCTATTCCATGGATCTCACACTGCATGCCAGTATTTGCGGGGCCACCTATTCCATGGACCTCACACTGCATGCCAGTACTTGCAGGGCCACCTATTCCATGGATCTCACACTGCATGCCAGTATTTGCGGGGCCACCTATTCCATGGACCTCACACCGCATGCCAGTATTTGCAGGGCCACCTATTCCATGGACCTCACACTGCATGCCAGTATTTGCGGGGCCACCTATTCCATGGACCTCACACTGCATGCCAGTATTTGCGGGGCCACCTATTCCATGGACCTCACACTGCATGCCAGTATTTGCGGGGCCACCTATTCCATGGATCTCACACTGCATGCCAGTATTTGCGAGCAGCTCCACAATATACCAGCCCCACAACAACCACCATATTGCACCCACAACAATGGCAACCAGTGCCAAGCCAAGCCCACGCACACAGGCCAATATCAATGATGAACTGTCATGATACAGACATCTGATGGGCATCAGTTGACATTGGCCCGAGTGCGTGGCCTTGGCTTCATATTGATTACTACAAGGCGTCTGTTCTATCATATTTATTATCGGGTAGCTTTTTTACCAAGTGTTTTGTTATCAGGTGTCAAGTGTCTTTTTTACCAAGTGTTTTGTTATCAGGTGTCTATTTTTACCGCGAGCAGCTCCACCAGCGCCACAAACGGGTCGCAGTCGAGCACGGGGGGCAGCGGCACCGGCCGTGGCGCCTTCCACAGCGACCCCTCGCGCTTGTCAAAGAGCACGCGCATCATCGTGCTGGTCTTGCGCTCCCCCGCCGCCAGGCGCGTCTCGCGGTCGACACCATCCGCGCATTCCTCGCCACCGTGGCCATGCGGGTCATGCTCGTGCTCATGATGGTCCTGCTCGTGGCCGAGCGCGTCATCGTGGCCGAGCGCGTCATCGTGGTCACGCTGGTCATCGTGGTCACGCTGTTCCTTGTCCTCTGGACCGGTCGGGGACCAAACGGGATTCACGCACGCGGACGAGGCATGGCCGCCCTGACTCGCGTGGACAACGGCATTCTCAGAAACGGCATCCTCGGAATCAGCATTTTGGGAAGCAGCATCTTTGGATGCGTCCCGGCCAGCCCCGGTCTCCTCACTTGACTCACCCAGTCCCTGGCCACCCCCCTGTGCCATCGTCTGCCCATGGCCACACGCAACACCCTGTGTTCTACCAGCAGCCTTGTCCCCTCCTGCCCCCGCACTTGTCACCAGGTTGTTTTCCCCCGCCAGGTTGTTGTCACCAGCCATCTGTGCGGCCACGGCCTCGGAACGGTCGTCGCTGTCGCTGCCGTCGCCACCACCGGTGCCATAATCCACCTCGTCCAGATCTGCCAGCTCCTCATCCCCCGTGGAACCAGCCTCGCCGCCCTTGTTGCCCTGCGCCCAGTTACCAGCACACGTTTCAGTCAACAAGGGTCAAAACAGCCAAGCAACAAGCGAAAAGAGGGCTCCAACTGCCAAGAAGCCACGAAAGAAGCAGTAAGCCAGTCGGTCGATATTTACATGAACCAGCACATGCATGTAACCCGGTGCCCTTCTCATCCTGCACGAAAGCAAGTGGTGCTCCCAACCATGACCAAGCAGCCACACAGGGGCAAGCAGCCAGCCAGCCACGTACGCATGCAGCGGGCAGCCAGTCAGTTTAGTCAGCCAGTCAGCCAGCCAGCCATGCAACAACAGCACGCTGCTCATGAAACTTTCGGTGGATATTGGTGTGCCGACCGTCCACACGACCGCGAGGAGGTAAGCACACGGGAGAAGTACTCCGCTGAAAGAACATTCTCAACATCAACTTGTGGTGATTTGCTGCTTATCTAGTCTGTGAGGGAAATCAGCACCGGTTCGCGAAATCATGTCAACCACCTCCTAAATAAACAAATAATGCTACTATACATAGGGTGTCTCATGGATACTACCAAGTAGTAAACAAAAAAGACGTCTCACCACAGGAGATGCCGCCCGGGGTGCCGCGGCAGGGGCCGCTTCCTGCGCCGCTGGCCTGACCCTGCATGCACCCTGGCAGGCAGGTGCGGGGGCGCCCCTCTCGTGCAGCCGCAGGCCCGCCCTCCAGCGCTGCTCCTGCCATCATCCCAGGGTGCCAAGGGAAGAAGGTTGACAGGAGGTGGCACATCAACGACAAATCAACAACGCGTGCGAGGTGGCACGTCAACGACAATGTGTTTGTGGTGGTGCAGGGGAGACAAGGGTGCCAATACGGACGTCAGGGATTAGATGTACATAGACACTTACCGAAGGACACTTGCATTTACACTACAAAACGACACAAGTGACTACATTTTCGCACCCAAGAAACCACGAAGAAACGCATGAAATCAGACGGTCCCCCTCTTGGCAGTCAAAGGCACAACTCGCTGGGAAATAAGAAGCCCAAAGCTTTGCGCAGATGCTGCGAACATGGCTGCTACCTTCATTCTGCTTTTGCCCCGACCGACATGCCCATCCCCCCCCCCTTTCACCCCTCAGTTCTTCCCCGCCTTCTTGCCCACCCTATGCACTGAACCACGCCGTCAGTCAGACATCCCTTGACCACACACCCTATCATATACATGTATAGCCCACACAGTATAACATGTGTTCCTTGACACGAATGTCATCCCCTTGACCACACACCATGTCACATACAGCCCACGCAGTATAACATGTGTTCCTTGACACGAACATAATCCACTTGACCACACACCCTATCATGTACAGCCCACACAGTATAACATGTGTTTCTTGGCACGAATGTCATCCCCTTGGGCATGAGCGCCATGGCGGCTGTGCAAATTCGCCAGAGCAGACCGGCGCTGCCACCTGCCTCCTGCTTCCCGCTGCCCGCGCTGCCATCTCCTGGCTCAAACGCACACACACACACACACACACACGTCAAACCTCTTGCTCACACACAAACGCTGATCCTCTAATCTGGCACACGTACCCTGGGCCGCCACATGGCCTCGGTGCTAATGTCCATCGGCAGGCCCGACAGGACGATGCTCACGAGGCCCAGTCCACCCGCTTTAATGCTGGCACCCATGCGGGCAAGAGGGAGCAATGACACGGCTGTGCCGACGCCGATGCTGGTGACAGCCCCCTTTTCCTGGCTCGCTTTTGCCCCTGCAAAGGGGGGGCTGCTCGCGACGCCACCTGGCACTTGCGGAAGTGGAGATAGCTCGGTGTGGGGGGCGACGTCGGCGGGTTTCTGTGCAGCCGCAAACGCCGCAGGGACCAAAGGGGATCGGCCGTCCATGCGCCCATCCAGCCAGGCCAGGAGCTGCATGCGGCGGTGCAGGGTGGTGACTGGGGGGGGGGGGGGGGGGGGGGCGGGAGAGAGGGCGCGCAGAGAGGGGTGCACAGGAGCACGCATGAGAAGAGGCAAAAAATGGGAGGGAAGATGAGAGAAAGCACAGTCGTTGACACGGAACCATCGGCACAACGCTGACATCTTGTACCTAGTGGCGATGCTACTAGAACAGGACAACCTAGCACAGATAGCCAAAATGTCGGAGGTCACGAATTCGGAAATTTCAATACGAAAAAAGTACCAAAACCGGTCCGTACTGTATGGTCCATTGCATGTCTAAATCTTTCAACCTTGCATTAAGCATTCATATGGTTGAAAGGGAAATGACTACAAATCGCGAAATTGTAAGACTACAAACCGCACAATCTACTCGTGCAACACGATAGCACTCTCCCAGCGTGCCAGTTTAGTGGTCAGGTACTGGGTAAATACACTTCATATTCCTCTCCAGCACGCCCCCCCCCCACACCCCCTCCCCCCCTTGCCCGAACATTACACTCCCCCGCCACTCACCCGCAGAACCCTTGGACGCAGCCAACACCGTGAGCCTGCTGAGCGGCCGGAGCGCCTTCAACATGAGCCACGAGCTGCCCGACGGCTCCACCTTGTTCATCGGGTGCTCCCTGGCCACGCGGCCGGCCGCGCCGCCCTTGCCCTTGCCGCCAGCACCCGTCCCCACCGGGGCCCCATGGTGGGTGGCGCGCAAGGCCGTCTCCGCGTGGGCAATGTTGGACGCGAAGATGGGCCACAGGAGCTCATGGGGGGGTAGCTCGGCCACCGCGGCCACGCTGCTGGCATCCGCGACCAGCGTGATGTCGTTGGCCGCGCAGTGGCACTGCAGCACAAACTCGCGCAGCGCCGCGCCCAGCGAGCCGGAGCCCGGCGCGTCCCAGAACGCCTGGCACCGCGCGCCGTGCTCGCGCCAGCTGGCGCAGTCGTTGGGGATTCCCGGGTGCAGCGCCAGGATGCGGCCCGTCAACGAGCGGGGGTCGCGGTCCCAGGGGCCGAGTGTCGCACTGTTGGCCCACAGGTCGCCCTCCCTGGAGGGACTGAGCGTGCCTGGGCCGCTGGGCCACTGGGCAACGCTGCCGGGCCAAGGTGCTGATGTGGTCGCTACGGCGCCGTGGTCGCTGCGCGCCACATCCGTAGCGCTGTGTCGTGCAGCAGCGGACGCCAGGGTTGTCAGCCCTCCGGGGAATGCGACATGGCCCAGCTGGCTCGAGTCAGTCCGCGGGGTGGTGGGCTGGGCCCCTGCTTGCCTCATCTCTGCGCCTGCTGATGTCAGTATCCCTTGCATTGACAGTGATGAGGGTGGCGC